>VDFB02105785.1:161216612-161512598 GCA_007258455.2 Sequoia sempervirens | reverse complement strand
CGTTACTTTTTGGGAAGGCTTTAAAATGACTTAAGCCCCATCGCTTTGTCTAGGTTGGGCCCCTTTTGTTTTATCATTTTATTTCCTTCGCCTGAATTTATTTTTCTTAAGTATTGTGTTGGTCCTGTGTTTCCTCATTAAAACAACTTATGTCATTGTTTTTCATCGGCCTAGTAGTGTCCCCTTATTCCTTTAGGGGAGATGGCCCAGTAGTCATGAAGGCTAACTTTCTCAGCATGTAGCAATTGACTAGAATATCGTAAAACCTTCATTTTTTTTTAAAATGTGGACTGGTCTCTTATTTATCTATAACCAAGGTTTGGAGGTGGAGCTCATCATGCAACTCACCACATGTGAGCTTCGAAGTGTCACAAATTTTTAGTTTTAAATTCGACCAAGAGCTTTTCGTGGAACCCCAATAGTTGAACAAAAAATATCATTTGTTGCTTGTAGAATATGATATTTTTATTTAAATTAAAATTAATATACAACCTAAGTGGACCAAATACTTATTGATAACCATAAATATTTGATATCTCTACCTTTTATATTCAACAGATATGGACTAATAGTTGAGCACAAAAAATCTATTTGTTGTTATAAAAACAACACATAATGATTTAAAATACAACTTATATTGAACAAAAATGGACCAATAGTTGAACACTAAAACTTTTTGAAAATAATTCACATTTAATGGGAAAATACATGTTATTTATTATGCTCACCTTTTATATTTGTGATAGGAAAAGCTATTAATATAAAATTATCCAATGCTTGTATTGATAGAACTTTAAATTTTGTTCCTAATGTTTCACTCATGCCCTGCCTTATGTCATTGGTCTTTCATGGTGTTGGAAAATTTCTTAGGGCTGGGGTTTTAGCTTTGTCTTCATCTTAAACCCTTGTGTTTACCTAATTCCTTTTTTGGGATCTATTTTGTTGTTACCTTTTTTGAAGGGTTTTAAAAATATCATATGCCCCATTGTTTCATCTAGGCCTAGTCCCTTTGGTCTTAATATTTTATTTCCTCCGCGGGTTTTATTTTCCTAAGTCCTTGTTGGCTCTATGCTAAATAGTTTTAAAAAAACTTATGTTGTTGTTTTCCATCCGCCTAGTAATGTCCCCTTGCCTTTTAATGAATGTTTTATTTTTCATAAGGATGAAATTTGTGCTGCCATCGATCAAAATGCCTTCAAGATCAATGGTTTCCTACCATCCCATGATCGGGAATTGTAGGATGGCGATATCGCGAGTGGGCGACACATATCCCATATGGGGGATCAAATTTGCATGATTGTTCATCAACTGTCCTTTGATCTGAGTCGTTCCCCGCCATCCCTTGATGGTGCTTTGGTTGATTGCGAAATCACGAGCGGGTGCCATGTGGACAATACAAGGTGGGGCCCGAGGAAATTTTTGTAAGATATATTTTAAATGATTCATTGCTTCCAAAGAAAAACATTTAAAATGAAATATTTGATAAGGCCGGGGGGAAATTCATTAAAAATGAGCAAAAGCGAAGAAATTAGGGCAACTAGTCAAGTCAAATAAGATCTACGATAGGAGATTAGAAGTTGAGTTTAGCCGCATTTCAGCCATTCCCTGCCATCTCGCAATCAGAAATTGCAAGATCGCGATATCATGGGCGGGCGCCACATGTCTCATCTAATGAAGCTGAAGGAATAATGAAATACATTAGCTAGCCTTAAATACACTAAAAGGAAGGTTACTAAAGTGCTTCTAAGATGCACATGCTTTAAATCAACGCAGATGTTATAATCTTGAGGGAAAAGCTGCTCAACAGTTAATAAAAAGGATGGCTACCATTTTGAAGGAGTGAGATCACCGATGATAAAGATCAACGGTTGCCCACCATCCCGCGATTGCGATATCGTAGGCAATCACCACGTGGATTTCCTTTGCGGTGTATGACATGGTGGGCCCCTTATTTCCATGTTGGTGATTATGTCATCCTATTTTGAAGGTGGCTATTGATGATTTGATCAAACTGAAGGATCAACGACTCAAATTTAAATCTACATCAAATATGGTTGGAGCCATTTGTGCAACGTGCAATTGAGCTTTAATAGCAGATGAGATATTTGCTGGTGTGATTTGATTGACATAAAATCAATTTTCCTGTTTTATTTGTATCACAAAGCATTTAACTATTTTGTGGAGCAGTTTCAGAGCCGAAGGTGGAATTGTGAGTTTTTGCAACCAGAATTTGGGGTTTCTAGGAACAAAGTTGAGTTTATTTTTTATGCTTCCCAAGCATTTTGCACTTGAATTTGGGAAAGGATTGGCTGTGTTTGTCAGTGAGTTTGTTGATAAACGTGTTAGGGCTATAGTTTAATTATAGACTGTGAGAAATTGTAGTAATTTGTTCTATAATTTCCTATCTCTGGTTAGTCCTAGCTACTTGAAGTGTAACATTATAACGAAGCCCTAGTTTGTCCAAGATGGCACCACCCAAGCAACATTCTAGCCAAGTTGAATATTTAAAAATAAATTTGCATGATGATTTCTTGGACTAATTGCCCTTGTCAATGAATGATAGAAAGAAAGGATTGGTTCTGATGTGAGGGAAAATCCTGGGGGAAGGGTTAGTGTATAATTGCTTCAACATTGTTGATGCTAGGGTTCCCCTCATCGGTTTGAAAATGTTTAGATTATGGTATGGATAGAGGAATTTTCCTCACCTCTTTTCAAATGGATGGATGTATGACATGGGGAAGCTAGTGGTACCAAATTTGTTCCCTGATGTAGACCTGCTTAGGGCAGTGGCCACAAGGTATGACCCTATCACACGGGTAATTAGGGATAATGATTTAAGGGTTCTATTAAACATTAACATAGATGATATCCAACAAATTTTTGACTTGAGTGAACTGAGTGAAGACTTGGTTCCTATCAATCTTGAGGAAATGAAGCAGGAATATGCAAAGTTGAAGTCTCTTTTTAGAGCTAAGTTTCTTCCACCTCATCTGGCTAGGGAAGGAGGTTCTAGATTTCATATCAGCCCTAGTGACTACAAACCTTTCAGATTGAATTGTTTTGCAAACCATTTCCTAGCCACTTTCTATTCATTGTGACATATTTTGGGTTTTAGTCCTGGTGCGGTAATGCCCATTTCATACATGTTCATAGGGGTGCAAATACAACACCCTAACTTCTCTGTGACCTATGACTTCGCTTCTTTCTTGGCTAAGAGGATGCATGAGGGGTTGTCTAAGCTACATAAAATTGATAGTGACACTCAATTCTTTTGGTATTCTATGCTGATGCATATTTTTCTGTTTAAGAATGCTAACTTCTTCTCTGAGAAGATGGAATTAAGGAAATCAGTTGATGGAGAAAGATTGCTAGTACAGATGTGGGCTACTGATTTATCTTGTAATAAGGAAAGCACTAGTTATGTGTAATTTGATAATTGTTTTGCTTCCAGATTAAGGGCTAGATTGATGGTGAATGTACCTAGGATCCTTGAAGAATTACATGATTTCCTCAGGCCAAAGGGGACGATGCCAAAATTGAAGGTTTGCCATAACTAGGGTGACATTATACCATACCTAGTTAGCATTGTTTTGAGAGTATATGGTTTTCAAGGAGCCCCTCATATACTACCATACAATGTACCACCAAGAGTGGGGTTTGTAGAAGTTATGTGGTAGATAGGTTGTATTCATGAGTACAACCTCACTAGAAGGGGTAAGGGAACATTTTTCCCATATTATACAATGGTGTCTGATTTTGCATTTTCAAAGGGAGGCTAGACGCATTTTGATAAATTTTTTGTTGATTACCATTTGAGATGTAGTCCAAAGTAGCAACATGATCCTAAGGGTTTCTTTTCTCTTTTTAGACAAAGAATAAAAGCTAAAAAATTTGTGCATGAGTTCAACTCCCCTGAGGACTTGATTAGAAATGAGTTCGACCTAAATAGATAGGAGTTGAACAAGGAGAAATGGATAGTTTATAGTAAGCTACTAGATGTTGTGCATAAAATGGATCCCAAGTATGATCCACTATTGGAGTCCAGTCCCCACCATAAGAAAATTGATTTTCTTACGAAGAACTTCAAAGAGATTATGGGCACCTTGAGAACCAAGAAGATAAACTTATAATTGAGTCTGGGTGTACAAGAACAAGTTGCCAGGCTAATTGAAACAAGTCTAGGATACCAGCCTACATAAAGGTGGCCCATTTACAGAAGAAAAAAGGATAGTAGCAATGATGAGGAAGAAGTGGATAGAAAAGGAAAGCAAATAATGAAGGTGCCTCCACAACTAGGTCTAAAATTCAAAGTGCTTGGGGCAATCAAAATCATTGATTTAGAATCATCACCACCATTTGATCGAAGCCCTAAGATGCAAATAATTGATCAACCACAGGAGGATTTGATGGATGAGATTATTGTTATTGATCAGGACATGCAGGTTGGTATGCCTTCCCCTCCTGGGCCAGCTGACTTGTTTTATCCGATTTAGATATGAAAGGAAAAAGTGTACAAGATGCAAGAATGGAAGCATGCAAGGAGTTTCTAGATGACAATACATTTGTAAAAACTCCTATATTCTTGCAATTGGTATGGAGGATGAAATTTGAAGAATATTAAGATAAATGTACGTAGAGAAGAGAACTAAGGCCTGGCATGTTAGACTAGGAGAATGATGAGGAGGTAAAAGCTGAATTAATGAAAGAATTCAAGAACATCACTCTTGAAGAAGGAAGAAAACTGGTGAGTCAGGTTGGTGTATTGATTCTGCTTGAATGAGACATTGCAGACACAGTAGCCTTTAATGCTATTATGAAGTCCAAGAATCCCTTTCAAGACTTTGAAGAAGTCAAGCCAGCATTGCAAAACTCTACCTTTAGTGAGGAATATGAAACTTTGGCAATTTGGGCATTGGCCCCACAAGGGAGAAAACTAGATGTTTCAGATATTAATCCAAATTTTAGAGGAGGATTAATAATAAAGAGAGCTTTAGATACCTCAACCACCGAGGCCACTAATTTGATTGTGAATGTGGCCAAATTGGCCAAAAAGACTGTTGAAAGGGTGGAGGCTGAAAAGAAAAGCCTAATGGAGAAGTATAACATTTTGATTGAAGAATACAACAAGATGCAACAGAGGAATGTTGAGTTGCAAACTGAGGTGGAAAGGTTCAGGTATAGATAGATTGGGGAGACATCAAGTGCTCCAGGGACCAGTACATTACCTTCCACAACATGGTCAGTTCCTCTTGCTTCTCCAATTGTTTCCACACTAGTTTCTCCCAGTCAGAATCCTACCCTCACCCTTCCTTTAGAACAAATTGATGAAGAAATAGAGTGATCTGTTGATCCTACAAAGAAGTAGCTCATGAAAAAAATTGATGAATTATAGACATCGATAAAGGTAAGAGAAGATGGATTTATTTCAAAGGAAAAGGATATTGTTACTACTGTCTTGAGGCATTTAAATGAAAAGGTAGATAGTAAATTTCTATCTATACATTATTCTTTATTGTTGGAAGCAATAAAGAATATTGATAGTGATCAAGAGGTAGTGATACCAATAATTGAAAATTGGATCCCTAGGGCCAGTGATCTGGATATCATGTATAAAGCCTCAAGGTTTGATATAAATAATAGGCCCTAATAATTAAAGCCTACTCATGTGTTAGTAAAATAATTGCAAGGTTTTCAAACCTTACCAGATGACTTTAGTAGGAAGATTAGGGAGTTGGTGAAGAATTTCAATGATTGGGGTAACACATTGTTACCTGATATAATTGATGAGCAGGGGAAAATCAGATTACTCCAACAATGGCAGGATCAAGAAGTAAGGTCATCAATGATCAAATTAAATTAATTTGTGATGACTTAGATTATGATTTGTTGGTGAGTTGTATGGATAAGATTATTAGTATTAGCTCATTTTTAGAATCTTTTGAAAGAGATCCAAATCAGGTAGTGGTAAAATACATGCCTTATAGTATAAAGGTAAATGAGGTGATTAATTTTGACTGGCCAACTGATGAAGAATACTAGAAATGGGTAGCTAAGTATTTGACTGAGGAAGAGTAAAAGGAATGAGCTACTAATAGGTGCTAAATTAGATGTTGTGGTTACAACAGTTCCATTTTTGTGTTGATGACATTCTCAATGTGGGTTTCTTGTGGTTTTTTGTTATTGCATCAACTTTTCTCAGTTGACATGATGAACAAGAATATTCTCTAGGTGATTATTGTTGTAATGATTTTTGGAATATCACCAGGTGCTCCAATTGGCCGGTGACGTGTACTTTCTGGCCCGATGCTTGTTTTCTCCTTCATTTTCTATAAGAAGGATTTCAAGGCCAGAAGTATGGGTTAGCAAGTTAGATAATTTTGGTCGATTGTAAGTGAAGTTGCAGAGCGAATTGTAAAGATCGATGGTTTTAGAGAAAAATGCAATTTAAATTTTGAGTCATTTTGTAATAGGTTTTGAGTTCATGGGGATTTAATGTTATATAACAGTATTAGCATTTGAGTTGCAATGATAAATTCAAACTCGTGTCTCTCCATTGTACATGCATATTTGAACTCTGAATAAATAACTAAGGGTTGTTTCATTCATCTCATTGTTGTGGTGTGTATGATTCTATTTTAGCTTTAATTCAAGGAATTAATTAAAATGCTTGAATGGGATTATAGGCAGATATGTTCTATATAAGGATTTGATAAGTAGTATTGAGTTAGAATACATATTCATGAGATTGTAATGCAATCTTGTCAGGATTTCATATGTTATGCATTAAATCTATCATATATCTTTAGATACTTATGAATTTGACTCTTGCAATGGATATTTGGCACTGATCTAAGTTGTAATTACCCGTATTATTCAATATTTGTTTGTCTTTGTCTAGAGCTTGCTACAAATTGAAAATCAATGACTATCTTATATTATGGATTATGTTGTAATTATCTCATGCTCCAGATAGTTGATATTACTGATGAAAAGTCAATTTAATTTAGTATTATCCTATCGTGTTGAGCTATTAAGTGAGATTATCTATTAGTGTTAATGTTGTTTATGATAATGGTGTAGAGGTTGTAAACACATTAAGGGATCCCCCTCTCGAGTCTTGCAAATCTTGAAGTGTAGGAGGCTTTGTTCAAGTCCTCGTCAATTGGTCCAAGTGTTTCGAGCTGCCCTTAATTGGAATTGTCAATTCCATAGGTAGACTAGAAGAAAAACCTGGTTACATTTTTGGGTAGTAAAAAAAGATACCAACATGTACATTGCTACCCCAATTGTTGTACACATAAGAACAATAATTTTTCACTATGATAACAATACTTCTTTAAATGAGTGTCTTATTTTATTAAATGAGCATTTTATTTTTTGAATGATATAATTATAGTGGAGAGTTGTGATATTTTATTTGAAACAACAAAATACTACTTATTTCACTTCTTCATGAATGTATTTTTTTTTTCATATAACATTTAGAGGTTCTCTTGTATTGATGGAACTTCAAATTTTGTTCCTAATGTTTCACTCATGCCCTACCTTATGTCAGTGGTCTTTCATAGTGTTGGAAAATTTCTTAGGGCTGGGGTTTTAGCTTTGTCTTCATCTTAATCCTTTGTGTTTACCTAATGCCTTGGTCGGGATCTATTTCGTTGTTACCTTTTTGGAAGGGTTTTAAAAATATCTTATGGCCCATCATTCCATCTAGGCCTGGTCCCTTTGGTCTTAATATTTTATTTCCTTTGTGGGTTTTATTTTCCTAAGTCCTGGTTGGCCCTATGCTAAATAGTTAAAAAAAAACTTATATTGTTATTTTTCATCTGCCTAGTAATGTCCCCTTTCCCTTTAATGAATATTTTATTTTTCAGAAGGATTAAATTTGTGCTGTCATTGATCAAAATGCCTTCAAGATCAATGGTTGCATGCCATCCCATGATCGGGAATTGTAGGATGGCGATATCACAGGCGAGCGACATGTGTCCCATCTGGGGGATCAAATTTGTGTGACCATTCATCAACTGTCCTTTGATCTGAGTCGTTCCCCTCCATCTCATGATGGTGCCATGTGGACTGTACAAGGTGGGGCCCAAGAAATTTTTTGTGTGATATATTTTAAATGTTTCATTACTTCCAAAGAAAAACATTTAAAATGAAATATTTGACATGGCCGGGGGGAAATTCATTAAAAATGAGCAAAAGCGAAGAAATTAGGGAAACTAGTCAAGTCAAAGAAGATCTACGATAGGAGATTAGAAGTTGAGTCCAACTGCATCTCATCTGTTGCCCACCATCCCACAATCAGAAATTGCAAGATCATGATGTCATGGGCGAGCGCCATGTGTCTCATTGAGTGAAGCCGAAGGAATGATAAATAATTTGATACATCTTTAATACATTATGCCACGTGTTATATTTATTAATTTCTTAATATTAGTTTATAAATTGAACATTAATTATAAGCATTTTAAAATAAATTAAGTATTTCAATCTAAAATTTTAATATTTGACATTACAAATAAAATTAAACTAAATTCTAATTTTTAAAATCCATTAAATATTTATTATCTATTTAGTTTTACTAATTATCTAATACAATTAAATTAAATATTCATTTTATATTAATTAAACAATTATTAATTAGAATTTTAGAATAAATTAAGAAATCATATCTATATAAAATCAACTTTTCTATTTTTTTTCTTTGTGTCCAAATCATTTCATTTTCTAAAATTATACTAAATTCTAGATATCATAATTAAACTCAAAACTTTATTCTATTCTAATCCTAACCCTAGTTAAAGGGTCATCCCACAATAATGGGTTACACTTTTTGGCCAAACTTGACACTGAAATCAACATTTTCAAAAAAACTTCACTTTCTGACACCTATAGTAGGTAAACTATTAGGAATTTGAAAATGATGTAAACTAGTGATTTGTGAGATTTTTTCTGTAGATTTTAAATATATTTTTTTTAAAAAAATTGGAATTAAATTGTTTTTTTTTTTGCATCTCCTTTGATAACTAGTTTTTAATAGTAAACAACATTTTTTAAAAGTGATGTGTACTTCGACACGCATAACTTTTTTTCTACAAAGGATAAAATTTTGATTCTTTTTAATTTAGGTTGCTAACACTGGTATCTATTGGTTTCATTTTGTTTCATAACGTTTTGTTGAATTTTTTTTTTTTAATTAAGTTTTGAAGTCAAAACATTTACAATTTAGACATAGGTGCACTTCGGCACGCATAACTTTTTTGGTATGTATTGAAATTCAATTTTTTTTTTTGTTAGAATGAGGACACCAATACCTAGGGCGTATATATTTTTCAAATTTTTTTTCTCAAATTTAATATTTTTCCACAATGATTTTTCACTAAACTTGATGTTCAGTGAAAAACCTATGTTCAAAAACTAAAAAATATAATATAAAAACAAAATATATTAAATTTATAGTTGTTGGAAAGCACGTTTCAATCTCTACAATCATCCAACTTGGTTTATCAAGTTGACTCCATTTGCACCTCCTTCCCAAGCTTCGATAGTCAAAAAAATGCATAAATTTTGAAATGGTGGAGGGGAAGGTGAAAAAAGGGGGTTCATTAGAACCCCCCTTCTAATGAAGGGGGTTCATTCGAACCCCCCTTATATGGTGCAAAATGGGGTTCATTAGAAGGGAGGGGGGTTCATTAGAAGGGGGGAGGGTTCATTAGAAGGGGGGTTCATTAGAAGGGGGGTGGTTCATTCGAACCCCCTTCATTAGAAGGGGTAAACCATTTTAAATTTTTTGATGAGCATTTCTATTTTTTCTTCGTTCAAAAAATTATAACCCACTATTGTGGGTTTACCCTAAACCCTAACCCTATTTGGACTCTAACCCTTACCTTAATTGAACACTAAATCTAATCTTAATTGACCACTAAGCATAATTGAATTCTACCCCTAACCCTAACCCTAACTCTATCTAAACCCTAAACCTAACTCTAATCAAACCCTAACCCAAACCCTAATTGAACTTTAAAACTAACCTTAATTAAGTATTAACCCTAATTGTACCATAACCCTAACCTTGAACTATAGTTGAACTCTAATCCTAACCCTAACACTAATTCTTATCCTAATTGAACCTTAACCCCAACCCCAACCTTAACCTTGACCCTATTTGAACTCTTATTGAATTCATAACCTTAATTAAACCCCAACCTCATCCTCAATCCTAACCCAAATTGAACATTAATTGAACCCTAAACCTAACCCTAAGTGAACACTAATCATAATTGAACTCTAACTTTTTAGTTGAAAATATTAAAGTGCCTTAGGTTTTCCCATTCATCGTCCTTTATCATTCAATTCCTAATAGAACTCCAAAAATTTATACTTTTATAATGTTTTAATACACACCTAATATTAAGGGTTTCGAGTTTAAGGGTTAAGGGTTTAAGGGTTTAGAGTTTAAGGGTTAAGGTTTTAAGGTTTAGGGTTAAGGGTAGAGGGGAGAGAGATAGAGAGAGTGAGTTGAGGGTGAGAGGGTAGAGGGTAGAGGGTTTAAGGGTTTGGGGTTTAAGGGTTAAGGGTTAGGGTATGGAGAGAGATAGAGGGATTCAGTGAGAGAGAGAGGGAGGGAGTGGGAGAGAGATAGAGAGTCGAGGGTTAAGGGTAGAGGGTAGAAGGTAGAGGGTTAAGGGTAGAGGGGAGGGAGATAAGAGTGAGTGAGAGAGAGAAGTAGAAGGGGTAGGAGGGTGAGACTTGAGAGAGACAAGGAAAGAGGGAGGGAGTGGGAGAGAGATATGGGGTAGAGGGTTAAACATAGAGGGTAGAGGGTTTAAGGTTTATATTTTAAGGGTTAAGGGTCTAAGGTTTACGGTTAAGGGTTTAAAGGTAGAGGGGAGACACATAGAGGGAGTGAGTGAGAGATAGATAGAGACCTAAGAGAGGGAGAGGGGGTAGGAGGGAGATACTTGAGAGAGAGAGAGGGTAGAGGGTAGAGGGTTTAAGGGTTTAGAGTTTAAGGGTTAAGGGTTTAGGGTTTAGGGTTATGGGTAGAGGGGAGAGAGATAGAGGGATTCAATGAGAGAGAGAGGGATTCATCTCACTATTGTGGTGTGTATAATCCTTATTTTAGCTTTAATTCAAGGAATTAATTAAAATGCTTGAATGGGATTATAGGCGGATATGTTCTATATAAGGATTTGATAAGTAGTATTGGGTGAGAATTCATATTGATGAAATTTTAATGCAATATTGTTAGGGATCTTATAAGTTATATGTTATTTATTAAATCTACCATAAACCTTTAGATGGTTATGAATTTGACTCATGCAATGGATATATGGAACTGATCTAAGTTGTACTTATTTTTGTAGTTCAATAATTGTTTGTATTTTCCTAGAGCTTCCTACAAATTAAAAATTAATGACTATATTTAACTATGGATTGTGTTGTAGTTATCTCATGCTCCACATAGTTGATATTATAGGTGAAAAACCAATTTTATTCAATATTATCCTATTGTGTTGAGCTATTCAATGGGATTATCTATTTTGTGTTAATTTTGTTTATGATATTGGTATAGAGGTTGTAAACACATTAAGGTATCACCCTCTCGTGTCTTGTAGAGCCCAAAGTGTAGGAGGATTTTTAAAGTCCTTGTTAGTTGGTCCAAGTCCTTCAAGCTGCCCTTGATTGGAATTGGCAATCCCATAGGTAGATTAGAAGACCAACCTGGTTACAGTTAAAAAAAAAAACCAACACCCTATACCTTTAACCCTAAACCCTAAACCATTAACCCTTAAACTCTAAACCCTTAAACCCTCTACCCTCTATCTCTCTCCCACTCTAAACTCTAAACATTTCCTTGTGTTCTTTTATAATTTTCATAATTTTTATTTATTTTACACTTACATTTACAAATACACATACATATGCATTTACTATTTTCATTTATTTATGATGTAGTTTAATAGTTTGATCGATTTCATATTATATGTGTTGAAGACTTGAGAATTTCAATTACATTAATTTAAGGATATGTTGTATTTATAACACTACAAAACCATATACTCTTTACATTTACACTTGCATTTAGAAATACACATTTATATATAGATATAGATTTCTTTAATGATATGTTGCATTTATTGTTCTAGGAGAGCATCTAGTAATTTCATTTACATTTACATTTAAAATTACATATACATACATACATACATACATACATACATATATATGTTTTTGTGTGTGTGTATGTATATCATTTATATTCAGTGTTTAGAAACAACCCATTAGGTCTGCACATGGATAAAAATTCATAAAATCAGATCTCCCATACATGTTTTGTTGAAACCTAGGCTTGAACCTCTCATTTCACATGCTTTTCTTCACAAAACTTTTGAGGACAATAGCTATACCTTCTTTATTTCTCATCCTAGGCCCTATTCATGCATCCTACAATTACAATAGTATCCACGAGGCCTCTTACACAACCTACAATAATCATAAAAACTGTAAGAGCCCCTTTATATCATGTTTGGACTATAAAACTTTCAAAAATAGGGTAACCAAGCTGTATGCAAAGAAATGAAGATTTCTAACTCAAGTCAATGCCTTAAGCCCTCAGATTAGATTCAAATAAAAACTAACACATATATTCATGACTTGGAATTGATTTCATATCAAAATGTGGTTGCATGTGACCGTATAGTGCTGCATAACAGGAAAAATACAAAAAATTTGAAGAAAAACATAGATTTTCAAATGTCAAGAGCTTGTATTTTAAATCCTCAACCATCAACAACCATTACAATGACCACTTTATGCCTTTTAAAGGAATTACATGTCAACCACTAAACAACCACCTCCATAACTGACTTTTTAATCTTTTATGATCACATGAAACATAAAACACACTAATTTCAAAGTTGTGAACATCATTATTGAAATGTTTTAATTTTTTGACCTTTCAAACATTAAAAAGTACATTAAATTAATTATGTAATGACATAAAAATTAAAAACATCATGAATTAATTATGTAAGCACATAAGTCAAATATAACTCTATCAAGAAATTAATATCAAATAGATAATATAATCACATAACTTATACATTTCAATGTCATTGATCTTCTTCTTCATCTAACTCTGTCTGTATCATCCGATCTAGATTCGACATTGTAAGGATTGGTCATATCATCATCATCATCGATATCAATTTCGATAATGCCATCATCCACACATATATCATCTTCATGAACATTAACTCCTACATCATCATGATCTAGTTCCTCCTCTTTGACATCTTCGTCAGGGACATTATCAACTAACTATTGGTCCTAATCATCATCTACATCATCTTCTAGTTCTTCAGTATCTTTTTCTTCCACCACATTATACTTTACTAGCCTTCCTCTTGGATCATGTCTAACAATAAATGACCAACCTAGTTTACCTGGAACCTCTAAGTAAAATACCTGCTCACATTGGCTTAGAAGAACATAGGGCTCATTTCCAGCTCGCTCGATCAACCTTGTATTAACCATGGTAAATCCATTATCATGTTCAATAATAGTTCTCTCAGGATGATTTTCATTCAATCATAGCCTGTACCATAGGATGACAAATAGAATTAATCTGAAGGACTTAAAGTCACACTCAAGTATATCATCCAAAATCCCATAGTATCAATTTTTTGAGACTTTT
Source organism: Sequoia sempervirens (assembly GCA_007258455.2). Taxonomy (NCBI): domain Eukaryota; kingdom Viridiplantae; phylum Streptophyta; class Pinopsida; order Cupressales; family Cupressaceae; genus Sequoia; species Sequoia sempervirens. The sequence continues at coordinate 161,498,896 of VDFB02105785.1, read as the reverse complement.
GGATGTATGTCGCTTCTAGATGAAACATTAGTCACCTGAAAGACTACAGTTATACCAGAATCACAAGTTTTCTTCACGTCATCCAACATTTTCATTCAAAAATTTATGACCATTGCACCACATAGCCTTGTGGTGTCTCACTCTAATATGCCAAACATGTAAAATTATTGCAATATCGTCAGTTGATAAACATATTTATTCTTGGCCAAATGTATGCAAAGAAAATAATCTCAACATATATATACATCAATATAATTGAAAATAATTAAATAATATGGGTGATTAATATATTTATACATACCTATTTATCTCTTAAACCATATGCTAAATCATTTTCCCTTTGTGTAACATTGGAATCTCCATTACAATGAGCTTCTTTAACCAATGAAGCCACACCTTCCCATGATAATGTGCGACCAGATTGCTGACATCGTTCAATCCATAGTGTCATCCAATCAAGATTGCTGGAAATGTACAAATGTAGTGCATCCCACTCTTGACCAACTGTATCAAAAAAAATTAAAATTCACAAATGACATATAATTAGTTAAATACCACAATATACGACCTTAATTTATAATTGATGTATATTGAAGATTAAAAATTAATAAGTACAATATACATAAAAACCATATGCAAAATGTATTCCAATTAATCTCCATGACCATCTTATAATTACCTCTCACTTTCCTCAATCTACCTTTCCCCATTAGGTACTCCCCTTCAAATTTGTTATTGGAGTTGGGATCCCAAATGCGATCTACATGGATCTTTGCTGCAAACTTAGGAAGATATTCACTAATGTACACCATGATCTGGTATACCATATATCCCTCCACCATAGAACCCTCAAGATGTGCTCTTTGTCTAACCAAATCCTTCAAAAATTTCAAGTGCCTCTCAACCATCCACGTTGACCTTGTGTGTATAGGTCCACACAATTCAATCTCCTCAACTTGATGTATGAGGTAGTGTTCTTGTGCATTGAAAAATGTCGAAGGTAGACAATTTTTCATTTCACACATTAGACGAAGAATTTTTCTCTTCCAATAATTTATATCTTCTTTATGGATTTCTTTAGATGACATCCATCTACAAGTGATTCAAGGTGCAAGTATATTAACAAAATTTAACAAAAATCTACAGTATATTACATAACAAGTAAAACAAATAGAAATTATAAGATGTATACAACGAATTGAACAAATCTCGCTACTTACCTCATGTATTTTCCAAGATCATATATAACTTGCTTGACATTGTTGTCAAAGTTGTCTGGGAGAGATAGAGGTAGAATGTACTACAATAATTATAAAATGATCTTTTCATTATTTTTCAAAAAGTAGTAAACACAATAAACAGAAAATTACATGCCAATCATGCATTTTCATCCTTGACCCAAATTTGCCTTTCTTTGTTATTATATTGTTTATGTTTGTAACAAATCCAGTGGGAAATTGGATTTTTCGTATGACTTATTTTATAGCATTTCTTTGTTGCTCTATTAATAACCAAGGAAGGGCACTTATATTAATTTGGTCTCCATCGCTATTTAATTTAATGACATTTTTCATTGCATGATTGGTTTCCTGAATGTCACTACAAATTTTGACAATTTTTTCTTTGTCATGCCTTCCATCCAATATTTTTCATAACATTTATGTTATATTCTTTCCAATATGCATTGTATCAAACAAATGCACAATTTGTAGCTGCTCATAGTAGGGCAACCTACTAAATTGTCTAGGATAACTTTTTAGTCCCTATGGAAGCCGACCATTAATGCCTTGATGACCTTCATGAAGCATATAAGTTAAATAGATTAAAATGACAATCATTGTCAATTACAACATGAGTAAACACAATATAAAAATATAAATTCAAAACATATCATATATGATAGATAAAATATTGATCCAATGTATAACCTTGATGATTAATTCTATTATATTCCAACTTCCATAGGCGAGGTGTCATTCTTCGTGGTTTTGATGTAGTCTCCTCTTTTCAATTGAAAAGATATTTTTTAGTAGTTCGATACTTATGGTTTCTATGGAGGAAGTGTTTATACTCATCAAACACCTATTTTTCTAAACTTGTTGAACGATGAGATTTCATCTTTGGACCACAAATTGGACATGCAAATTTTCCCTTTGTTTGAAGACCTAAAAGATCATATATAATTGGATTAAATATGTCAATTTTTGTAATTATATATAATGAATAGATTATTTTAAATACATGCATGATATCTACTTCATAAAATTAAATATTGTTAAAGTGCAGTAAAATATTATAACATAAGGCAAAAATGTGTTGGCCCTAGGTATCATGAATTGTCCATACAAGCATTGCATGAAATTGAAATTGTCTTTGTCCTATTGGTCTAGAGACATCATACATAGTGACACCATTCCATAACTTAAGTAACTTGTCGATAAGAGGTGCGATATATACATTCATATCTTTAACTTAGTACTTACCTAGTTGAATGAACATAAACATTACATAATTATTTAAATAACCATTTTACAACAATATATATAGATTAATGTACATGACTATTGAATGAAAAGAATATAAGTCATTATACAACAAATAAGACAAACGAGATGCTACTACGTTAAAGAAAATTGATGTAAAAAAAATACCTAGAACAATCATTTACAACATTATGTGCTCCCTCTTTATTGACATCCCTAGAGGAATGTTATTGTTGATAACAAAAAAAGGCCACACTGAGTAAATAGATCCCATCTCTCCAAATGGATTGACACCGTCCGCTCCCAATGAAAGCCTAATATTACGAGGTTCTTCTTTAAAGTGTGGCCATTTTTCCTCCATGTCCTTAAATGCAAAACCATCTATAGGCATTCGAAGAATGTCATCTCCACTTCTATTATATGCATGGTAATCCATAAATTACAATAAAATTTCACACCTAAATAATCATTGCATACGTGGAATAATGGGAATATAACGAAGAGCCTTGCGAAACACCTTTTTTGTTAGTTGATCTGTTTGATATCTATTGATATGACATTTTAGGCATTCTGTTACAAATTGTTGTTGTTTATGATATATAATATGATCATTGGGACATGCATCTATTGCTTGATACTCCATTTTGATATCTTTCATAATGGAAAATAAATCTTGGTATGAGCGAGGTAAAATATTTGATGGTGGTAACGAAAATTCACCAATCAATCTACAACAAAAAGTAATTTGTTAATATAAAGAATATTAATGGTACATATTTCATCCTTTATTTACTAGTGATGAACTAACAACAATTAAAATAGATGAAAAAAGATGACATATATGACATACCTTAACATCCATGAGATTTCTATGTTTGATAAACCATTCATAACCTTTAAGTTCAACAACAACAATACAACATAGAGAAGAGTTGTTTGGGCAAAGGGGTTCGTATGCCTTCTCAAGAATAGGTAAATGATGAACATCATCAAAGTCATCATGATCATCATGATCAACTTTGCCACTAAATGTGTCATGGATCAGGGTATGTGCATGATCATCATGGAGAAAATAGGCCCTTAAGTGGCAAAAAATTTAGAAAAATTTGAGTTAGGAAACTTGACGTAAAAATTTGAAAAATTTAACTATATTATTTCAAAAATATGTAAGAATAGAATATGTAGCAAATTAAATGTAGTTTCTAAACTACTAGGTTTATTTTTTAAAAAAAGAAAAAATCTATTTAGTGAAAATTTGAAATTTCAATGCAGTAGTACTTAAATTTTAGGGAAAAATAAGTAGGTGTCTGTCTGACCACCCTAACCACAATAAAATGATGATATTTTTTTATAATATTTTTGGCATAAGTAAAGGACTCATGTCTAGATGTGATGCATATTTTTTTGTAATTTTTTTCCACGTAAATAATTAATTATGAATTTTTTATTACAACTTTTAAAAAATATAAAAAATCATATGTCTAACCACCTTAACTTGCTCAAAATTTCATGAAATTTATTTTTTCTTTTTTTAATCCTATATTATGTGAAGCATATAATGTGAAATGTGTTTTAAATTCCAAAAATTTGATATTGTTTGAAAGCTATAGATGTTTTTCAATCAACCTATCAATAAGGACTTTAGTCGTAATTCAAATAGAAAATGAATAATTATTATTTATTAAATTTAAAGTATAACATAATTTATATTAGTGGAAAGCTAAGAATCTCCTTTAAAACCCCTTTTCATTTCATCAATTTTGGGTAAACAAAAGTCATCAGCCACATACCCTAAAATTACCCATCATCTCGCCACTATTTGGCCCATCATGATCCTGCACATACCCATCAATGTATTTGTACCATCATCTTCAACTATGTTTTCTGGTGCATGATCATCTTCTTCCATAGGATCATTAAGTTCATCTTTGATATTCATACCTCCATGTTTTTCCGCTTGCAAAACCACATTCTCCAGGTCGTGATAATCCATACCATCTTCCTTAGGGCACCCCACCTTTATAATAATGATAGACACAAATAAACCATGATCATGATCAAGTGATTATATATATATAATGTTAAAACAATATAAAAATTTACAAATTCAATCAATATAAACACATATAATGAACAACTTATAAATGGACAATAATCAGGCCCCCTTCAACGTGACCATGTTGCCTACAATGTTTATCAGTTGTTGTGATTAAAAGTCATATCATCTTTAAGCCCTTGCAATTATTGCAAGGACAATAACATTTCCTATCACCCTTTCTTTTCAATCTAGCCCATAATCTATCAAGTGTCTCTTCATTTTGTTCTAGACTAATATTATCTGACATGATTTTTCTTTACCAAGCTTGACTATTTAGATCTTCAAAAAATATCAAACCCACACTCCAATAATTTTTATTCATAGACAGGTAAGAAAATCTAATAATTCTAATTGGCATGCAACCACCCTTGCAAAAGTGAAGATAGTCTGAAGTTAATGACCCCAAAAAACACTTTAAAATGCTAATTCCAAAACTTATTAAATTCTGATTTTACTATGATTTCCAACCATTAAGACTCCTAAAATCAGAATATGGAACTTGATCACAAACTTCCTAGAATGATGGAGGTAGCGAGCTAGTAAGAGCAAGTGACCCATTCTTAAGGAGCAACAATTCAAAATCATCATTACTAATGTCAATACAAATTTATCCTTTTAGTTAAAGATGCAATGTGTCACTTCTTATGATGAGCTTATCTCCAAGGCCATCAACATTGAGAGATCCCTAGTCGCACAAAGAAGCACACACTAGTAGAATTTGGAAAATAAATGACTAGGTGACTAAAAATTTTAGTCACAACAACTAAAAATGACTGAATTCTACTCATTTTTTGCAACTCAGCTATAAATGAGTAAATAAATTACTAGTTTGGTCATTGATTAAAAATTATTTAGTCACACAAATAAAAATGACTAAATAGTTAGTCATTTATTTAATCAGAATCCATTTGAATAAATCATTTAAGGAATCAAGAATATAGCCCACCAAAATACTCTAAAACTTTAATAAATATACCCTAAAACTTTTTTCAAAATCTTATTTTTCAGGTGTAGCCCACTAGAATGGAGTTTTCATTTTAATAAACATACTCTAAAACCTTCATCAAAACATTATTTTCAAGCATAGACCGCCAAAATGGAGAATTTTTTCCGTAAAGAATGACAGAGAATAGTGAGGAGATGTGTGTGAAAGAAGGCATAAGATTCATTGCTGCTTATCTCATTCCTGCTCTGCTCAAAAAATCTTACATTTTTCCCCCTACTATTTGTAATCTAGGTATTTACTTGACATATATTTGCATAATCTCAAATTCCTTGAAAGGATTTTGAAGTATCAATGTATCCTATATAGGGTTTAGAATGATTTCTTTTAATTAAAAAAATAAATAAATGATGTATTTACCTGTAATTAGATAATGTGGAGATCTCATAAATCTGCCCCAACACACTATCCTCTTTGGCACTCTATTCATTACTCTAGCTACTAGGGTTTTGCATGTGATATCTTTAATATCTTCATGACCATGGCTTTTAAATAGATCTCAGTCTTTGCTTTAATCCTTTTCATGGTAACACTTGAGTTCCATAATCCACCTTCAATCTCTTCTAAGAATTGTGTCTTAAGCTAGACTACATAGTATCCATATAAAGCATGTCCTTCATACCTACCATTGTTCCAACCCAACACTCACTGCCTTGCTTAAAATGTTGCCTCCATAAGCACAATAACATGTTTTAAAATTATGGTTGCCAGTGATTGATCATTAAGGTCACCACTTTCATCATGAAGATACAATGAGATTTTTGTCTTCAAACTCAAGGCATTGTGCAAGATAACATTGTGAATTGTTTGTTGTGTACGATTTGATTTTCTTGCACATTTACTACTTTGCTAACTTCCTTTAAGACTAGGTATTGCACCCTCAGTTGCAATCTCAAGCAACTCACTCACTGTCACTTGAAGATTCCTTTCATGAGCATCCTTCTATAAAATCAAACTATGCCCTATAGACTACCTACTTACTACAGGGGACTCCTTGTTTCATGGTATTGTAGTTCTTAAGATCCTTCAACCTTATTGACACTACTTCATAGTCCATAAGATATTATTCACTATTATCCCATCTTTGATGAGTCTCATAACACTGCTCAAACATGCAATCCACTACCTCCATTATACATTAATGGCTAAGAAGAAACATTGAACCTATGATTACCACTATTACTTCATTTGGACAATCATTTCCTGATTGCATTTGCCTTGTCTAACACTGCCAAAAGCATTTGAAAAACCCTTAAGGTCAGCAAGGGGGTAAGGAAACTCACTATTAAAATCTTCACTTTACTATTCAAGATTTGAGCTTTATTAACTTGTCACTACTCAGCCTCTTTTTTATTGTCACATCTCAAGTGACTATAATTCTTCTTACCATAGATTGCATTTACAAATGTCACTAAGCTACATAGTGTGCTTGTTATTGGATACAATCTTTAGATTGCAAAATTTTTTTATTACTTACAATGTCTCAATCTTTCTGGTATTACAACCTCACTAATCTGCTATAGTTATTGTTTATGTTTCTACGGAGTCCTAGGGTTTGTACCCTAATCATGCTCTTACCAATGCATATGTTGGTATTGAAAACAACCTTAAATCTTGGGTCAAAAAATTAGTTGTCTTGAAAAAGTTGTGGTATGATCTTGTATTGTATCCTAGAGTGTGTGGGAAGATTTTTTTTTATCATTAAGGTATGTAAACTTGATCAGGGAAATATTTCCTATATATCATGGGTCTTGCTTTAATACTTTCCATATTGGTTATTAGCAGATCACATTATTATAGTTTGTGGTAACCCAAGATTTCATTCAAGTATGTAACAAACCTAGTTTGTAGTTTTAGCTATACACTTTTAAGTAACATTCATAAGGTTTATGAAATCTTGATCACTCTCTAGAATAGCCCATTAAACATGGGTTGTGCTTGAATGCACTACATAATTGATATAACACAACCACTCTACATATCAACCAGAGTTATAAGCTCTTTATTGCAACAATAGGCAATCACTCTTCTATCATGCTTTAATTACATCCTAACTGTTAAACTTGAGAAAACCTAAATGCACCCAATGATGATTGACACATACATTATACAACCTAAATTAACTACATTATATGAGTGCCTCCATTTCTATCACAACATAGCCACATTAAACTTGGGTCACACATTAATGCATCCTGTATTTGTTATGGCACAATTGTGCCACATGACCAATAGAGTTATGGATCACATAATTATAGTCACAAGAATATGTTCCTTGGTTGTGATCTTATGGTGATTTCACACAATAAAAGCTAGACATGAAATTCTCAAAACCCTAAACCTCTAAAAATGAAATCTGATGAAATGTTGCTTTAAAATATGATTTTCAAACCTGGAACTATAAATCTGACTTCACAACTGAATTTTACAAAAGGACAATGACTACCCTCAACCTGGCAATATCTTTTTGAATTTTTTCTAATTTTTCCCAAGAAAATCGTCCTTAGTTCTCCACAAACTGTCTCAAGTAGAGCAAACAATGTCACAATAAATCAGGCATGAACTCACTTTTCTTATGTTAGCCACAATTTGATTTATTTCTATTTTTCATGTTTGTCAAAATTTTGACGAAATTGATAGTTGACATTTCGATGAAACCCAGGTTCATCAAAATTTCAACGAACGTTGGGGATAAACTTTCAAAAAATTGAAAATTACACATCAAATTTTACAACCACTTGATGATACATCAAATTATACATATTTCGTTAGACATTTTCATCAGATTTTGCATTCAAATGAGTTAATGAGATATACGTGGTGAAAAACCTTTCGGGTGAAAAACCCCACACTCCAAAACCTATTTAATGTATTTCAAATCCAACAACAATATTACATACTCTTGCAAAACAAGTCGTTTACATGAGTATCACCAGTAAAAAAAATGGAAGAATTTTGGTAGCAATTTGACAGCATAATAGTACCTGTAAACTCAACATATTAACTACTCCTCAAGCCTTTAATTTATAGACTTCTGGCTATACAAGAAACCACCAGTGGTTTACAAAACCATGTGCTTAGCTTCTTCAACAAGATTCTAGTCTAAAATTAAGCTCTCACATTCAAATTCATATTTCACATTTTAGAACCTTCCATATGTCATATAATCTTTCATAATATGCTTAAAAACAACCCTTCCATATCCTACCACTAGATGTGGGAATCTTCTGACATCTAATAAACCAATTTTCATTACACTGACAGTGAGTAACAACTATAGAAAAAATATTAAATGCAAAAAAAAAATGCTACATGAAATATGCAAGGTTGAGACATCTCAGTTCCTAACATTCTCCCAATTATCAAATACCTTGCAAGGACCAAGGGAAATATACCATCATGGGCCAACTGCTAGGGGTCGAAGGGCCCATAGAAATGGAACAACACCTAAATTTTGTTGTGCTCACAAGCTTAGTTAATGTATCTGCAACATTCACAACTTTCTCTACCTTTTCTAGCTTCACCCTGCCATCCTCAACCATATCTCTCATGAAGTGATATTGAACACTAATGTGTTTGGTTTTGGCATGAAAAGTCAAGTTCCTCGCAAGGAATATTGCACTTTGATTGCCACAATAAAGTTTAACTGCACCCTATTTCAATCCAATATCTGAACATAAACACTTCAACCAAATGGCTTCTTTATAGGCATGAGTAGCTGCCCTATACTCTACCTCAGTAGTGGAAAAAGTGACCATAGCCTGTTGCTTGATCATCCAACTAATTGCACCACCATTAGGAGTAAACATATATTTGTTGGTGGACCTTCTGCTATCAACATCACTAGCCCAATCTAAATCTTTAAAATCATGAATACTTAGGGAATGTTAATCTCTTGTACCATGAAAACATATAAAGTACTCTGTTGTACCTCGTAAATATTTAAAGACCCTCTTAATTGCATCCTAATGCACTCTTCCAATTTTAGACATAAAATGAGAAAGAACTCCCACTGCTTGGGAAATGTCTAGTTTTGTATAGACCATAGCATACATTAAGCTTCCAACTACACTCTGGTAGGGCACTCTGCCCATGTCTTCCATCTCTGATGGGGATGTAGGAAATTGTGAAATAGATAGCTTCATTCCCAATGCAACAAGAACACAAAGTGGTTTACAATCCTACATGTTGAACCTTTGCAAAACCCAACAAACATACTTACTACAACCAATCCATAGCTTTTTTGTTCTCGCGATATCTTCTGATCTCCATCCCAAGTATGTGTTTTTCTGCACCAAGATCTTTCATTTCAAATTTCACAGAGAGCTAAGATTTCAATTTTGCAATCAAACCTTTTCCTTTCCCAAAAAACATGTAATCAACATATAAAACAATTACCAAGAAATAATCACCATCAGATTTAAAATATACACAATGATCAGATTTAGACCACAAAAATCCCAAACTCAACACATATGTATCAAACTTCTGGTATCACATCCTAGGACTTTGTTTAAGGCCATACAAAAATATCTGTAACTTACAAACCAAATTGCTTTTACCTTTTACCATGTAGTGCTGTAGCTGTGTCATATAAATTTCTTCCTCCAAATCACCATGAAGGAACATAGTTTTCACATCCATTTATTCCACCTCTAGATCATAAGTTATTGCAATAGATAATAAAAACTTAATGCATTCCATTTTAGAAATAGGAAAAAATCCCACTATAATCAATACCCTCAACCTGAGAGTATCCCTTCGCAACCAACCGTGCCTTATAATTTTCAACATTTCCATCTAAACCAATATTTTTCTTAAACACCCATTTACATCCAATAGGTTTCTGAACTTTAGGAGATGGTACAAGGTCCCATGTATCATTCCTTTTAAGACATTACATCTCTTCATCCATGGCTATTTTCCAAGACTCTGCATCATTCTTGGCTAAAGCCTCTTCCATAGATCTCGGTTCATTAATGTTTGTACTTAGAAAATATACATTTCCAATCATTAGGTGAATACCCATACCTTTGAGGTGGTTTCCTTTACCTTGTAGACCTTTGAACAAGTTGAGGTGGAGGTTCTTCTACTTCTTCCTCCTCTTCTTTCTCTTTTGAAGATTCAAAGCTTGATGAGCTCTCCTCAACTTCTTGTCTATTTTGGGGTATCGATTCAACTTCCTCGGGTGTAGAAGGAATTTGAACCACATCATTTTTTTGTTCAATTTCTTTATTTTTTTCTAGTTGAAAAGTAATAGGAGAAGTTTTAGTCTCTCTAAAAATAACACTTCTGGAATAAATTACCTTTTGTGTAACAGGGTCCCAAAGCTTGTATCCTTTCACACCATAGTTGTAGCTGATGAAGGTACATTTTACAACCTTAGAATCCAATTTTTTTTTTTTATCCTTAGGCATGTGTGCATATGCCTCACAACCAAAAACTCTCAAATTTCTAAGTGAAGGATGAACCATAGATTTTTGGCTCACTAGGAATTCTCTAGCCCTTCTAGGGTTTTTCACCTAAAAGGAGGGAGGTAGGGCCAAAAATGCTAACTAGTTCATTCAAATTAGGTTATGTATGATGTTGTATGAGATAAATGGAATGATCTAAGTACAACTAAACTATGAAATTGAGAGATTATGAATGCAAATTCTAAGATTAATGCAATGTTTGAAAACACATTATGTAATGCAATAACACCTAAAAATGAATGCAAAACTAAACAAAATTGAATGAAACTTGAAGTGTGCACTTGGAACTTTGATGAAGACTACAAATGATATTTGAAATGCGGTTGATATTTATTTTCAGGCCTAGAGGGACTCATTCACCATTATGGACAAATCACTCCTAGTTTGGTAAAGTGAGCTAAAACCTATTTCTACCAAAAGGGTGTCAAAAAATGTTGAAGAAAAAAAAATGACCTGGAAATGGGACTCATTTTCCACTGATGGTGAATGAGTCCACTTTTGAATTTTTGGATTTTCAAAAATGCATTTTGAAGCTTCTGATCTACACTTTGACTTCATACAAGTGTCTACTTCTGAAACCCTTGTTTACAGGTATAAAAATCACTTTATGTTGATATTTTGACTTGAATGATGAAGATAAGACTTTATAAATTTTTCAACTTGATTATTAATGATTTCCAAGCTTCCAAGAGATCTACATCTACATAAACACAAGACAAGAGAGAAAAATGGTGAATGTTAGGGCATGGGGGTTTGCCTAAGTCAAACTCCTTTCAGGTAATTAAACCAAAATGATAAAAGAAATGAATGGGACATGCAACAATGGAGTTTATTACCTTGCCATGATGTTTGATCTTGAAATTTTGGAGCAAAACATGGAGGATCTACCCTTGAAAGTTTGAAAGTTGATGTCTTAATTCCTTTAAATGATAAAACCCTAAGTTGCTTGACTTGAAAGATAAGATTGGTGGATGAAAAATGAAAATTGGTTATGAAAATGAGTTAAAAGACTTATATTTATAGGCATTTTACCTATTTCACTCATTAATACCTTATCACAGGCTAACATGAAGTAACATTAAACTCAAATTTCATGTTTTTTTCTTGCTCAAAGGTCAAAATTGAGCCAAATGGGACTCATTCACCACACATGGTGAATGGATCCCACCTAGATGGGACCAATTTTCCATGCATGGCGAATGGGTCCCATAGGGGCCAATTTGATAGCTCAAATGCCAATAGATAAGGAAATAAGATCTAAAATGCAACCTTGTCAGGTATTTGATCAATTTAAGCCTCAAGAGGTACAACATGGGTTAAAAGGGGCATATTAATGATGATGTAAATGTAAAATAGGGATTGGGATGCATAAATCAATGTGAAAGTGTGATTAAATACACTTTACAACACTAAAATGAGGTCCACATAGCCTAGGAAGGTACGAAAACCAATCTGAGTGTGCAAGACAGTTTACAACACTAATTTAATATTAAGTTGAATTCAAAATCCTTCTATATTGATGTAATAATGTTATTAAATACATTTTATAATGTTGAATTAGGGGGAAATCAGTTCATTAAGTCTAGAAAAGTGTGAAAGTCCTTTACAGTACTTTAGAACACCTTTACAAGACATCAATAAAAGCATGTTATTGAATTTTCAAGGGTCCAAGACCTAGTGCAGATGCATAAAATGCCTCAAAACACCTGAATCAGGGCCTCATTAAGTCCACTTATCATGAAATATTCTCATGTCAATTAAAGGGTTCATTTTTTACGACACATTTAGCCCCTACTTTAGTGAGAAGATGAAGCTGCTTCAAACTCACACTAAACTAGACATTCAAGAGAGATCCTCATGCACAAATGAAGATGAAAAAGAATGAAAAAGATCAAAGGAGGTGGCCAAGCCCCCAGGATCGAAAACCATCAAGATACAAAATCATGCAATGACAAGAACTAAGGAAAAGAAAGACAGGATGCAAAAGATGTACTCACTCTAGGGCCACAGAACTTTAGGTCATCTGTAGGGTGAGAAGGCCACACCGTACTCACTCTAGGGCCATGGAACTTTTGATTATCTATGGGGTGAGAAATCACAAAAAGGTAAGATACATACGCTAGTTGGTATGCACTTACAAACACAAAGGTGGCTATGGGGAAAAGTCTTGATGCTAGGTGGGCTTCCCGCTCAACCATATCAAAGTTATACCTCTTGATAACTTTAACAAGGCACCATAAAGGAAAATATTTTTTGAGCTCTATGAGGTAAGCAAAACTTCATATGCTTGACACTCATAGACATTTTTTTAATGTAAAATAGTGTAAGGATTGTTCAAAGGTATTTTTATTTGTTCATGCAAGGTCTCATCTTAGGGGACATTGCGCTTAACATCTCTAAGAGAGGATGTGTCAAAAGAATTATCACATTCTTGGAGGGAATCAAGCCCAATGAATCCACCAGGAAAAATATGCATCGCAAGAAGAAATAAATCACACAATGAAATGCGAGTGGTGATGTACGCCCCTACTTTAAAGTGGTTGTGAACACCAGTTTTGTGAGAAATTTCTTGAATGTAGAAGAGAAAGAAGAGGATATGATGTAACTTACTTGGAAAGCCCCATGCCAAGTCATATGTTTCTGATAAGCTATGTCATGAAATAAGGGTAGTATGTCATATGCAAGCCAACTTGAGGCACATCGTCCACGTCACAAGCTTTCTCTTATATGTTCATGAAAGGTTAACAACTAGCCAAAGGAGGCAATGACAAGTGACATGTGAGAACAAGGCTACCGAACCCCTTGCCCCCACTTAGTGCAAGACAAAGGTGAGCCGAAACATAGGAAAGAGTGAAAATAAATATTGATTAGAGGAATTAGGTGCCCCCATAGAGGGAAGCATACCAAACTCCTGAAAATATTGTATTTTATGACTCAAAGCTTTGCATTCATTAGTGGAGTGACCATGCAAACTATGATATGCATAGAATAAAGTCTTGTCATAACATTTCTTTCGAGTCCTACGAGGGAGGGAGATCAAGTGATCTTGGAGGAGTCTCAACAAGATACCCTCTAGATCAAGAGGAGAAGGTGGTCTTGTGGTTTGTTTCAAAGATACATCTTTCTTAGTGGTAGATGTCACACTTACACAAGTTTCTCTAGAGTGCAAGATTTGATTCTCAACTGGTAGGAGAAGGGGAAAATCTTTGGAATCATTGATGTCTTGTGAGATGACATTGCCATTAAGCGAAGGTGTAGTTGTTTGTTTTATGTTTGGTAAAGGGTGATGTTCAAGACCACTAGTGTCAAGGAGGTTTGGATGGATGACCGTTAAGGATGGTTTAGGAGTGTGTTGTGTGGGGTTGTTGATGTTGAATGAGGGTTTGGCGATCTCTATCACATGACAATAGCCAAGACCATGAGTTGTTTGTTGTGTGATAGGATTGATAGGGTTGTGGATACCTTGTTCTTGAGCACCACATCCTTTTCCACTATACCCAAGTTGTTTCATGAGATCATAACCTTTTCAATAAAGTTGTTTCATTGCTTTGGAATCGAGTGGTTGTTTGTTGTTGTGTTCATCAAGGGTTGTTGTGGAGTTTTCTTCTTTCTCTAAAGTAGTGGAGGTAGATGTTTTCGAAAGGTCTTCTGCACTGTGTGTTGACATTATATTTGGTTGGTCTTGTTTCTCATCTTTCTTTTGTATGAATATGTATTTTCCAATACATGAAGCTATAAATTCTAAGGATCCCCAATCATCACCAAATAATTTAGACACTAATTCCATATTGTTTTGTTCTATTTAAAGAGGGTCTATATTGGATGTTGGAATCAATATTTTCAAAGGACTTGTAGCTCCTTTTTCAAGGTGTAAGAAACTTTTAGGCTTGGGGTCTATTTCAACTTGATAAATGTGATTGTTATAGACGTATTTCATTTTATGATGAAGGGTTGAAGGCACTGCATTCATCTCATGAATCCATGGTTTTCCTAAAAGAAGATTATATGAGAGATCCTAAGGCAAGACATGAATATGAGTTTGCAAAGTGACAACCCCAACTATAATAGGAAAAGTGATTACACCAAGCGGTTGCTTTGTTGTATTATCAAATCCTTGAATAGATATAGAATCGGGTTAAATGATTTGTGACCTATCAACATCTAATTGATCAAGGAGACTGACACTACACACACTAAGGGAAGAACCATTATTAGTGAGAGTGTGTTTGATACATGTGTGATTGAATTGAGCAATTATCATAATGGCATCATATTGATTACGCAACTCCAAAGGAAGGAGCTCATGTTGATGGAAGGTAATGCCAAGATTCTTTTTGTGAATTAGAGCTGCCATATCATTCGAAGTGGTACCAGGAGGAATTGTGATTTGTTTTAGGGAAGTTTGAAGAATGTTGTGATAATTTGGTGAGTTCTAAAGTAAATCCAAAAGGGAGATCTTTGCAGGAGTGTTCTTTAATTGTTCAACAAGATCATACTCCTTTGTGTGTTGGCAATAGTGAGGAGCACTAGGCGGATTGGGTAAAGGAAAGGAGGGTAGGACTCATTGCGGCGGTTGCGGCTTATTTTGAGTGTTATATGTATGACCAACAGTATCATTACTAGATTGCTACAACACATTGGTTTTAGTGGGTAGAGGGTGTATCAGGGTTGGTTAGCGGGGTGAAGTTTATGTCAAGGTGGGTAGAGAATTAGTTGAGGTTTATTTTGAGTTTGTTGTTTGTGTGAAGGTGGGTAGAGAGTGTAATCAATGGAAAAATCAGATTTGTTAGATTGTTAACACAATAACACTAAAATCCATTGAAATAATGAAGTACAAAGGAAAATGATGAAAAGAAAAGGAATGATATTACTAAGAATCTCCATCTTCCATGATTGACCTTCGTTACACCTCCTTGCTTGCAGTAAATGAAGATGCCCTCAGATTTGTATGAGCAACTATGACGAATGACAAGACTACAGCAAGTTTTGAAGGATTTATTCAAAATCTAAATGCCTATGCCTATTGCCAATGTCTATGCCTTGATTAAATGACCATAATAATAAATAATGAAATTGCCTATGGAGATTTAAGTGTGAGAAAATTCCTATAATAACTATGCAAAATGTCAAAATGTGCGTGTTCGAAAAATGAGAAGAAGATGGCATTTTATAGAAAATGCCATTTCGAATGGATGGACGAGATAAATCAATGAAATGAATGATCCAAATTACACCTGAGAATCCCTAATTAGGGTTAGGGAAAAATCTTAATCGAACGGTTAAAATAAAATCGGATCGACGGTGGAGAATAAATGAGACAAATTAATTAGAAAATAAAGATTTTTGAAAAATCAAGAAGATAAGATTGCTTGATTTGCAAGATTCAAAAAATCAAAGAGATAAGATTCGGATTGAAGATAAGATTTGGAAAATCAAGAATCTACCCGATTGCTTGAGTTTTGGAAGATTAATTACTAATTCGAATTAAAATAATTCAAATTATGGATTTTGAGAGATAATAAATAATCTTTTTCAGATTATTTATCAAAAAGGACTGACAGTTAGAATTGACATGACATTTTAAATAATTTAATTTATTTAAAATGAGAAGAATATTAATTAGCAATTAAATAATTAAATTTAATTATTTAATTTAGTAGATAAGACTAATTAATTAAATAAATTAATCAATTTATTTAATTAAGACAGTTAGTGACATATTTAATAAATAAATGAAATTTATTTATTTAATAATGAAGAAGAATTAAATGACAAAGGGGGATTAAATAAATTAAGAAATTTATTTAATTAAAGAAAGACTTAGACAGCTAATGACGTATTTAATAAATAAATAAAATTTATTTATTTAATAATCATGAGGAATAACTAACATGAATTAATTAAATAATTATGAATTATTTAATCAATAGTCGAATGTAGACCAAAAAAATAATTAAATGTTTCAATTATGCTAGGACGAAAGTGGTAAAAATGAAGCTTGCAGGCCCAGGTCATTTTTAGGTGTCTACATTTTGCTCATCTTTGTCATAATGCTGTTTGTCACATTCTGACAAAGAAAATAAGTCAAAAAATGCCCCAGTGCAAAATAAGATGAGGAAGAATGATGAGGAGGGTTACAGTATGCCCCCTTGAGAGGATAGTCAGGTTCCAAGAACATGAGTGTGCTCTCGAAATGGATGAGAAGACTAGAATATGAAGAGACAAAGAAATTTTAGTGTAAAAGATATGGATGATGATATGGATGCAATGCTTATATGAGATGGGCGAGAGAAGATGACATGACTAAAGGAGATGCATGTAAGTTCCTAGACCAAATCCTTCAAAACTTTACTGTAGGACTTTTTAATATTTATTGCTCTAAATCATCATTAGGAAGATTGTTGTGATGGCCAACAAACACCATGATATGACATAGATCAAGGTGTGCAAGGCCGTACCATCACATAAGACAAGCAGTCATAGACAAGGAAGATCATGACTCATACCAAGAGCGTTATTGCCCCAGTCTTTGTCATAATCAACCACAAGCAGAAAAAGACAAAAAGGACAAGTCATGAAATGTCATTGCTCCTCTAAATCCTATTGCCAGGACATCCTTGAGGAACTAGCAACATGACTGTCAGAAAGAAATACGATAAAGCCATTATCATGATACGTCGCTGCTTTTCTAAATCCTTTTGTTGGGATCTCGCTGAGAAACTAGTAACATGAGTGTCAAAAGACAAGACAAATGTCATGATACATTGTTGCTTCTCTAAATCCCGGTGTCAGGATCTCGCTGAAAAACTAGTAACATGATAAAAAGACAAAAATGAATGCCAAGTGTTTGCCAAGTGTGTCTAGATGCCGAGTGCATTAATGTGCCAATGTAAATTTAAATGATGCCAAGATGACAAATGTCGAAGGTTGCCATATTCAGGAAGGACACATCCTGAATAATGTCGATGTCTAGGAAGGACACATCTTAAAACACCAATGTTAGAGTTTTGTTCTTCAGAAGGACACATCTGAAAGAATGTTGTTGTCGAGAGGAATGATCCTTAAGTGTCAGAAAGGATCCCTCGAAAATGTCAAATGATAGGGACGATGCCTAGGAAGGACACATCCTAAGGCACCAATGTCAAAGTTTTGTTCTTCAGAAGGACACATCTGAAAGAACGTTGTTGTCGAGAGGAATGATCCTTAAGTGTCAGAAAGGATCCCTCGAAAATGTCAGATGACAATGCCGATTCCTAGGAAGGACACATACTAAGGCATAAATGACAGAGGTTATTCTTCAGAAGGACCCATCTGAAAGGTAACCAAGAGTTGATAATTTGACTGGTTGCGATAATTTGACTTGTTTTGACTAAGTTTGAGTTGTTTTGACCATATGTCGATATTGTCATGATGATATGTGCCGATGAGATTGTCCTGCTATGATAATGATTCTCATGATGAGTTTTGTTCATTTGGGAAAGATTCGTGTTGTCTTGAAGACTTTTTGATGTGTGTGCCAGTGTGATGCCATGAACCCTAATGGACTAACCTAGTGCAGCCTCATGGGCTCATCAACAGATGGCCTTGCCTACGTCATACACTCAAAGACCTCGTAGTTCGACATGACCAATTACTTTGTATCAATGACAAAAGATTGTGCCATGATTTTATCTTGACAAACCTAAAAGGACTGACCTAATGTCTCGAGGACTCATTGACTGATGGCCTTGCCTATGTAACAAATGCGCAGAGACAACGTAGTTCGACAATGACGTGGACTAACTGACATGATTGACTTTGACTCCATTTTTAGGATTTTGACATTGATTTGAATGTTTTTGTGTTTTTCTTCATGACATTTTATGATTTTTAGGTCTTTCTTCAGGACATTTTATGATTTTTTTGTCTTTTCTTTAGGACATTTTATGATATTTTTGTCTTTTTTTAGGACATTTTATGATGTTTTTGTCTTTTTTCAGGACATTTTATGATGTTTTTTTTGCATTTTGACTTTTAAGAGGATCATGAAAAATGCATATGACTGATGCCTACACATGAGAATCAAAGGACAAACATTATTGTGCCCATAGTCAAGCTGAATACCAATTGATAGGTGATGACAACGTTGTTTGACGTGGGAAGGACGCATCCCAAAACAACGTGAGGATGATGACGACAATGTGACGAAAGTATGGAGGTCTACAGCTGGGCTAGGAATGCAGTCAAGTAAAATTTTGGATAATGTGCTTGTATGGACTAGACTCATTGCATTTAGAATGACTTGGTTAGGACTAGATGGGATGATGACTATCCTTAGACCGTTTGACAAGGGAAAGCCAAGATAGGTGACATACATGAAAGGATAGGGGGTGGCCTTGGTAAAGGATGGGAGACATAAGAATAATGGAGTTGTCATATGATTTTCAAGGACTATGTCGTATAAGGACAATGAGACTATGATGGTCGATGACATGATGTTTCGTGAATCGTGTATGACTGAAGGATAGACATGTCAAGAGTTTTCCCAAAGCATGATTTATGTGTGCCAGTTTTATGTCAAGAACAAGGTAGGTGGGAAAATGGGCGGAAATGATAGGGCTTAGATGGATGTCAATGTCATGAGGAAGGCATGGGAAATGAGACGAATTGCCCCAAAGTGTAAGAGTCCACATAGACAATTTATTTTACACATGATGCCTGTTTGCCAGGTTTTCACCATTGGATGAAATTTTTCTCTTTACTATTTTTTTGAATTTTTGATTTTTTTGGTGTCACCAAGACACCTGTTTGCTAGGTTTTCATCAGGGTGACAATTTTTTGATTTTTGAGTTTTTTTGTATTTTTAATTTTGTGGATAGCTTGGATGCTTTAGATAACCACTGATTGTTCTGAATCCACTGACGGTGCCGATGTAGAGACTGGTGCCATGATATGCCAATAATGACCTTGCTGAAGGAGTTGTCTTGTCAAGATCGTAGCACTTGTATGCAACTGATCGATGTCATTGTGATCCTTTCTGATACTAGAGTTGGCCTTATCAAAATATGCACATCGCAATAGAGTGCCATGAGAGTCCTTGTGGTAAAGATTTGCTGCCATGATGTGACGGATTTGTGATGTAGGATTTTTGGACTTTAGGCGAGATGTAGGATTATGACAAATTATGGTGGACATGGAAAGGTTGTTTGGACGTTTGGACAAATCACTTTTTATTTTCCAAACTTGGGATGGTGGATGATGGATTTTGGAGGGATGGTGTTTGGAACCAACACTTTTATATGTCTTGATTGATGACCATTTTGAGGGAGGTGGACATGTGTTATATGTGGGAGTCCTCTTGTATTGTGGCTCCACATTGTGATTGACTTTTGTATTTGACTTGATGTCTTTGTTTGATCCATATTTCTTTGGGATCCATTTTAATTTCCTTTTTCCACTTGTCTTTTTGTTTGAATCAATGGCCTTTGACATTTGATTTTGATCTTTTGATTTGTAAGACTTTTTTTTTTGTTGGTCCCAAAGGGGGGGTTGATTCATGATAGAATGATGGTTCATGGTGTGGGTGGAGGGGGTGTTGGCAGCAATCTTATGACAAGGATTTCTCATGGACTCCATTTTGACATTTGTATCTGACAAGGTTGCCCCCAGTATTGAGGAGGTACCACTGGTATCATTTGATTTTCTATCTGAGGAATAACCAAGACCTTGATGTCTGTAATTTGCTTGAA
Source organism: Sequoia sempervirens (assembly GCA_007258455.2). NCBI lineage: Eukaryota > Viridiplantae > Streptophyta > Pinopsida > Cupressales > Cupressaceae > Sequoia > Sequoia sempervirens. The sequence continues at coordinate 161,478,110 of VDFB02105785.1, read as the reverse complement.
GTTGTATTAGTTCTAGAATGCCTTGCTCGTGTATGCCTAGTCCTTTGCCTTGATATTGCATGATTTGATAGATTCTATTTGCGATGGGGTATTTATTGTTTTGAAAGCAAGATGCTAACCCATCATGATGTCTATGGGCACTGTCACTTGTAATATTTTCATCTGCAAGAAAGTCTGCTCTGACAAAGATAGATGACCCTAGTTGATAAAGTGTCTTAGCTTCATTTTCATGTTGGACATATTCCTGACTGATATCTTTGGTCTGATCATGTGACATGTCAAGTTCAGATGATTCTTTTGGTGCTTCCAAGGCAATGTCGAAGCCATCATTATGTTTAGTGTCATAGAGCCCAATGGTTTTAGCTATAACTTGATCATATGCAAGCATGTCCCTAGTGGAAGATTCTTGTTCTGTAGGAATATCGTCTATGTGTCCCATGAAGGCAATTGTCTCATCTTGGGAAGTTTCAATAGTCGAGGCCTTTATAGGGTCAACAAGTGTTTGATCATGAATGGAATAAAGGTCAAGGAGTGGGTCATTTTGGACTTCTTTTTTAATGGTAGGGTCTTGGTCGAAGATGGGGTTGTCATGGATTTGGAATTCTTGGTCAATGATGGGGTCTTGGTCAAAGATGAGGTTGTCATGGATGATATAGTCAGAAATAAAGTCATTGTCAAGGAGAGGTTTTTTTTGGATGTCATGATTATCTTGAAGGAATTCATGGATGGACCAAAAGATAGGGTCATGGGATGGACTACCTTGTTCTTGACATGAGGGTGACATTATAAGGTCATGCTTTAGACTTTCATTTTGACATGTATCTTCAAGTGTAGATGATGGGATGCGACTTTGGACTATGATAGAATTTTCATGACTATATGTGGCTTGTGAGGGGGTGACTTGAAAATGATTAATGACCAAAGGACGAGGATAGGACGTGGGGACTTGGACTGGACTAGTATATGAAGGACAAGGATAAGACATGGGGACTTGGACTAGACTAGCATGTGAGGGACAAAGATAAGACATGGAGTCTTGGACTGGACTAACTATTGAAGGACAAGGATATGACATGGAGACTTCGACTGGATTGGTGTAAGGTTGATTGAAAGAGGACATGGAGACTTGGACCGGATCGGTATGGTATGATGTGGGGACTTGACATGAGTTGGTAGATGATTGATAAGGGATGTAGAATTTGATAGAATTAATAGGTGAAGGGTTAGAATATGACATGGAGGTTTGGAATGGTCTATTAGACAGTTGGCTTCCCTTGTCAAGGTTAGGATAAGGATGATAAGTGGATGTTTGTTGTGAATTAATGGCATGATTTGTGTCAAATGACTATTGATTGTGAGGGTAGATAGATGGTGGCAAAGTATTTATGTCAAAGCCTTGTGGTAACTTATCCCCTTCATCCAAAAGCATGGCTAGATACCTTTGAGGGTCACGTAAGACTGATTTTTTTACAAAGGACAATATATCAGGATTTTGTGTTGCAGCTTCTATGTCTTTCCAATATACTTGTCCATTTTGGTCTCTTTGTATGAATGGTTCATAATTTTTTTGTGATGAAAATGGCGTGTTCATGGAAGATTGCATGTTCATGTTGTGAAATGGGTCAGAAAAATTCCAATGTTGGTTTGTGTCATAAGTTTTATTGTCGATGTTGGGATTGAAATCTTGTCCAAAGTTTGCCATTTGTTGTTGTCTTTGAAGCCTAGTCTCAATTGTAAAATGGATTTGCTCAAATGAGGATGATGAGAATGACAAGTAAATGCAAGGATGATACTAGCCTATGTTTTTTGGATTTATTTATATTTTTTGGATAAAGGATGACAATGCAAGGAAGTGATGATGACCTAAAATGACAATGTTGAATCAAAGTTTACCAATGCAAGATTTAAGATGACAAGTATTTTTGTATTTTCAGAATAGGGTATGCAAGATACAAACTAGGACTAATGTGACTTGGCAAAAGGAAGTACCTAAGCACTCTAAGTGCAATCGTTTCTTTCTAATTGGAAATACCAATGGACTTGAAAATGACAAGGATGACAAAGGACAAGTGAATTTTCCAAACTAGACTAATGAGTTGGAAAAAAAATTTCACCAAAAGGACAATGACTAGGAGAATGATGACACAGTCCAAGGGTAATCAAATTTTGAAAGTAAAGATTTTGCAAAGTATGACAAGGTTAACCTAAACCAAGGTATGGAAGATGAAAACCTATGGTCAAACTAATGTCAAAAGACTATGACTATGACACCTAAGCGCTGAAATGACAATTGAAAAATCTATACCTAAAGGTGTCAATGCAAGATGATGGAAAAATAGTGCAACCTTTGAGCAATTTCAAGATGATTTTTGACAGAGACTTGCTGAGGATAGTAAATTGATTTTCTAAGTTTGTGTTTGAAAAATGAAAATGTTGAGAGTTTGACCTTTTAGTGTTGAATGTTTTGTTTAAAACTGTGATGAAACCAGAAAGCACTTGACAAGCACAGTGTTTTGAAAAGTAACCAAACACACATCAGATAAGCACGATCCTAGGTTAGGCCATGACAATATTCACTAGATTCCACGTAACCGCATATCTATAGTGTGTGAATTTAGAAGCTTGGTTACAAGGGCTCCCCCTTACAGTGCACTCTCTTCTTAGGCCAACCAAGCTTCCAACCCCCATTAAACTCCCATGGCGAGCTGATCACCTCTACTACAAATTGCAAAAGTGTGGATGCCTTCACACCGACCAGTGTTGCGCTAGCAAATAGAAGGATTTTGGCTTACTACACAAGAGTTTTTAGTTCAGGACCCCCGTTCGAGTGGCCATACATGGGGGAAGAGATTAATCACCATTAAGGTGGCACTCCATACTGAAGAGGTTAAGCTCAACAGGGTTTAAGGGAGTACAACTCCGTCTGTATGACACATCCGCACTCGCAACCTTAGGTTTTCCCTTAAGGTTTACATTTATATACCGGTTGGGGGTAGCTTGGCTTTAGCTCTGTTTCCGGTTTGAGTCACGTTGGGGTGATGAAATCCCCAGGCAGGCCCAATTTCTAGAGTTGGTAACTCTTTCTCTTACACCCAAGATCGCCCGAAAGCGCGAGGGGAGAGGATACTCCGATATACCAAGTTAGGGAAAATAACATATTAGAATGGGTCTGGTTTTCTGATCACAAGGTTTTCACCAAGTGAGAGCATACTCACCTACCATTCTGCAACCACAATCAAACAAAGAAGACATGTGTTCTTTTTATATGCACCAAATTCAAATGTTTGCTAATCTAAGAAAAATAAGCACAAAGTTTGTTTATTCCTTCTTTGACTTGTGAATCTACAAACAATGAATATTAGTAGTCTCTTATGCAATGGTCTTCGACACACGAATAGTAACCGCCACACGCTGCAAACGAAGATTAGTCACAACTATTAGAGAGTTAGCTAGTCACAAAAAATCTAATTTTTGAAAACAATTTTGATAGTAAAATGAAAAATACAAAGAATAAAGCCTATCTAAAATCTCAAGAGGTTTCCAAAAATATAAATAAATCAGAAAAATTTGCTGTTTTGCACTAGAAATTATTTTTTTATGAAAAATCATAACAAAATTATAAAAAATACAAAACAGTTCTAAAAATTCATATTTTTTTACTAGAGTCGTCTGATGTCATCCAAAATCTTCAAAAAAAAAATTGTGAGTAGATCTGCAACTGTGAGTGAGATCTAAGCAAATTGTTTTTAAACCCCAATTTTAAAAAAACTATATTTTGACTAATAATTGCACATCCAAATTTAAAAACTAAAGAGTAGACCCCTATTAAAATTGAAAGGGCTTTTCAGAAATATAAACATATCTGAAAAATTCGATTATTTTCTCCCAAAATTAATTTTTCATTAAAAACATAAAAATAATTATTAAAAATGAAAAATAGATCCAAAAAAATCTAATTTTTGGAATGAAAGTGCGCGATGTTGTCCCTAAGCTGCAAAAAAAAATTTGTGAGCAAATACATAGCCGTTTGAAAGTTATGGTCGAATCTTCGGCTTTGTCCACAATGATGCCAAACCTACAACAAAAACCAAACAACACCTGCAACAAAAGAATCCAACTCCAAGATTTCTCAAAATGTGTTAAAATATGTTAGGTTCACCAATGTAATCAATGGAAAAATCAGATTTGTTAGATTGTTAACACAATAACACTAAAACCCATTGAAATAACGAAGTACAAAGGAAAATGATGAAAAGAAAAGGAATGATATTACCAAGAATCTCCATCTTCCATGATTTACCTTCGTTACACCTCCTTGCTTGCAGTAAATGAAGATGCCCTCAGATTTGTATGAGCAACTATGACAAATGACAAGACTAAAGCAAGTTTTGAAGGATTTATTCAAAATCTAAATGCCTATGCCTATTGCCAATGTCTATGCCTTGATTAAATGACTATAATAATAAATAATGAAATTTCCTATGGAGATTTAAGTGTGAAAGCAAATGCCTATAATAACTATGCAAAATGTCAAAATGCGCGTGTTCGAAAAATGAGAAGAAGATGGCATTTTATAGAAAATGCCATTTCGAATGGACAGACGAGATAAATCAATGAAATGAACGATCCATATTACACTTGAGAATCCCTAATTAGGGTTAGGGAAAAAGCTTTAATCGAACGGTCAAAATAAAATCAGATCGACGGTGGAGAATAAATGAGACAAATTAATTAGAAAATAAAGATTTTTGAAAAATCAAGAAGATAAGATTGCTTGATTTGCAAGATTCAAAAAATCAAAGAGATAAGATTTGAATTGAAGATAAGATTTGGAAAATCAAGAATCTACCCGATTGCTTGAGTTTTGGAAGATTAATTACTAATTTGAATTAAAATAATTCAAATTATGGATTTTGAGAGATAATAAATAATCTTTTTCAGATTATTTATCAAAAAGGACTGACAATTAGAATTGACATGACATTTTAAATAATTTAATTTATTTAAAATAAGAAGAATATTAATTAGCAATTAAATAATTAAATTTAATTATTTAATTTAGCAGATAAGACTAATTAATTAAATAAATTAATCAATTTATTTAATTAAGACAGTTAATAACGTATTTAATAAATAAATGAAATTTATTTATTTAATAATCAATAAGAATTAAATGACAAAGGGGGATTAAATAAATTAAGAAATTTATTTAATTAAAGAAAGACTTAAATAGCTAATGACGTATTTAATAAATAAATAAAATTTATTTATTTAATAATCATGAGGAATAACTGACATGAATTAATTAAATAATTATGAATTATTTAATCAATAGTCGAATGTAGACCAAAAGCATAATTAAATGTTTCAATTATGCTAGGACGAAAGTGGTAAAAATGAAGCTTGCAGGCCTAGGTCATTTTTAGGTGTCTACAGAGAGTATACTTGGGTTTGTTTTTAGGTGGAGGTTTATGTGAAGGGGAATAAAGGATGAGTTGAGTTTGAATAATGTTAACATCCTTTAACAAGTGAGAGTCCATATCATTATTGTGGTTCGTGTCTTGCATCATGATATCTGTCCTAGGAGGAGGGTTTTTAGAAGAACTACAAACCAAATTTTCTTGACATTCCAAGGTTGGTTCTTCTAAAAGGATCTCATCACAAGTATGAGAATGATCAATGATTGAATTGGCTTGCTCAAGAAGTTTTTGCTTAGGTGAAAGGGGACAACTAAGATTCTCATGACTCTCATTGGTTATGTTTTCTAACAAAGTATCTTTGTCACAACTAGGAGAGATACTAGGAGAAGAAAAAATGTGATTATCATGATCATTTATGACTTCATTTCTTTGTTTCCTAATATCTTCCAAAATAGGAGAGGTAGTGGAAGGATCATAAAGAGGGTTGCTATAAACTAAAGGATCATAAAGAGGGTTGTTATAAACTAACATATCCTCATCATTGATAATCTCGTATTGCTCAATGTTATCTGCACAATGGAAGTTAGGTAAGGTGATGTTTAAGAAGGTGTTTATGATTTCATTCTCTTGTGTTAAAATATCTTCCCAAAGGGGATGAGGAGAAGGGAAAACAAGATCTTCATGATTGTCAACGAGTGTTTCTTCTTTTGCCAAGATACCTTCATCACTAAAAGGAGAGGTATTGGGAGAAGAACAAATATGATTATCATGGTTATCTATGTTTGTAGTCCCTTCTAACACATCATCCACACAAATAGGAGAGATAGGAGGGGGGTGAGTTTAAGGTTAACATTGTCATTTTCACTCTCTTGCACTAAGAGACTTTCATAACTAGGGAATGCATTTAATGAAGGATTAGCATGTTTATGAACTAACTTTTTCTTTGCAAATTTTGAGAATACTAAAAATAACATTTTGAAAGAATAATCTATGCTAACTCAAAATGCAATGTAAAAGACTGAAATGAAATGCAATTTTTAGATGATAATTGACTGATTATGCTATCTAACAATAGGGTATGTACAAGATCATGATGGGCCAAAAAGTGACAATATGATGGGTATGTCACTGATGACTATTTTTTTACCCAAAATTGATGAAATGAAAAGGGTTTTCAAAAGAGATTCTAAGCTTTCCACCAATATAAATTATGATTTACTTTGAATTTAATAAGTAATTATTAATTTTCTATTCAAATTATTACTAAAGTCCCGATTGATAGGCTGATTGAAAAATATCTAAAGCTTTTAAATGGTATCACATTTTTTGAATCCAAAACATGTGTCACATTCTGTGATTTGCATAATATAGGATTGAAAAAATAAAATTTTAATTTCATGAATTTTTGACCAAGTTAAGGTGGTCAAACATACGAGTTTTTATATTTTTTAAAAATTTGTAATAAAAAATTCATAACTAATTATTTTCGTGGAAAAAAAATTACAAAAAAATATGCATCACATCGGGGCATTAGTCCTCTACTTATATCTAAAATATTAAAAAAAATATTATCATTTTATTGTGGTTAGGGTGATCAGACAGACACCTACTTTTTTTTTTCCCTGAAATTTAAGTACCACTGCATTGAAATTTCAAATTGTCACCAAATAGATTTTTTTTTTTAAACAAACCTAGTAGTTTAGAAACTACATTCAATTTTCTATACATTCTATTCTTACATATATTTGAAATTGTTGGAATAAATGAACAATCTCTAATCCAATTGTTAATCACCAAATCACCAAGATATGATACCAATTGGTGAGATACAAGGCTTTGACTACTACAATATAGAAATCTGAAAATTGTATGCAAATCTGTAAATAACTTTTCTTAATCCTTGAAATACCATGAAGAGATTCAACTTCTTTATGATGCTAAAATCAGCCACTCTAACATGCTTGATAAAACCACCTTAGATGAACTTATAACAGCAATAACATCACCATAAGATAGCAGCAACAAAGAGGCACAAATCAGCAACATAAGAATGCAAGATTTCACAACACAAGGTAGCAATGGAATAGAAGAATAAACTCATAACACAGTGTTTACGTGGAGAAACCCTTGCGGGAAAAAACTCCACCAAGAAGAGAGGCCCAAGTTGTATTATCTTCAAAACAAGATTACAATACATCCACTTCCAATCTCCTCTTGAGTCTTCAATCCTGCAACACCCTGTTACTCTTGTTACTCTCTCTCTCTCAAACTTCACTCTCAAGTCTCATATTTATACAAAATGAGTACCCACCAAAGGAATTCGTGGGAGATGGATAAAATCCAATATTTCTATCTTGGGATACACCAAAATTATCTTCTTACATATTCCCTTACACTTGTCATAGGCATCTTCCCAATATAGGCGCCTAGAACCAAGAATAGGAACTTACAAGACAATAATAGCTGTCATATGTTGTCATAGAATCTCTTACACCTTATGACAGTTGTAAGTTGTCATAGATGCTCTTACAAACTTATGACATGCGTCATAATAGCCCAAAAATACATTTCCCAAAGATAGGCACCAAGATTCTCCACCTCACCTCATTTACTATTTACCAAGATTCCTTGAGCAGTAAAAGTAACTCTGTAATAAACTACCGGTGAAACTTATTCATCCCTTATGGGTAATTACAAATTAAGAATAATAAATGGAATAAATACAATATTGGTATTTACAAGGTTAATGACACCTTATCCCAATAGAAATAATATAGATAACTTATTCAAATTTTTATGTCAAGTTGCCTAACTTTGATTTTTCTAAATTTTTTGCCACTTAAGGGCCTGTTTTTTCCATGATGATCTTGCACATACCCAATATCATAATGCAAATGGGAAATTTAAACCATGCATGAAATGAGATAATTTAGACTAGATTTTATGAAATGTATGATATGGAAATGTAACCAATTGATACAGGTATGAAATGGCACCAAATAGAAGCCTAAAAATAGGGCTTTCAATTCTGTAAAGTGGTGTTTCAAGGGTCAGAAGGGACTGATTCACCTAGGGTGGCGAAAGAGTCCCAATATGGACTTTTTAAGAATTTTTAGAGATTTTTGAGGGATTTTGAAGTTATTTGAGTGCTATGATGCAGACCTAAATGAAAAATGAAAAATTTCAGAGAATGTAAATGAATTTAGATGTCAATAATTAAACCTAAATACACTTTTTATGAATGCAAAATTTAACACCTAGCATGCAAATGAATCATGCAAACCCTATTACAAGCTAGATATATGATGATGAAAGAAATCCAAATCAATGAAAAAATAATTTGAAAAGTAGGTTCACCAAAATGAACTATAGATTTTTGGCTCACTAGGACTTCTCTAGCTCTTCTAAGGTTTTTCACCTAAAAGGAGAGAGGTAGGGCCAAAAATGCTAACTAGTTCATTCAAATTAGGTTATGTATGATATTGTATGAGATAAATGGAATGATATAAGTATAAATAAACTATGAAATTGAGAGATTATGAATGTAGAACCTAAGATTAATGCAATGTTTGAAAACACATTATGTAATGCAATAACACCTAGAAACAAATGCAAAACTAAACAAAATTGAGTGAAACTTGAAGTTTGCACCTAGAACTTTGATGAATACTAGAAATGATATTTGAAATGCTTCTAATACTAATTTTTAGGCTTGGAGGGATTCATTTTCCGTTCTGGGTGAATTAGTCCTAGTTCTAATAAACTGAGTTGAAACCTGTTTCTGCCAAAAGGGTGTTAGAAAATGTAGAAAACACAAAACTGACCTAGAAATGGGACTCATTCACCACTGATGGTGAATGAGTCCACTTTTGAATTATTGTATTTTCAAAGGTGGATTTTGAAGCGTTTGATCTGTGCTTTGACTTCCTACAACTGCCTACTTCTAAAACTCTAATTTACGGGTCTAAAAATCACTTTTTGTTGATATTTTGACTTGAATGATGAAGAGAAGAATTTAGAAACTTTTCAACTTGATTCTTAATTATTTCCAAGCTTCCAAGAGATCTACATCTACATAAACATAAGACAAGAGAGAAAAATGGTGAATGTTAGGGCATGGGGGTTTTCCTAAGTCAAACCCCTTTTAGGTAATTAAACCAAAATGATGAAAGAAATGAATGAGACATGTAAAAATGGAGTTTATTACCTTTCCATGATGTTTGATCTTGAATGTATCCAACAAAACATGGAGGATCTACCCTTGAAAGTCTGAAAATTGATGTCTTAATGCCTTGAAATGATAAAACCCTAAGTTGTTTGACTTGAAAGATAAGATTGGTGGATGAATAACGAAGAGTGGTTTTGAAAATGAGTTAAAAGACTTACATTAATAGGAATTTTTCATATTTCACCCATTAATACCTTATCATAGGCCAACATGAAGTAACATTAAACTCAAATTTCACTTTTGTTTCTCACTCAAAGGTCAAAATTGAGCCAAAGTGGACTCATTCGCCACACATGGTGAATGGGTCCCACCTAGATTGGACTAATTTTCCATGCATGTCGAATGGGTCCCATAGGAGCCAATTTAACAGCTCAGATGCCAAGAGATAAAGAAATAAGGTCTAAAATGCAACCTTATTGGGTATTTGATCAATTTAAGCCTCAAAAGGTACAATATGCGTTAAAAAGGGCCTATTAATGATGATGTAAATGTAAAATAGGGCTTGGTACATAGAACTCAATGTGAAAGTATGATTAAATACACTTTACAACATTAAAATGAGGTCCACATGGCCTAGGAAGGCACAAAAACTAATGTGAGTGTGCAAGACACATTACAACTAGTTTAAAACATTAAGTTTAGTTCAAAAGCCTTCTAGATTGATGTAATAATGTTATTAAACACATTTTATAATGTTGAATTAAGGGTAAATAAGTTTATTATGTCTAAAAAAGCATGAAAGTCCTTTACAAGACATCAATAAAAGCATGTTATTGAATTTGCAAGGGTCCAAGACCTAGTGAAGATGCATAAAATGCCTCACAACACCTAAATCAGGGCCTCATTAAGTCCATTTATCATGAAATATTCTCATGTCAAGCAAAGGGTCCATTTTTCTACGACACATTTAGCCCCCACTTTAGTGAGAGGATGAACCCGCTTCATACTCACACTAAAGTAGACATTCAAGAGAGATCCTCACGCACAAATGCAGATACAATGTATCCAATCTGCTTCCTCTCACTATCACCATAGCACCTCTCACCACTTTCACACCTACTTTAGAAAACTATACATGCACACCCACATCTATTAGCTTGCTAACAAATAATAAATTTGTTGCTAGTCCTGGGATATGCAAGATACTGTCAAATTGTATAACTCTACCATCAGAAAATTTCACATGAATACTATTAGGGCTTGTTGGAACCTAAAGTTTCCAACCATTTTCTTGCAAAATTTCAGGTTCCCATAACAAAAAAATTTTGATTTTAACACTGAGAAATGCATTTGTAAATATTTCCTTAAGTGCCTACTTTGAAAAATTACAATTTAAAGCCTCTTCAGTTTCATGCAAAATCAGTTTACAGACATGTTCATCTACCATATATGTGAGTGAGTACACGTGATTTTAGCTTCATACAATATTATTTTCTAGAGTTTCAAAAGGCCAAGTTGTAGGGTTCTGGGAAGGATTGTTGTTTACATAGTGTTAAAATTTCCAAAAGGGTCAACTTTGAAGCTCAATATTAAGCAATTGAAAGTGTGTCATGACAAACCGAATGGTGTCTCAAATTCTTCCCACCTTAATGTGCCTTCATGCCAATTTTTAGGGTTCCAACATCTCATTTGGTATTTTTTCAAAACCACCAAAATGGATTTTACCCAGTTTGAAAACTGCATTTCCAGAACAGTTGCAAAAAGGTTGACTTTGATGCTTAATATTTGGTGAAGAAAATAAAATGATGGAAAACTCTCTTGCACACATTTGACCTAAATGACCTAGTATCTAGGGTGGAAACTTCTCAGAATCACATTTGATATTTTTACAAAATAGCAAGTTGGTGAGTTTTAATTGGGTTTGACAGGAATAGTTTTTAGAATGGGCTGAGTGAGCTACTTTGATTGCTAACAGTTTTCCATCCTAATAAATTCATGCCAAGCATTTTGACAAGTGTACTCTCCTATGAAAACTCAACATGTTGGTACATTTTTATAGCTCCTGGATACTGTTTGATTAGCTTTTCGAAGCAATTCTGGAAGCAACTTGATCTATTTTTGTCATAGTTTAAGATATCATAAAATATTTTTTTACGAATACCCATTTCAGTTTAGGATGCATTTTGGGTTTTTAATGGAGTAATTATAAGAAATGAAAGGCCTATGAAATGAATATGTTTTTAGGTTGACACTATGTTCAAGATGATTTAAAAAGGAGAGATACTGGTCTCAAGATTCATGTCAAGAGAGAGCTCCACATTAAAAGGTTGATAAATAAATAAAAGGATGAGGCAAAAAATAACATGGATAGTGCCCATAAAGAGTTATCTCCTATAAAATAAAAAATGAAGGAAAAGAAGAACCAAAAGCCACTCTAATTTTTCCTCTAATGGAGGATTTTTGTATCATGACGCAAACTAAAAGTCTAGATTTTGTGAAAAGATCTATAAATTGAGGCAAACTTCTAAATATGTAACTACTAGTCACATTAGTAATACCTTCATAGAAGTAGAGAGATATGATCTAGATGCCAATAAACCCAATCTAGTAGGAAATGAGACAAATATTGATTTCTATCTTTTGTCAAATTTCCACAAGGAGACTTATATGGTGAAGAAAGTGAGCTAGCAAATGAGGAAATTGGATTTTCTGCATTGGGTGATCTTTTTGAATACATTACTTTAGTTAAGGAAATCATCACTTTTAAAACTAATGTGATGTATATCTAATTTTAAGGAGACATAGGGAAAGTGGTAATAGAGTGTGTTTTAGAATTATTTTGAAATACACATGCAACCCAGGAATGAAAGAGATATTCAAAAGAATATAAAGGAAAATTTGAGAAGACAAGTGTGGATCTAAGGAGCCTTCTATGGTAGATCTATGCAGTGCTTTAAAAAAAAATTTCTTGTGAAAAAGTTTCGAACACTAATCATTTTATTTCTTTGGAGCAAGGAGCAAATAGAGGATCGACCTTCGCTTGGCTTGTGAACAATTTCTACTCAAATTGCAAGAAATGGGATGGAGTATAAAAAGTATTCAAAATACAATGAAGACAATGAAGATGGTCATGTCATCAAAGCTAAGGGAAGTAAAAACAAAGGTAGAGAATTTTTGGGGGTCATGGAAATCATTCACTGTGCTGCTTGGTGATATTCCTAAAACTGAAGTGAAGAAGAATGTCTTTGTATTGTGGCATGTGATAAGGGACTTTGTGGTGGTGTCAACCCAACATCTGTCAAGATTAGGAAGATGTAGGAATCTATTGCCAAAGATGTAGTAGAAAATAATAGATATGGAGGCCCCCATATTTTATTTTTCCAAAGAACTTTGATGTATTTGAAATGGCCTCTAAATGCTTAATAGAAGAATAGTTATGTGAGGATGAATACGAGTACAAATCTTTTAAAAACACAAGCTCTAGAGCCAATAGTAGAAGAAAAATCCCTTTCACCATTGCAGAGCATTATTTGATCAATGTATGAGAGCCCCATCTATACAAACTATTGTTCCTAGTATAGATGACATCAATAGAAGGCTACAAATTACAACTGTAATTAAGGAGACTAATGGGCAGTGTATTGAAGAACATCGAATGGGTGAAGATGATTTATCATAGATACAATAAAATATTAGTATGGAAAAATAGACGAATGGAGATGCACATGAAGAAGACAAAGAGAAGGTAGCCCTGATTTCTCACCTCACCACTGGAGTAAGACAAAAAAACCCTAAATGAAATATCAAAGAGACTCTTCAACATCAGCATGAGTTTTATGGATGTCTCTTTGATAAGAGTAAAACATTGACACGGGAAATGTCGAAGAGAGACATGGGTATCAACATGACATTCCTCAAAGTCTCCTTGATGCTCCGATAGATAACAAAGGAACATTCTTTGTCAAAGAGAGAAGTAAGATTCAACGGGAGATAAAGACAAGTCTCCTCGATGCAGTTGATTTACCCCAATACATGAATACATATGGGTCAAATTGCAAACATGAGATTGAATAAAATGTGATTATAGTGGAAAGTAATATTACTTTGAGAAATATAAACTTCACATTTTTACCGAGGGGATTATAAAGTGGATAATTATTTTACCCACAAAAAGTATAAAAGGTGAAATTTATAAAATATTTTCACTGGAAAGTGGAATATTTTTCACTAAAGGAATTATGAGAGAAGGTAATTATTTTTACATAAAAGACATATTTATTGGGTGAAAATGCGAGTGCTGGAGATAACAAATCAAAATTAAATTTCATGAAGAGGAAAAAGCAAAGGGAGTTAGAAGATTTTTCATGAGAATCAAAGGAGATTAAAATTTAAAAAATTAATCTATGGAAGACAATTAATTAAATAAAGGGCTACAACCATGGGCGTGCAAAGGGTTGTAACCCTCAAAATGAGACGTATATATGTGAGATGAAATTATATCATCAACATCATTAGAAATTAGGTAGTAGGTTAGAAAATCATCATCACCACCATTCCACTTCCATCCATCCACTTTCACATTTTAAAGGATTCTACAATTAATGTATGGATTTCGAAGCAATATAATGGAGCAAACTAATTCTAATTCATAATCCATTTTTAGTGTTCAATTACTGTGTCAATTTTCATGCTTATCTATTACTTTTTTGTCTCCAAAGTGGTCTTTTCAATTTATTTAAGTCTACAAGATTTATTAGGACACATTTGTTGTTACTGTGTGGATGCTTTGATTGGTTTCTGGTAGGTGTGAATTAAAATCCCTTCAAATAGTTTACTTTAATTGGTTCTTGCTCAGGATTAAAACCCTTTTTAAGAAGTTTTTTTTATTGGTTTCCATTAACTTAAGAATTAAAAGTTCTTTCATGATTTCACAATAACTTGAGGGGATATCACTAGGATTATTAAAGAAGAATACATAATAAACAAACTGCATGTTTGCACAAGGTGTAGACATCTCAAGTGCCTAGTAATTTGAGTTAAGTTGAATAATAGGTTTACTTATCTTGCAAATATGTATCTACAATCACCATCCACTCATCCACTCTATTCACCCAATAGGAGTAGGCACTGGTCATACTTAGGATATTACATACAAAATACAATTCACAATCTTGAATTTTCAAATAATTTCAATAGGAATTAGCCATCAAAGCTCTGCATCTACTCCATGATCCTCATGTGCCATAGTGAGTATATTGCTCAATTTTCAAACCACATCCAACTTTAAATCTTCCTTATTATTCAAGTATACCCATCTAGGTTTGGCAGAGCCTGAAGAGTAGAAGGTAATCAGCCTTGTTTACCTCATTCATGGGCCAAAGGTGTATTAAGAGATTGGAACCCTCTTATGGTTTAAAAACCTACACTTTTGAGACCCAACACAACTAGCAATACCAATGAAAGAGTCATCACCCAAGTACACCTTACCACCATCATAATTTTCATACTTACTAAACCAATTTTTGTTAGGAGTCATATGGAAAGATGCACTTGAGTCTATCAACCATATATTATTACCTACATGAGTGGCCAAGGCTGCAATAAAGGTATCTCCATCTTCCTTTTCAAACTCAGAATCAAAATCTTGCTTCTTCTTCATTTTCTTCTCTTCTTTACATTCCTTTCAAAAGTGTCTGGGTTTGCCTCAATTCCAACATATTGCCTTGGACTTACTAGGAAATTTTTATCTCCCCTTGTTTTTGAACTTGGAACAACCATGCCACTTCTCATCTTTGTTTTGTTCCTTTTGTCTTCCTCAAACACTCAAAGCCTCTTTGGCATTTAGAGAGACCTTCCTTCTCATCTCTTCAAATATTAGACAACCAACAACTTCCTCCATCTTCAAGATGATATAAGTGCTCCCAATTTCCATGAATAGGTTGTCCCATGAGTCTGGCAGCAAACATAACAAAGTTTGGCACCTTTCTTCTTCACCCATATTAACCCCAACTAAGATCAAATGAGTCATCAAAATATTGAATGTTTCCATATGATTAGAAGTTCATTGATGCAACCAAGGTAGGAGGATCCAATTAAGGACTTTCTAGCCTTGCAACCTAAAACACTAACTCCATGATCACAATAGATATGCAACAAAATTTAATAGTTAATCCATAGAAAGATAATAGACATTCATGAACACTAGACATAATATATATCCTAGGAAAACCCTAACAGGAAAAAACCCAGCCTTAAAATCTCATCCACATTATATTATAATCTCAAAACGCATTACATATGCCTCACAAGATTAATAGATTCTAGGCCGTAGCCCAAGGATTACAAATAACTCATATAATAAAAAATTTCCATTGATTGTTTCTTCTGCTCCACACTCACTCTTCTCTGTGATCCTTCTGGATTAGAATGCTTCATCATCATCATTCATTGTTCACACTATCAATCACCTTCTTGATCTATCCCCGTTCTTTCCATCATAACAAATTCTTCCTCTTCTATTTATATCATCTATGCACCATTTAACCCTTAACATGTCGAACCAATTACAATGAATAGTAAAATAACATGTAGACTCAAATAGGTCGGCCTCAAACAAAAAAAATATATAATGTGAACCAACCAATCTCAGCCACAATAAAGAGAGGACCCAAAAAAATGTCCTCGAACATGAAACACCTTCAAAATTGATTCCTCAAATATCCACAACACGCTACAACACCCTATTTGCCAAGAACATGGAAAATATGAACTCACAAAAGAAAATCACCAATCATGAGCACCAAGATCGATGTGGATCACCAACACACATTCTGGAAACATCCATGATCATCATGAATCACCATAGACATGTCCACAACAAATCAACTTGCTAAAATCATGTCATCTTCCTTCAGGAACTTTGACTAGAATGACTTAACAACTATCAGAACTCAGATACTCATAGCTTAATCAAATCCTCACATGAACCTATGAAACTTAACATGGAAATACTAGACATACTCAACTACAAACCCTTTAATCCATAACCTCTAACAATCGAATACAATAATCTGGTACTTTGCAACTTCATTGTCAACTAAATTTTTTGAATGCTTTTGAATGCCCCTGCATCAGACTCTTAGGGTTATTTGAAAAGTTAGCCTCTTCACTTTGGTCTATACAATATCAAATCCAATGTTATCTCTTGCAATGGTTGGATGATCTATCCATAGGTACTTGGAACTACCTCAAGGTCGACATTTTGTTCAAGTCGACCCTGCAAAACTGCCTCAAGTTCTTCTCTTTGAATTGGTCTAGTGATTTGTTCATAGGTACTTGCAACTGCCTCAAGGTCAACATTCAGTTCAAGTCCACCCTGCAAAACTGCCTCAAGTTCTTCAAAGTTTGGTGCTCTACTTGGAGGCCTTGCACTACCTCATTGTTCAATGATCTGAGCAAGCCCACCCTGCAAGCTACCTTAGGTTCTCCATCTTGTCATGGTCAAGGTTCGACGATCTACTTGGAAGCCTTGCACTGCCTCACTAGTCAGTGGTCTGAGAAACCCTTCTCTACAAGTTGCCTCAAGATTATTGTCCTTTTCATTCTCCTCATTCATACTTACTATGCTCCAGTACATAAACATTCTCCTTAAGATCAATTCTTCTCCTTCTTCTCGTTCTATGAAATACGATACCTCCAAAGGTTCCCCTTCCTCTACATAAACTAATTTAGGCTCTTCTTCATCTGCACAAACTATCTCTGCATCCTTTACTACTTCTCTTTGATCAGGTTCTTGCTGACACTTAATGCTTGATTCTTTCTTCCTCCAAACATGAAAATAGGTTCCTCTTCTAGAAAATCCCTTTTCACTCCCTTGGTTCCTTTCATTGTCCTTGTTCTACTCTGCATAAGTTCTTCTTTCTATGCATCTTGATCCCTCTTTTCCTCCAACATATGAGTTCTTCCATCTGTACAATCTTCTAAGCATACAAGTAACATGTTTCCATTTTGCTCCATCAATCCATCCATAATTCATCTACTTACAATTTTTCATAGGCTTCCTCCTTCTCATTTTATCCCAACACATCTTTTCAAAATGATTCCTCAATCCACATAACTTACAAGGATATAGATCCCAACACAATTCCTTTTCATGCCCATACCTATTACAATTTGAACAATACATACTTTTTCTTTCCCGATTCAAACTTGCAATAACATCCTTACCTATGTCATATCCAAGGCTTTCACTTTTAGGTCTCATTATTGGTTCAATAGGTTTTGTAATTCCTTGCTGCTACTTTCCCAATCCTTTTCCTTCATATCCCACTCTCTACATGATTTTCAAACCAATACCATCACCAACAATTGTAGGCTTCGTTACATTGTTATCTTCAACTCCACCTTCCAAAGAAACTTCTGCAACATCACACAAATAATTAGTATCACAAGAAACATCACAACATTTAGACTTAGATCTTAGATTCTCATTCTCCTTTCGACATGCTATAAGTGAGTTCTCCAACTAATCAACATGTTTTTTGAAGCCTAATATTTCTTTCTTTTGAAAACTATTCTCATTGTTTAGCTCTTTCAAAAGTTCCTCCAAATCTCTGCTCCTCTTTTCCAACTTTACAAATAACTTGTATTCTTCTACAAATTCCTTTCCAAGATCCTCAAAGATATCCAACTCTACTTCTATTTCTTCATTTCTCCTAACAACTTGCAGTTCTTCTTCAAGAGCATCATGCTTGTCTTCTCCTAGTTCTTTCATCTTCTTCATCAATTCTACATTACACTTCTTGATTTCTCACAATTCTTCTTCCAAAGTATCCCTTTCGTATATTAGGGTTTCATTTTCCTTCTTCATCCTTTTCCCAATCTTCCCCATTGAAACAAATTAGATAAACAAGAAAATTCAAATGTTCAACCAACTAATAGACTCACAACCAGCTCTGATACCAATTGATGCAACCAAGGTAGGAGGATCCAATTAAGGACTGTCTAGCCTTGCATCCTATTAAAACATTAACTCCATGATCACAACAAATATGTAATAGAATTTAACAGTTAATCCATAGAAAGATAAAAGACATTCATGAACATTAGACACAAGATATATCCTAGGAAAACCCTATAAGGAACAACCTAGCCCTCAAAGCTCATCCACATTATATTATAATCTCATTTAACACATTACATGTATATGCCTCACATGCTTAACAAATTCTAGGCCACAACCTAGGGATTACAAATAACTCGTCTAATAACAATTTTCCATTGATTGTTTCTTCTACTCCACACTCACTCTGTTCTGCAATCCTTCCAGATCAGAATACTTCATCACCATGCTTCATTCTTCACACTATTGATGACCTTCTTGATCTATCCCCCTTCTGTATGTCATAACAAATTCTCCCTCTTCTATTTCTATCATTCGTGCATCATTTTTACCCTTAACATGTCAGCCCAATTACAACAACTCGTAAAATAATGTACATACCCAAATAGGTCATCCCCAAACAATAAAAAAAATAAAATGCAAACCAACCAACGTTAGCCACAACAAAGAAAGGACCCAAAACAATGTCTTCGAACATGAAACGTCTTCAAAATTGATTCCTTGAAGATCCACAACACGCTACAACACCCTATCAGCCAAGAACATGGAAAATATGAACTCACAAAAGAAAATCTCCAATCATGAGCACCACGAGCAATGTGGATCACCAACACACATTTTGGAAACATCCACGATCATCATGAATCACCATAGATATGTCAACAACAAGTCAAGTTGCCAAAATCATGTCATCTTCCTTTAGGAGCTTTGACTAGAATGACTGAACAATCGTAAGAACTCAGATACTCATAGCTCGATCAGATCCTCATGTAGACCTCTGAAACTTAATGTGGAAATACTAGACATACTCCAATACAAGCCATTTAATCCACAACCTCTAACAATCAAATACAACAATCAAGTACTCTGCAACTCTACAACTTCACTATCAACTACCTCATTTATTTGAATGCTTTCGGATGGCCCTGCATCATTCATCCATCTTCTTCCATTGTCAAGGAATATAACTTCTTCCTCAAGAAAATCTTATTTACTAGAGATTTGGCTTGATATATCTCACGCAAATTTTTCCAAAGATTCTTCGAAGTGGACTCTTTGTGGAAATTTATCAGTATTGAATCTGCAAGACATATTCTAATGAGACCTTTAGCTTTTCTATCCATTACATCATATTTTGCAACCAAAGATGGATCTATAGGCCTTTGGACATTTTCATCCACTACATCCCATAGATCTTGATCAATCAATAGATCTTCCATCTTCAACTCCCATATTTCAAAGTTTGTGCCAGAAAAATTCTCTACGTCCATTCTCCCAGATATGCTTACCATTCAAAAAAGATATCTGCAACAAGATCACAAAGTATCCTCTACACAAGATCCCACTCAAACCTTGATTACCTCAAAAAACCCAATAACCCAATACTAAAACCAAAGGTGATCAATCTCCTATACCACTTGTAAGGAAATTAGAGTAGCAAAAATAATTTTCTATGCGAATCTTGAGAAGAGATATTATGCAAAACTTTAAAAAATTGATCAAACGGTTATAGAAATTCCAGCAACACATTCATAACAAGAAAATAAATAATTAACACAAACACTAGATATACATGGGGAAAACCCTTTTTGGTGAAGAAATCCACACTCCAAAGCTTGCTTAATGTATTTCAAATCCAACAAAAACATTGCATACACTTGCAAAGCAAGTCTTTTACATGAGTATCACCAGTAAATAAATCTAGAATAATTTTGGCAGTAATTCAATAGCATAACAATACTTGCAAACTCACCACACCAACTACTCTTGAAGCCTTTAATTTATAGACTTCTAGCTATACAAGAAACCACCAGTGGATTACAAAACCATGTGCTTGGCTTCTCCACCAAGATTCCAGTCTAAAAATAATCTCTCATGTCCAAATTCATATTTCCCATTTTAGACCCTTCCAGATGTCATAAAATTTGTCATAATATTCTTAAAAACATATTACATATCCTACCACTATGTGGGAATCTTCTGACATCTAATAAACCAATTTTGAATGCACCAACAATGAGTAAAAACTATAGAAAAAATATTAAATACAAAAATAAAAACTAATTTGCAAGGTTGAGACACCTCATTTCCCAATAGTTTCTAGGGTCTATGAAAACCCATTTTTCTCCTTTCAAAGGAAACCAAAAATACCTTCCCATCCAATGCTATATCTTATCTAGTTTGGCTACTAGTTCATGAACATGTTTACAAATAATTCTTAATCCAAAATTGAGATAAGAATTTTTTAAGAATTACTAGATATAAAATCCAAGCTTAAGGAGTGAAAGAAAAACACTAGATGACAATGAAAACAATGTTAATCCTTGTGGGTCAAAGACTAGTGGCCGATAATGCATTGGCAATAGTAGGGTTTTTCATAGACCATAAAATTCAGTTGATTTGGGCTTCCATGATCTACCTTGGCTGCAATCGGGTGCTTTTTAGTATGTTATTTTTAATGAAAACAAGTGTAAATATAGTCATCTAGTATGAGTAAGTGTCCATATGCATCTAGAACATCTGCTCCCCTCTACATTCAATTATTTCCTATGTATTTTATCTTTTGGTGGTAAAAACAAATAGAGGAACTCAAACCACTTTGCGAGGACATAAACCCTAGAACCCTTAGATTGAGCTTCAAGATCCACAACACCTAATATTGCAATCTCCCTATTTCCTTGATGATGGGACCAATTTTAATATTCATCTAATTGAATAAAAAAATAAGAAGTGAAAATTGTCCCCATGACCACATAAATCATGACAAAAGGCCAAGATATAGTGCTTTCCAATAAGTGAAAACCCATGGTAGAATAAAATATAGAAAATATCAGTAGGTCAATTCAATTAGTGCAATCACAATAGAGGGGTTCCAAAAGGAACAGTCTGAACCGTGCAACAAAGAGTCAACACAATAGAAATAATACAAACAATTGATAAGTGAACATGAATCTCCATAAATATGGAATGCTTACATGCAACATTGGCCACAAGGGTCAATATCCAAGACCACAAGATTTCCATGAGGCCTTACAAACATACAACTAGCCAAATAGGCCTTATTACATGCTCTAGAGAGCTTATGCGAAGATGTGGGTATGTGCAGGATCATCATGGAAAAAATAGGCCCTTAAGTGGCAAAAAATTTAGAAAAATCAGAGTTAAGCAACTTGACATAAAAGTTTGAATAAGTTATCTATATTATTTCAAAAATATTTAATAATAGAATTTGTATAAAATTGAATGTAGTTTCTAAACTACTAGGTTTGTTTAAAAAAGAAAAAATCTATTTGGTGAAAATTTGAAATTTCAATGCAATGGTATTTAAATTTCAGGGAAAAAATAAGTAGTTCTCTATCTGACCACCCTAACCACAATATAATGATAATATTTTTTATAATATTTTAGATATAAGTAGAGGACTCATGCCCCGATGTGATGCATATTTTTTGGTAATTTTTTTCCAAGTAAAAAATTAATTATGAATTTTTTATTACAATTTTTTTTAAAATATAAAAACTCGTATGTCTGACCACCTTAACTTGGTCAAAACTTCATGAAATTTATTTTTTATTTTTTTAATCATATAGTATGTGAAGCATAGAATGTGACACATGTTTTATATTTAAAAAATGTGATAACATTTGAAAGCTATAGATGTTTTTCAATCAACTTATCAATTAGGACTTTAGTCGTAATTTGAATAGAAAATGAATAATAATTACTTATTAAATTCAAAGTAAAGCATAATTTATATTAGTGGAAAGCTGAGCATCTCCTTTAAAAACCCTTTTCATTTCATCAATTTTGGGTAAAAAAATAGTCGTCAACCACATACCCATCATATTGCCACTTTTTGGTCCATCATGATCTTGCACATACCTATGTAAGGAATCTATCTAATCATGAACTTAAAGTTGATGATCTCTAATGAATTATAATGCTTGTAAATATGCTTCTCAATTTCCCATATAGGTTTGCATTGACCACAAGGGTTGATTAACCTGATGAGTGATCGACTATGCATGTCAACCTCAAGACAGGAAAGGATAACTCCATGTGAAAAGAAATAACTTGTGTATCTCCAACGTAGGTCCCAAATGAACCCATGGTGCTTGTATGATGCCCGGTAAGGCTTCGCATGATTTGGAATAGGTTTGAAATAAGAATTTAGGACTAGGTTTCTTCCAAATGCTCTAGCTAGTAACACAGTGAAATTATGAGAGCAATAACTTTCAATAGGCAACAATAAATGATGTAAAGTTTGGATATGTGGTAGATAATGATGTGTAGATGATATGTTCTACTTTGAGAGCTAAGAAACAAAGATGCAGTAAAATGTAGAATGAACTAGAGAAATTTCTATTGAATGTAATGGAAGAAAAGAGTTGTTTTTGGTTGATACAAGATTGTTTTTACAACCAGGGATGCTCTTGCATTAGACATCCAGGGTTGGAAAAAAAATGAGTTCCTCACTTTCTAGGGCTATGAGGAAAATCAAAATGTTCCACCTCAACCTGAGAAATCCAAGATGAGTCCTCCATTGGTTTTCCTTTCCACTTCATAATATATTCTTTGTACTTCTTGTTCTGTGTGCTCCTTCTGGTTCTAGTATCCAAAATCTGCTCAACCTCCTCTAGTTCCTAATGTGGTAACTGTTCCTACAAATCAAATTCATCATTACTTCCACTTGACTTCCCTTTGTGAAACTCATATATGTCTGCAATGTTGAAAATAAGTGGTATACCCAATGTCTTTGGTAACGTCATTTCATACGCATTTCTAGAATCGAACTTCCTCAATAATCTTACATGGCTCAAACTTCCTAATCTTCAACTTATTGTATGTACTAATTGGAAACCTCTCCCTTCTCAGATATACCATCACTTCATCTCCAACAAAAAATTCCTTATATTTTCAGTGTTCATTTTCCTTCTTCTTATACTTATTGTTCATGTCTTCAAAATGCTTTTGGACTTGATTATGCAATGTCTCCATGAAATATGCAAAATCTTCTCCTTTTGAACTCCTTTTATCCTCCATATTGATGTCTCTTTACTTGGAAACTCCTCTAGGATGTGTTCCAATAACATCCTCAAATGGTGTCTTTCCTATACTCTGATTCACTGAGTTATTGTATGCAAAATTTGCCTATGGTAAAACTATATCCCAGCTTCCTTCCTTGTCTCCAACTAAAAATCCTAGTAGTTTACCCAAACTTCTATTCACTACCTCTATCTATCCATCTATATGTGGGTGATATGCTGAACTAAACTTAAAATCTATTTTCATCTTCTTCCACAATGTCCTCCAAAAGTATCCAATGAATTTAGTGTCTCTACCTAAAACAATACTCTAAGGTAATCCATGCAATCTCACAATCTCCTTGAAAAATAAATAAGCAACATGCTAAACATATTTAGTCTTCTTACAATGAATAAAATGTGCCATTTTAGAAAATATGTCCACTACTACCATGATAGAATCATAACATCTCTATGTTCTTGGAAATCCGAAAATGAAATCCATGCTCAAAGCTTCCAAGGTCTTTCCAATACTGTCAAAAGCTTATGAAATCCAGTATTCTAACTACTCCCTTTTGCAACTTGAAAATTTTTATAACTTTAGACATACTTCCTTACATCCTTATATATACAGCCAAAAATAATGTTCACTCACCAAAGCTATTGTCTTATCCACTCCAAAATGTCCTACTAATCCTCCATTGTGCTTCTCCCTAATGAAATTCTACCCCATTGAACTCCTTAGTATACACAACTGATTTCCTTTTAACAACATATTTTCTTGAATGTAATAGTCCAACCATTGCCTCTAGTCTATCGCTACTGGTTCTTTACATGCTTTCCAAGCTTTACCAAAATTTGAATCTTCTTCATACAAATGCTTCAATTATTCAAATCCTAGTACTTCCACTCTCATCTCTGTCAACAAATTCCTTATTTTGCTCAATGCATTTGCAACTTTGTTTAAATTGCCACTCCTATGCTTCAACATATATGTATAACTCTGTAAGAACTCAACCCATCTCATATGTCTTTGATTCAACTTCCCTTGACTATTCAAATATTGGAATGCTTGATGATCAGTATACAACACAAGCTCCTTAGGCAACAAGCAATGTATCCACTTCTTCAAAGATTGAATTATGGCATAAAATTCCTGATCATAAATTTAGTATCTTATTGTACCATCGTTCAAATTTTCACTGAAATAAGCTACAGGGTATGTGAAGGATCATGATGGGCCAAAAAGTGATGATATGATGGGTATGTGTAGGGTATGTGGGTAATGACATTTTTTTTACCCAAAATTGATGAAACAAAAAGGGTTTTTAAAGGATATTCTAAGCTTTCCACCAATATAAATTATTCTTTACTTTGAATTTAATAAATAATTATTATTCATTTTCTATTTGAATTAAAACTAAAGTCTTGATTGATAGGCTGATTGAAAAACATATATAGCTTTCAAACGGTATCACATTTTTTAAATCTAAAACATGCGTCACATTCTATGCTTGACATACTATAAGATAAAAAAAAATGAATTTCATGAAGTTTTGACCAAGTTAAGGTGGTCAGACATATGATTTTTTTATATTTTTTAAAAGCTGTAATAAAAAATCATAATTAATTATTTACTTGGAAAAAAATTTAAAAAAAATATGCATCACATCGGGACATGAGTCCTCTACTTATATCTAAAATATTATAACAAATAATTATCATTTTATTATGGTTAGGGTGGTCAGACAGACACCTACTTATTTTTTCCCTGAATTTAAGTACTACTGCATTAAAATTTCAAATTTTCACCAAACTAATTTTAAAAAACCTAGTAGTTTAGAAACTACATTCAATTTGCTACATATTCTATTCTTACATATTTTTGAAATAGTATGGATAACTTATTCAAATTTTTATGTCAAGTTGCCTAACTCTAATTTTTTTGAATTTTCATTGCCACTTAAGGGCTTATTTTTTCCATGATGATCCTGCACATACCCTACAATTCTTCCTTCTTGACTCAATATTGCCTCAATTGTATTTCCACTTTTATCACAATTCACTTGAAATACTTTGTCAAAATCTAGTAATGCTAACACTAGTTTTTCTATCACCTTTTGCTTCAATAATTCAAAACTCTTTTGTGCTCTAGATTTCCACTTAAAGTCCTTCCTATCTCCTCTCATTTTCTCTATCATAGGGTTACAAATGCTACTGAAACTTCTAATAAACTTTTCATAGAAACTCGCTAGTTCATGAAATGATCTTACTTCTCCAATATTTATCGATGCAGGCCAATCTAAGATTGCTTTCACTTTCTTCAGATCCATTTTAAGTCTTTCAACATAAATAACAAATCCAAGATATACCAACTTTTTTCTCATGAAACTACATTTTTGGACACTTATCAACTTCTCTTCTCTTAACTTGTGCAATACTTTCCTAATGTGCAACAAGTTTTCTTCTCTATTTTTACTTAAAATCATAATAATATCCAAGTAAACAATAATAAAATTACCTAATAACTTCTTGAATACCTCGTTCATCAATCTCATGAAAGTGATCGTTACATTGGTCAATCTGAAAGACATCACTAACCACTGATATAATCCTTCATTAGTCTTAAATATAGTCTTTCATTCATCTCATTCTTTGATCCTAATCTGATGGTATCCACTCTTGAGAACAATCTTTGTAACATACTTTGCTCCAATCAAACAATCCATAATGTCATCCATCTCGGGCAATGGGAATCTAAACTTGACCATGATCCTATTAATTTATCTTGAATCTGTACACATTCTCCACTCTCCATCTTTATTAGGTGCAAGTACAACATACCACACATGGGCTCAAACTTTCCCTGATCAATCCTTTTTGCAACAAATCTTGTATGTTCTAGTTCAACTATGCATTCTCTATCGGTCTAATTCTATGTGCTTCTTTATTTGGAAAACTCACTCCTAGTATTATATCTATCTAATGGTTGATACTCTAGAGCTCTGGTAAATTTTCTAGTACATTGTCTGAAATGATGTCCTTATAATCGGTCAACAACTCTGTAACTTGTTCCCTTTCTGTAGTGGAATTCTCTATCCCCAAACCATTTCTTTTCTTTGGAATCAATGAAAAACACATGTTCTCATGTCTCAATCCATCAAGAAATCTCCTTCCATCTAACAAACATAGTTTGACAGTACCACAAAATTCAGTCTTCTCCTCTTCCTCCAAAGGTATCAACTTGATTCCTTTTCCATTTGATGTTATAGTGTAAGTATTCCTTCCTCCATCATGCATTACTTTCTTATTATATTGCCATAGTCTCCTTAATAGTAAATTACATGCATCCATAGGAATAATATCACATAATATTTCATCCCTATATGATCCACTATGAAGTCTCACCAAGCATTGTAAATTAACCAATATCTTATGTTCATCTTGAATCCATGCTATCTTATAAGGGTTTGGATGTTTCAGTCTCTTCAAATTCAAATTTTTTACCATCTCCTCTAAAACTAGATTATCAATACTACCACTATCAATGATAACTTTACATACCTTTTCTCCATACTTACATCTAGTTTTGAATAAAATTTTCGTTTGTTTCGGTTCCTCAATCGCTTCTCCATCACTCAAAGCTCCTCTCATTACAAATGATTCACCCTTCTCTATTTTTCCACATGAATTAGGAGATACATGTTCTTCTTCCACATATGTTGTTCTTTCGATATGCTCAGGTTTCTTTCTGATACCTCCTTGGTGACACTCAAATGTTCTATGTCCTTCACCTCCACACTTGAAATAGGTTCCTCTGAATGGTCTTCTTTCAGATCTTCCTTCATCTCTTTGATATCCATCATCATGGTAAGAATTATGACTTCCTCTATTACTAGGGTAGAAATTTCGATCTTCTCTTCCTCTGTGGTATGGTTTAGCATCCTTTTCTTCACTCTGGTAGGGTTTTGAATCTTTTTTTTGCTCCATATATGGTCTTCTTTCTCCGGACTATTTTCCATTCTTCTGAAATCTTCCTCTTGCACTTCTTTGTCTTTTTTCAAACTTCTTGTTCATTTTATCTTCTACTTTCATTGGAAATTGGTATGCTTCTTCAATAGATGTCATCTTGACTTGGCTTAGTTCTTCTTGAATGTTTGTTCTCACTCCATTGATATATTTGGAAACCATTTCTTTGCTTTCTTCACTATGACCGGTTCTAATTATCATCTTATAGGATTATGTAGTATACTCCACATGTCTATTGTTTTGTCTCAGGTTATACACTCTTCAGCAATTCAAGTTCATAATCTGTTGATATGAATTGATTCTTCAACTTTGTCATCATTATGTCCCATTTGGTGATTCTTTCTTTTCCTCTTATATTTTGGTCTAATTGAACTTCCTTCCACCATAGTGCAACATGACTTTTCAATTTTATTTTTGCAAATCTAATTATTTTTGGATCTTCAATTTCTTCATATTCGAAGTATTCCTCCATTTCATTGATCCAATCACTCAAATCTTCAGGATTCAAATTTCTCGTGTAATTTTGAATTTCAACTCTGGGTCACTTGCCAATTTTTGAAATCACCTTCAACATATTTACTTGATCTAATTCTTCTTCTTAATCATCTAGGGTATTAGTAACTTGATTCACATGTTCTTCTTCATCATCACTTTCATCATTTTTCTTAGGGTTTAGGCCTCACCTTCGATCCTCTTCAACTACATCTAACCTAACTCACATTTCACACTTCATCTCTAGCATTTCACCCATTCTTCTAGTGACATTAGCCATAGTAGGCACTCTCCTTGGTGGCATGCCTCCCCTCGAATCTAGTGCAACTGCCTCAATTTAGTCATCTAGCCACAAGGGTTTCAACTACCTCACAATTGGTGATCAGTTGAAAAAAAATGCAACTCCCTCTGGTCAGCAATCTGCTCAGCTCAAGGAATGTCTTTAGCAATCAAAACTCACTTTGATACCAATTGGTGCAATTATGCTAGGGGGTTCTAGAAGGAACATTTTGAACCATGTAGCAAAGAGTCAACACATCAGAAATAACACAACCAATTGATAACCAAATGCAAATCTTCATAAATATGGAATTGTTACATGAAACATTAGCCACAAGGGTGAATATCTAAGCTCACAAGCCTGCCACAAGGGCTTACAAACATAAAAATAGCCAAATAGGCCTTATTCCATGCCTCAGAGGGCTTATACAAAAGTGTAAGGAATCTATCTAATCATGAACTTAAAATTGATGATCTCTAATGAATTACAATGCTTATAAATATGCTTCTCAAGATCCCATATAGGTCTACTTCAGCAATGAGGGTTGATTAACTTGATGAGTGATCAATGGGTTAATCTAATAAGTATCTATGCATGCATGTGTGAATCTCAAGGAAATTGTTATAGGTTGATTATAGTATTCAAAAGTGAAAATCATAATTTGGCTAAGTTGTTGATAAAGTTGTTAGTCTATGCATCAAAGAGTATTTTGAGATTATTGAGCTGGATAGAGAATGCACTAAAAAGAAAAGGAGAGATAATCACAGAGTGTGTGTATGGTCTCTTGAGGGGGACAGAGAATGCACTAATAGAAAAGGGTGCAACAGAACTAAGAAATGTATATGTGAGCTTTTAAGGTAGATAGAGAATACACTAAAATAAAAAGGGAAAGTGTAGAGGTGTAGTGAATGAGTAGAACCCAAAAAAAGGTCATAAGATCTTAATCAAATTTTACATTCAAGTTGTAGAATAGAGAAAGGTGTAGAGCATAAAATTTTGTTGCATTGACAATAGTAAAGAATTGAACAGTTGCAAATAGGGTTGCAACATTGAATTGTGTTCTTTGGAATAAATTATAATTTCTTGTTTGTAAATCTAATTGGTGGGTACTACAAGATATCTAGGTAGGTTCTCAAAGTAGGGAGTTGGTGCTTCTTTGGAGTGGGTGCTCCTAAAACTAGGGGATTGGTGTCTCCTTAGGGTCACCCCCCTCTCAATAGATTGGCATGTTCCAACAATTGTTGTTAGAATGCTAGTTGCCTATGAGAAGCTTAATCATCTTGGGTAGATCTTGGACAAGTGAACACAATATCCAATCAAGAA
Organism: Sequoia sempervirens; assembly: GCA_007258455.2. NCBI lineage: Eukaryota > Viridiplantae > Streptophyta > Pinopsida > Cupressales > Cupressaceae > Sequoia > Sequoia sempervirens. The sequence continues at coordinate 161,448,253 of VDFB02105785.1, read as the reverse complement.
GGTTCTTCTACAAACAAGGTACCTCGATTTGATGGATCAGATTATGCCTTGTAGAGAATTATGATGGAGACATATTTGGGATCCTTAGGATTTGATGTTTGGATGTCTGTCAAAAATGGATATACAACTCTAACCACTAATCCTACTAATGTTGTAGGATATAAAAACTCTGATAACAACACAAAAAACACAAAGGAAAAGCATTCTATTCTCTATGGATTGAAAAGCACAACATTTTTTAGCGTGATGCATTTAAAAACTACACATGATGTCTGGAGTAAGTTGAAGAGAATTTACGAAGGAGATAATAAGCTAAATTTGGAAAAGCTACAAATTCTCATGGCCAAGTTTGAAGGTCTCAAGATGAGTGAAGAAGAAATGATTGTGGATTATCTTCTTAGATTCGATGAAATAGTGAAATAAATCAAAGGGTTTGGAGAAGAAGTAAAGGATATATCCATTTTTCAAAAGGTGTTAAGGTTCACAACAACCAAGTATGACACCAAGATATCTGCTATTGAGGAAGGAAGAGAAATTTACAAAATCACTCTTGATGAACTGCATGGCATATTCATGACATATGAAATGAGAATGGGAAATGTAGAATCATCCAAAAGAGAAGTTGCATTCAAGTTTGCAAACAAGGAAAAGGTTGAAGTATCCAAGAAAGACAAAGAGGAAATGTCTACATCAAAGCATGAAGAGATTTATGAGGAAGAGAAAAACTTCATTAGGATATTAAGAAGAGGCTTTCAAAAATACAAAGGTACGATACCCTTCAAATGTTTTGATAGTGGTAAAGTAGGTATTTTTTCTACTAAATGCCCTTACAATAAGAAGGATAACCCTACAAAATAAGTAGATGGTAAAATGAAGAAACCCTACTTCTCTAAGAGAAGGAATTTTTAGAAAAAGAAGAATATTTTGTACATTCAAGAGGATAGTGGTGTATCTAATGTCATTGATAGTTCATAGGATGAACTAGATTATGCCTTCCTGATGGAAGAAAATGAATTCATTTTCATGGAAAAAGAATCTAAAGAATAGAAATTTGGAAAGATTGAAGATCTTGGTGAAGAAGGTGAAGGAGTATTTGACCTAGGAGAACTCATATGTGCCCTTGATGTGAGTGATGACCTAAGAGAAGAGATCTAAATCTCAAAAAGGAGAATAAAAATCAGAAGACGCTTGCCCAAAAGGAGACTAACAAGATGAACAAAAATATTGAAGAGTATAATCATTTGGTAGTGAGCATGAAGCTACAAGTAGAGGAATCCAAGATAATTTAACTAGTTAAATCCAAACTATAGTCTAAAGTGGAAAAATCCATGTAGCTAAAGATAGAAATAGTTGCATTAAGAAAAGACTTGGAAGAGGCTAGAGAATAAATAGAAAAAATCCTAAAGCTAAAGGGAGGCTCAAAGATTCTTGATGGATTATTCAGCACACAAAATCCCTCTAACAAAGAAAAATATGGCTTAGGTCTTGAGAAAGGAAAGAGTACTTTTACTAGTGCTTCTACAAAACTATAGGAGAGATTTAGGGAAGGAGAAACATCTGGTATGGATGGTGAGAAATACTATAAGGAGAACTTCTCTAAAGAGGAAAAGAAGGCTATTAGGATTAAGAAAGTTGAAGAAGAAAAGAAGCTTGCATCATAAAAGAAGAAAAACCAACCATCTCCTTATCATCAGAAGAAGAGGTTGACCATAAGAAGAACTAATACAGACAGATTCACATGGGTGAGAAATCTCAAGAAGCCAATGCAAAGAAGACCCCCTCCTCCCGCACAAGGAAATTCTATGACCAAGTACTCTTCATACTTCTATGGGTACTATTATACATGTAATCAATTTGTTCGTAGGGCTAGAGAATGTAGAGTAGTTCCTAAAAGGACTACAAATTTTGTAAGCACTAATCCATTAAATCATTCAATAGATATGAATGCAATATGTTACAACTATAACAACTTTGGTTGTATAGCTAAGAATTGTACAACAATTTTCATAAGACCAAATTTATATAATGGAGAAAAGAAAAACACACCACCTAGAGTAAATAGAGAGTCTAAAGCTCTTGAGAAGAAGGAAGGGAAGGTGGAAAAGAAACCTAATAAGGTGTGGAGAGAAAAAGAGTAGATTCCCACACAATTAATGATTGCACAAATGACACTTCATGCCAAAAAGAAAAGCTTGTGTGTGATAGATAGTGGTTGATACAAACGTATGAATGGAGATAAGAGAAAATTCAACCAACTCAAGAAATTTAAATGAGTTTTAGTTAGTTTTGGTGTCAACCCTACAATAAAGAGTTGTGGAAAATGAATATTGAGCATAGATGGTAAAAATCCTACCAAAGATGTCTTGTATGTTGAGGGTCTAAAACATGTAATCTGTTGAGTGTAATTTAGATGTGTGGCAATGTTTATAAAGTCACATTCAATTCAAAAGGATGCAAGATAAGGAAAAATGGAAAGACAATTGCATAGGGAATAAGAACTAACAAAAACCTTTATAATCTTTGTGAAGTAAAAGATCAGGGTTGCATGATAGGTCAATCTAATGAGAGTTGGTTGTGGCATAGGAGAATGGGCATGAAAATTTTGGTAATCTAGTGAAAGTAAGTTCAAGAGGTCTGGTAAGATACATACCTAATATAACTAAGCCTACAAATACCATTTGCAAAGAATGTCAGCAAGGAAAGCGAACAAGGGTTAAGTTTCAAACAAAAGAATATTCAACCATTAAACCCATCCAATTGGTTTGTTGGATGTTTTGGTTGTGTTTCTAATATGTGGTTGTCATTGATGTGAACACTATTAGCGTTGTTGCATTAGAAGCTGCATATGTTGAGAATATTGAGAAAAATGTAATAAGAAGTGCTATAGGTTGTTAGTGTGAAGCGAAGATCATTCTGTCGGTGTGATAAGTATGTGGCAGATTTGATTTTGCAGTTTAAAGGGTTTCTTTTTTAGTATACCTAGTTTATCCACATCAAGTTTCTTGTGTGTTCATGTTTTTCATGTCCATGGCCAACTAGGTGTTGAAGCGTGTTGCAGATCTTCGAGGAGAAATTAATTGAAGTGTTTTTTGTTGGAGTTGTTGATTTGGGTCCTCATTATATTATGGCCAACTGTGGTTGGCTCACATTATAAATTATCTATTGTTTTGGGCCAACTGTTTTTATTCATTTTATTATTTCTTTGTGGCCGACAAAGTTGTTGATGTAATTTCATGTTCCAGATATATAAGAGAAATTATTTTACCATTTGAAGAAGTGTATGAGTGTGGAATGGTGTGCAAGTGTGAAGTGTGTGATTCCTATGTGCGAATACTGTTCAGATCATTTGAAGGTAGAGTAGAGTGTGAAGAAGAGTGAAGAAGAGTGAAGAAGTGTTCATGTGCTTAACCGAAACTATAATCAGGTATTAGTAGATGCTATTTTCTTAGTTCAAATTTGGATGGTTTTAATCTGAATCTTACTTTGGGTAGTGAGCCCTATTTGTAATGGACAAGTGAGCTCTAGGAAGTGTGCCTAAATGCATGTGCATTCCCCATTGATTCTTCTTATACTTTTAATAGGGCATAATCTTATGGACTAACCTCCACCATGGTTTTTCCCCTAACAAGGTTTCCATGTAAAAATATTCGTGTTCTATGTGTTTCTGATGTGTTGATTATTTATGGTTTATTGTTCATTCATCAGATCTAAGATTAAGTTAAGTTTGAAAAAGTTTAAATATTTTGTGACAACTGATTCACCCCCCCTCTGAAGAAGTTTAAAATCTTGTGGTGATTCGAGATGGCATCATACAAGAAGGATAGTCCAAGATTCGTCAGAACAAACTGCTCTCTATGGAGAGCTAGAATGGAATGTCACTTGGGGTGTATTGGTGAACCCTTCTAGAAGATTGCAAAGAATAGATATACATTATTCCTCAGAATGGTCCTTTCACTCCTGATCAAGTTAAAGAAGCTATGTTTAACATTAGGGCTATTGAAGCTTTGTTGAGTGCTTTGACATATATGAAAATGACAAATGTGATGGACCTGAAGACAACTCATGAGATCTGGAAGAAGCTGGAGAATTTGTATGAAGGAGATGCACTTGTGAAAGTCGCTAAGCTAACAAGTTTGAAAGGAAGGTATGAAACTTTGAGGATGGGTAAAGATGAAAATATTTCTTCTTTTATGCAGAAAGTAAATGAACTTGTGATGCGTATTAAATGTGTCAATGGTACCCTAGATGAACGAGAAATTGTAGCTAAATTTCTCATATCATTTCCTCCCTCTTACAAATCAAAGGCTCATGCTATTGAAGAGCTTAGAACAATAACAAATGTGACAAGAGATATGCTGATTGGTAAACTTGTTGCTTTTAAGTTGAGTGAATTTGGTGATTGTGCTCCTAAGACTGAATTTGCATTTGAGGCTTTTGTATTCAGAAGAAACAAGCAAAGATATGATCCAAGAGAAATTTATAGAAATACATTCAAGTATGAGGAAGAGATGAAACAACTTTAAGATGAAGAAAGAGAGGTAGAAGAGTTGGAAGCACTGATTGTGAAGAAAGAAGGTAGAGGAAAAGGAAAGTATAAAGGAAAGTTTCCTATTAAATGTTTCTCTTGCAGTAAAATAGGTCATTTTTCTTCAAGGTGTCCTGAAAGAGTTCCTAGGTCTAAGTATTACAAACCTACATTTCAAAAGAAATGCTATTATGTTGAAGAATATGTGACTAATGAAGAATCTGAAAAAGAAAATGGAAATGAAGATGAATGGGCTTTCATTGCTATCGAGGAAAATGTTATGATGGCTACTGAATCTGCTAAAGTTGAGAAAGCTCTTGCAAGCCGAATTGAAGAAAAGGATGAGTGGGTTATTGATAGCAGATGCTCACATCATATGACTGGTGACAAAAGAAAATTTGTAAGTCTAAAGACATATGACGGTGGGGTTGTAAGATTCAAAGATAACAATGTTGGTGTGATTCGTGGTAGAGGATCTATTTTTCTTGGTGATAAAAATCACATTTATGATTCCCTTTATGTTGAAGGCTTGAAGCATAACCTATTGAGTGTTGGATAGATGCTGGAAAAGGGTTACAATCTACAACTCAAAGATGGAAGATGCAGGATACTTGTTAGTTACAGAAGTGAAATTTTTTTAGGTACAAAGACAAAAGGAAATATTTTTCACCAAAGTGCTACTAATGTAAGTTGTTTAATTTCTCAAGTAGATGAAAGTTGGTTATGGAATAGGAGGTTTTCATGTGAATTTTGATAACATTGTCAAGGTAAGTTCCACTAAAGTAGTAAGAGATATACATAAGTTAGTGAAGCCTACTAACACAATATGCAAGGAATGTCAGATGGGAAAATAGACTAGAGTTTCTTTTCGGGGCAAACAATATCATTCTAATGGAGTACTGGAGCTAGTACATGCTTATCTGTGCAGTCCCTCCAGAATTAGAATTCTATAAGGAGAAAGGTAATTTATGTTGCTTATTGATTATTACTCTAGGATGATATGGGTTGCTTTCTTAAGAGAAAAATGTGAAGCAATAGAGAAGTTGAAAAGTTTTAAAGCTATGGTAGAAAATGAGACAAGTCTAAAGATCAAATGCTTGAGGTCAGACAAAGGTGCTGAGTTCACTTCCTAGGATTTCAATTCTTTATGTGAAGAGCATGGAATCAAAAGAAAGTTATATGCTCCCTAAACCACTCAACAGAATGGATTTGTAGAGAGCAATAACAAAAAAAATTTGGATGCTACTAGAACAATTATGTTGGAAGGAAATGTGCCTCACATCTATTGGAGAGAAGTTGTAAGCACTGATGTGTACAGTCTAAACCAGGTAAATATCAATGGTATTTCTAGTAAGACTCCTTTTGAGCTATGGTTTGGTTATAAGCCTATTGTTAAATATTTCAAGATCTTTGGAAGCAAGTATTATATTAAGAGAGATAAGGAAATATGAAAGTTTGATGCAAGGAGTGATGAAGGAATCTTTCTAGGTTACTCTACTAAAAGAAAGGCTTACCGGTACTATAATAGAAGATTGAGAAAAATGGTTGAAAGTGAAAATATTAGAGCTAATGAGGACTTTTCTAGATTATCCAGATATTGTGGATATGACTCAGATGATCAACAAGATAGTACATAAAAAGGGAAGAAGGCTCAGACATAGAATCAAATTCATATTGTTTTGGTAAATCAAGAAAGTCAGGAAGGAGATACAAGTGGAAATGTAGAAGAAAGAACAAAAGAACTAGAAGTATGAGAGAATCTTAAAATTCTGAGGTATGTAAAGCTAAATCATTCTGAAGATCAAATTATAGGTGATAAGAATAAAGGTGTGTCGACTAGAAGAAGGATTGTAGAAGAGTATTGTCTAATTTCTGAGACTGAGCCTAACAATGTGAATGAAGCTTGTAATGATGAACACTGGATGGAAGCTATGAAGGAAGAATTGATGCAAATTAAAAATAATGATACATGGATTCTTGTTTCTAGACCTAAAGATAAAAATATTATTGTTACTAAATGGTTCTTTTAGAATAAGCTGAATGAAAAAGGTGAAGTGGTCCGGAATAAAAAAAGACTGGTATGTAAAGGGTATTCACAAATGGAAGGTATTGATTTTGAAGAAACCTTTTCCCTTGTTGCTAGAATTGAAGTTGTAGGATTATTTCTTGCTTATGCCACATATACAAACTACAAGGTCTATTAAATGGATGTGAAGTCATCCTTTCTAAATGGTGAGTTAGAAGAAGAGGTATATGTTGAACATCCAGATGGATTTGAACTAACTGATAAGGAAGACATGGTTTTTCAATTGAAGAAAGCTCTATATGGACTCAAGCAAGCCCCTAGAGCCTAGTATGTTAGACTGGATAAATACTTACTAAAGCTTGGATTCAATAAAGGTACTACTAAAAACAACTTGTATTTTAAGTTGGATCATGATAAAGAGTTGATTATTGAAGTCTTTGTTGATGACATTATTTTTGGAGGTGATTATGATCTATGTATGAAGTTTTCTAATGAAATGAAAAGTGAATTTGAAATGAGTATGATTGGAGAGATGAAGCTCTTTTTGGGATTGTAAGTTACTCAGTTAGACAATGGGATTTTCATATCATAGTCCAAATATGTGAGAGTTATTGAAGAAGTTTGGAATGGAAGACTCAAAGCCTGTTGGTACACCCATGGTAATCAGATGCAAGTTAACATAGAATGATGCTTCTCCTAAGGAAAATCAAACAAGATACAGGTCAATGATTGGCAGATTTCTCTACTTAACTCAGACCAAACTAGACATCATGAATGCGGTATGTATGGTTGCTAGATATCAAGTTGATCCAAAAGAATCTCATGTGACTGCTGTAAAGATAATTTTCAAGTATCTAAAAGGAATAGTTGATTTTGGGCTTTGGTATCCTAAAGATGATGATCTTACTTTGAGTTCCTATACTGATGTGGATTGGGCAGGAGATGTGGATGAAAAAAAAAAAACTATTGGTGGTGGCTTCTTCCTAGGGAAGAATCTGGTGTCTTGGTTGAGTAAAAAAAAAAATTTCATTTCCCTATCTACTACTAAGGTAGAGTATATTGTTGCTGCAAATAATTGTACTCAAGTGTTATGGATGAAACAAATGCTGAAAGATATCAAAGTAGTATATGATGAGCCTATTGTCATATATTGTGACAACTCAAGTGCAATAAACATATCAAATAATCCAGTGCTACACTCTAAGACCAAGCATATATCAATCAAACTCCACTTTCTGAGGGAAAAAGTGGGAGAAAGAAGTTAGACTAGAGTATGTGCCTACCAAAGAAAAAAATATAGACATTTTCACCAAGTCGTTGGCAAAGGATACTTTTGATTATCTCAGAGGGATGCTAGGGGTGATTACCCCTCCTGATCAGAACTAAGGATGCATTGGTTTGCATCAATCCATGCACTTCATGATCATATTTTGATTCGGATTGATGTTGATGGCTACTACTCAGGGGGAGTAGTCATATGTTTAGATTTGTAGATATGTGGTTCAATGCTTGCATAGAAGAGATCTTTGCCATTGATGTCAAAGGGGGAGAAGAGTAATGTGAAATTTTTTTGAGAGAGAAGAACCATGTGGGGAAAAGAGTTGTATGGATGAGTTGAGGAGAGAGTAAGTGTTGTTTTGTTGATGTTTTTCACATCATGTGTTGCAATCAAAGCCAAAGGGGGTGTTGGTTTCTTTTTACATTGTAACCAGGTTTATCTCCTAATCTACTTATGGGACTACCAATCCCAATAAAGGGCAACTTGAAGGACTTGGACCAACTAATGAGGAATTTAAGAAACCTCCTACACTTTGGGCTCTGCAAGACCCAGGAGGGTGATCCCTTAATGTGTTTACAACCTCTGCACCTTTATTATAAACAACATTAACTATAACATATGATCTCACTTAATAGATCAACACAATAAGATAATACTAAAATAAATTGGCTATTTATCAGTAATATCAACTACTTGGAGCATGAGATAACTACAACACAAGGTAGTATAAAATGGTCCTTGATTTGCAATTTGTAGCAAGCTCTAGGCAAAGACAAGCAAACACTGAATCATATGGGCAATCACAACTTAGACCAGTGCCACATATCTATTGGGAAGGAGTCAAATTTATAAGCATCTAAAATAATATAATAGATTTAACACATAGCACATGAGATCTTTAACAACATTACCTTGTAATCTCATCAATATGTATTCTAGCTCAATACTACTTACCAAATCCTTATACAGTACATATCCTCCTATAATCCCATTCAATAATTTTAATTAATTCTTTGAATTAAAGCCAAAATAGGGATCATACACACCACAATAGTGAGATGGATAAAACAACCCTTGGTAATTTTATTCAAGGTTTATATATGCAAGTACAATGGAGAGACATGAGCTTGAATTTTTTATTTAAAATCAAATGCTAGTATTGTTATACAACATTAAACCCTTATGAACTCAAAACCTAAGTTGTGCTTCTTCCTGAAAATGTCAAATTTTACAAATTGCTCTACAACTTTACCTAGACTCAACAAAATTTGTCTAACTTGCTACCCTGTACCTTTGGCCTTGAAATCCTTCTTATAGAAAATGAAGGAGCAGAAAAGCATTGGGCCAGAGAGTACACATGTCATCAACCAATTGGCACACCTAGAAAAGAGTTGATGCAGCCATAAAGACCACTAGAGATTTGTGCCAAAACTGCCATTAAAGCAGAACTAGAAATAGCTACAACCACAACATCTAACTTCTTAATTGGATCATGCCAGCAAGCATCCTTCCCACCATTAAAACTCGCCCATTTTCCTACACATATGGCTCCAACCATGCTTTGAACCAGACATTAAATTCCAGTCATCAATCCTTCAGTTGAATCAAACCATCAAATGACCGCCTTCAAAAACTAGCTGATACAATCACCAATGTGATAGACAAGGGCCCATCACAACATACGTTGAGAAAGAAATCCACATGGTAGTTTCCTGCGATACCACAATCCTTCAATTTATGATCGTACGATGGTGGGCAACCGTTGATCTTTAATCATCGGTGATCTTGTTCCTTCAAAATAGTCAGCAACCTTTTGTTAACTATTGAGTAGCTTTTCCACCAAGATTAAAATATCTCAGTCAATTTTCAGCACGTGCATCCCGTAAGCACTTTACTAGCCCACTATTTTACTCCTTTGGCTTCATCAGTTGGGACACATGCCACTCACCTATGATATCACGATCCTTCAATTCTGGATCATAGGATGGCAGAAAACTATTGATATGCAGTCAGATTTAACTTTTAATCACCACTTGCGATCTCCTTTGACTCGACTGGTTGCCCTAATTTCTTCGTCCTTGTGCACTTAAAGAATTTCTATGGCCTTATCAAATATATTATTTTAAATGTTTTTCCTAAAATAATGAAACATTTAAAATACATCGCTCAAACTTTCCTCAGGCCCCACCTCGGAAGTCCACATGGCACCTGCTCGTGATTTTGTGATCAACCAAAGCACCATCATGGGATGGCAGGGAATGGCTCAGATGAACAAATGGTTGATGAATAGTTGAACAAACCTCATTCCCTAGAGAGGACACATGGTGCCTACCCGTGATACTGCAATTCTATAATTCCCGATCATGCGATGTTGGGCAATCGCCGATATCTGAAGGTAAATGATCGATGGCAGCGTGAGCTCCATACTTCTACAAAATATAACATTTATTAAGAACAAGGGGGGACCACTAGGCCAATGAGACAACAGTGAAGCACATGGTTAGCCTAGACTTAGGAAAAATAAAACCTATGGGGGCTACAAAAATTGAAAATAAAAGGGGCCAAAACCTAGATGAACCAATGGGGCATAAGATGTTTTAAAAGCCTCCAAAAAGTAACATTGAAATAGAACTCAACCAAGGCTTAAAACAGATACAAGGGTTTTACATGTAAATAGGTCTAAAACCCTAACCCTCAGGAATTTGACACCATGAAAGACCAATTGACATTAGGCAAGGCAAGAATGAAACATAAGGAGAAAAAAATTAAAGTTCTAGTAGGGGGAGATTGTTGGATGTCGTGGTTGTGTTACTGATATCTGGTTTTCATTGATGTCAACACTATTAGCATTGTTGCATTGGAAGCTGCATATGTCAAGGATATTGAGAAAATTGTAGTAAGAAGTGCTATAGGTTGCTAGTGTGAAGAAAAGATCAGTCTATCAGTGTGATCAGTACATTGTAGATCTAAGGTTATGGTTTAAAGGGTTTCTTACTGAGTAGATTTAGTTTATCAATGTCAATTTTTAGAGATCCGCATGAAGATTTGATCAAGTTATGAAGATTTGTATTCTGATAGTTTTTTAGTTACTTCAGTTTGTGTTCTTGAATGAAGATCATGTGATTTCTATAAGTTCAGTTTCTGCGGATGTTTCTCTGGTGTTTCATGGTGTTTTTGGATGTTTCTAGTTTGTTCTTTATCTATTCTACATGTTTGCATTGATCGTTGTGCTTGTGATCCAAGATTTTCTCTTGTGTGTTCATTTTTTTCATGTTCATGGCTGAGTAGGTGTTAAAGTGTGTTGTGGATCTTCGAGGAGAAATTAATTGAAGTGTTTTTGTGTTGGATTTGTTTATTTTCATCCTCACTATGTTGTGGCCAACCTTGGTTGATTCACATTAAAAATTATCTATTATTTTGGGCTGACAATTTGTATTCATTCTATTATTTGTTTGTAGTAAAAAAAGTTGTTGATGTAATTTCATGTTGCAGATATATAAGAGCAATTGTTTTATCATTTGAAGAAGTGTATGAGTGTGGAATGGTGTGCAAGTGTGAAGTGTGTGAGTCCTATGTGTGAATATTGTTCAGATCATTCGAAGGAAGAGAAAAGTGTGAAGAAGAGTGAAGTATTCATGTGCTTAACCAAAACTGTAATTAGTAGATGCTATTTTCTTAGTTAAAATCCATATTGTTTTAATTTGAATATTTCTTTGGCCAGTGAGACCTCTTTGTAATTGAGTAGTGAGCTCTAGGTAGTGTTCCTAAATGCACGTACATTCCCCATTGATTCTTCTTATACTTTTAATAGGGTATAATCTTGGTGTTCTATGTGTTTCTGATGTGTTGATTATTTGTGTTTTATTGTTCATTCATTAGATCTGAGATTAAGTTAAGTTTGAAAAAGTTTAAATATTCTATGACAATTGATTAATCCCCCCCTCTCAGTTGTCTATCCTTAATTTTCCAACATGGTTCATATTGATTTGTGTAGTCCTACAAGAACAAGAAGATTGTAAGATGACAGATACTTCATTTTTCTAATTGATGCCTACTCTAGAATGACATGGGTAACCTTTCTAAAGGATAAGTCTCAAAAATTTAGAAAGATTCAAGATATTTAGAAAGATGGTTGAGAAGGAGATTGGAGAAATAATCAAATTCTTAAGATCAAATAGTGGAGGAGAATTCATATCAAGTGAATTCATTGAGTATTATGAGAAACATTGAATTAAGAGACAATACTTTGCACCAAGAACTCCACAATAGAATGGAGTAGTTGAGAGAAAGAACATGGTAGTTAAGGATATGGCTAGAGAAATGTTGAATGGGGAAAAGTTAGCAAATATGTTTTTGAGATAGGCAGTTCATACAGGAATATACATTTTAAATAGAGTTCAAAGAAGAGAAAACAATGATAAGACACCCTCCAAACTATGGTATGAAAAACTAACATCTGTCAAGTATTTCAAAGTTTTTTATAGAAAATGCTACATGAAAAGAGGAGATGAAAACCTTGGAAGCTTTGATTCTAGATGTGATAAAGTGATATTTCTAGAATATTCCACCCAAAGAAAATATTACAAGTGCTATAAGAAGAGGCTACACAAGATTGTGGAAAGCATCAATGTCAAGATTGATGAGGATATAAAACATGTAAAATTGATAACAATAACTTTGAAGAAGAATCATATTGTGTAGAAGATGTAGAAGTTGATAATCCAACCTCACAAATCCCAATGAACACCTATAAGCAAACAACCTATCACCAAAGGACATCATGAGACATAAGAATAGTGCTTTGCAAACGTGAAACAAAAATGCATTAACCAGAATGAATAATTACAAAGAGATCAATCCTTAAGAAAGGAGATCGAAACCCTAAAATGAAAACCCTAGGATGAATAATTAATTATTAATTATTTATTAAAGGGCCTAAGTTTAGTTTAAGTGAAATAAAGTAAAGGTGACTTAATTAATTAATCAATATGATTCAATTAATTAAGTAAACAACCTATTACTCTAACACCCCCCCTTAAGATGAACTTAGGGAGAAGCTAAAAAACTAAGGACAAATGCATGAAAGAAAAGATGGATCCTGACAACTAGGCCTGATGAGGTACCCTTGCACAAATGTAAAATATCTCTCAAAATAGGAGAAAAGGTGAAAACCTTGTGGGAAAAACTCCTCTCCAAAAGAGAGAAATAAATGTGAAGGAATAAGAAGCCTCCAAACAAGAATGGCCCAAAAAGAAAGGAACAAGTGAAGGACAAAAGAAGCCTCCAAAAAAGAGTTAAGAACTGAAGAAGCCTCCAACAAGAGTGAAGGATAGAAGAATCCTTCAACAAGAGTGAAGGATGAAGAAGCCTCCAACTAGGAAGAAATTGTCCCAAACGATAGGAACAAAGGATGAACATGGAAAACACCACTGAAGCATGAAGAAGCTGCAAGCATTGTCATAGAATGACTATTGAAATGTTGAAAGAAGAACCTCCACTAAAACATATGATGATCAGGATCCAGAAGACACGAATCTATATGAGTGCCTCCAACGACACTCCTTGAATCTCATGGAAAACCAAGAAAAACATTAAGAACTCAAAGATACAGATGGCACAAGTACCAATAGTTTAAAGAAATGATCAAGTGAAAAAAGGAAGGTTTCCTCCAAAAATAGGAATGCAAGAGTGTGCATATGTTAAGTGCTCCATCTTATTGAAATGCATGGGTACCCAACCGTTGCATCCACCTAGTACATAGGAACAAATACTATATACATAGCTCACTCCAATGTGAAACCAAGGAAGCATTAACACCAATAGTAGAAACCCCCCCATAATGCTAACAAGGGAGAGGTATGATAGGTACACTGAAATTGAATGCCTAAATGTAGTGCATGATAAAGAACCAAGAACATCTGAATGTGCAAACATGAAAGTACAAGTAGATATAAAGGGTGTGAAAACCAAGGAACACACACATGAGAAAGGTATGAAGGAAATAAAAAGAAAAACATCAATCCCCATGGATTTTTATATCATTGTATGAGTACAATAAGGCACAAATTGATGTGCAAGATCCCATAATACAGGTGCAATATAGAGGCACATTATCTCATCGCATTTATAGATGATAAATACATGCAATGTGAGCCCATAAGGTCCAAAGAAGGACTACATATGAGAAGAAGTATTTATGGAAAAAACCAAAACACAAATCTAGAAACCACCTACAACACTATGAAGAGCCCAAAACTAGCTTTCTGACAATATCGTGTTTGCCCATTTTTGACATCATATGCAAAATTTATGCTAAAAACATTGAAGGAAACTCTAGAAAAGAAGATTTGAATTTGACAAGAAATAACAAGGACTAGAGAAAAAATATCTAAAAAATACATGTACTACTAGAAATTTTTCTAAGTCCTCTTTCAGACGATATCTCGTTTTCCTGATTTCGACACTGTGAGCAAAAGTTATGGCCTCCGGAAGAAAACTGCCCTGAAAGAGCAATTACATAGTCTGTCAGAAAAAAATTTGATGACCATATGGCCATCGCAAAAGAAATACGACATTAAAATTGATGACCAAATGGTTGTCATTGTATTTTCCCAATTGCGCTTATTTTAAAATAAAATAAAATAAAATAAATTACAATGAATTTTTTTTAATATTTTTTTTTTTTTTAGAAATTATTGGTGGGGGGCACATAGGCCACCCCCACCACTCCCCATATGAGTGCAGGTACGTCTGCACAAGGCTACACAGGTATAAACCTGCGCAGTACCCTACACAGGTACATACCTGCATAGTACCTTGTGTAGGTACCTTACCTCTGTCTTTTATGATTGTTTTGAAAAACAAAAAAAAATCAAAGCTTGTAAATTTTTTTAAAGCTTTAAAAAAAAATTACAATTAAAAAAATGATTTTTTTGCAAAAATAAATAAATTTTTGGATGAATTTTTACCTCAGAATGCATGCAGGCAACTGTACGATCCCTACTAGGTAAAAAAAATTGCCTCGGAATGACCTGCTCCAAAATTGACAAATTATATATGGAAATAGGGGTTTTTGGGCCTTTTGAGCACAATGGTGAGGTTTTTCTGGGCTCTAAACACCCTAAAAAATTAGGAACCACTTGGATCTGGCAAAAAAACCCTTTTCTTCAAACCCTCACAGATCTTAAAAATGAGAGCCAAATTTGACAAAACAAAGGTCAATCTTGACTATTCCAACTGATCTAGATTCAATGGAGAGGTTTGATTTGACCCTGATGTAGTGTAGAAAAAAGCATACCTTTGCATTTTCACACTTAATTTGGACATATTTTAGCACCCCTTGCATTAATTTCCCTTTAGGTCACTTATAATGGGCCCTAAGACCCCTTTTTGTGCATCTTGATGCATATTTCAGTCATAAACTTGACCAAAACCCATAAGAAAACATTAATCTTGGTAACCCACCTTTTGAATTGGAAAATCAATCCTTTTGGGACCAAGACGCCATTTGTGGCGTCTTACTCCCAACTAATGGGACCAAGATGCCACCTAGGGAATCTTAGTCCTGGGGACTTTACTTTTAGGAATTAAG
Organism: Sequoia sempervirens; assembly: GCA_007258455.2. NCBI lineage: Eukaryota > Viridiplantae > Streptophyta > Pinopsida > Cupressales > Cupressaceae > Sequoia > Sequoia sempervirens. The sequence continues at coordinate 161,432,832 of VDFB02105785.1, read as the reverse complement.
AGTGGGAAATGACAATATTTGAATTTATTTGATCTTTTGTCAGCCTTTGAGATCCAATAATCAACTTATTAGGTCAAAATTCCTATAAAAGTAAAATTTGCACCCCATTTTGACAATAAGCAAGTAAGAAGTCCATAAGTTGAGCAAGTTGAATGAAGTTTCAGAGCTTTGGAGCAGCCTTCTATTGTGTTTTTGCAAGCTTTTCAAGTTTATTTCCAAGCCAAGATCTAACATTGCCAAGGATTAGTAATGGAGGCCTATTGTGGATCATGAGAGATTCTAGGTTGGAGATGCAACTAGCCATTTATCCAAGCCTAAGGACTTGTTTCTTGATTGATTCCATCTTCCATTATTGCTCTATTTTCTACCTAAAGAAGGTACATTTTATGTTTGTGAATTATTAGGGTGATTAGAAATCTCCTTCATAGGTCATTTACATTTTCATCTTAAGGATCTTATTCTAACACATTTGAATAGGATTTCTTCATATTCTAGCTTGCATAATCTTAGACACACTTAAGATTAGGGCACACACATTTCCATTTTTTAGATTCATGCTTTTTCATCAAGGTTTAATTACCAACAAGGGGCTTGGTCAAACCCCCATAAAAAATCAATCCAAATTCCATTGTTTTGTAGGTCTCTTTGCGGGTTCAAATTTGCAGACTTGGAGAAGAACAAAGTGAAGATCTTGATCTTCAAGACCACACTTAGAAGTTCTAGAAATTTAGAATGGGACTAGTGTGCCACCTTGGGCATCTTAGTCCTCACATGCTTATTTTTTAAGATATTTTTCAAGATCCAGTTCTAACATTTGAAGATATTGTATTTTCCCAAAAAAAACATTAGGACTAATACGCCATCCTGGGTGTGTTAGTCCTCCACAACATATTTTGATAGCTTTTGCACATTTCCAAAATCCTCATAGAATCTCTAGACTTCCCAAGTACACACATACTATCTCCTTATTGCATAATTTCATCATTTGCATCTCTCATTTAGCTTACATTTCTAGTCTTAGATCATTTTGCATATCCCACAATGTTTTCAAACATTTTCTTTTCCAAGCATTTGCTTGGTGGTGAACCCCTTAGAACTTAAAGAACCACCTCATAGGACCTTCATAATTATGAAAGTGACTCACCTTGAGAGGTTGTTAGTCAATCCAATTGGGAATCCTAGGACATTAGTGACTGATTTGTGGGAAAGTGTTATACCATTAGGTACTCATTTTTCTATTCATCAATTTGGTGAGCCTAACTTTTAAGCATTTATTTCTTATTTGGATTCCATTAAATCCCTTAGGTCTAAATTGGATTAATTCTTTCATTGTGTCTCGCATTAGTGAAAGTGAATCTAGGGTTTCTTGCATTTTATGTTAGTGAAATTGCATTTAGGGTTTCCTATATTTGCATTAGTGAAAGTGCATATAGGTTGCATCTTTACCTTATTGCATCACTTCATTTCATTGAAAAACTGAAAGGTGCATAGTTTCTCATTCTAATTGCATTTAGAAAAATTGTTATTGAATAGAAAATTGAAAAATTGCATTCAACTCTTGCATTTAATTGCTTGTTATTAGTTTTTTTCTTTACATCCATTTGCACAATTTCCTATTTCCAAACATCAGTTCCCTCGGTGGGCAACCCAGAAATTCTATTTTCAACTTAGATCTTCTTGTTTTTCTAAAACAAACCTTTACTGGGACTAAAACGCCCTTACTGGTGTCTTAGTCCCTCTTAGGGATTTTTTTCCCAAATCCTATCTGAGTGTTGTGTTGTCTATTCTAGTGTCTAGAATCTTTGAATTTCATTAGGATCACCAAGACGCTCTTCTTGGCATCTTAGTCCTTGTGTAGTTTGAGGTTACGGTTTCTGGGATTAAACAGTATAGTTTTGCACTTCTATTTTCTATAATTAGTTTTTTCTTTTAGTTTTCCAATTTACTATGTTATGCAATTTCATAGTTTAAGTTTACATTTGCTTCATAAAGATAGTTTTTTAGATTTACATATTGTCTGTTGTATACTCCATTCGTTAGAAAATCAAAACATAAAACCAAAAACATTAAACTTAAACACACATAGATGTATGGTTATGTAAGCATGTTCACCCCCTTCTTCAAAGTTAGCTTAAACCTCAAGCCTTTTAGTAGTGATGACCTTGATATGTTAGATGAATCCCTTAAGGAATTCACCTTGCAAGGTTTTTCCACTAAGGCTTGTTCAAAAAACCCTAACCAAATTGAAGTAAAAATTATCAAGCCTCAACCTATTAACAAATACAAGCCTTTTAATCATGATGAATTGGACATGTTAGATGAAGCCCTTGAGGACTTCCTCTCACAAGGTTTGTCCACTAGGGCTTGTTCAACTAAATCTAAGAAAAAAGAAGTGAATTTTATTCAACCTCAACTTATCCTTTTTGCACCTTCAAACAATCCTCAACCTTCCAACAAACCTGTCCTTATAACACAAGTAATAACAAACAAACTCAAGCTAATCATGTTTCATTACCATTACCGAATCTTGTCTTGCCTAGCGCTCCACATTTACCATCACATAGTGGAAAGGAGTATGATCTTTTTGAACAACTAAAGAATACTCTTGCTAAGATTTATTTATGGGATCTTATTCAAGCTTCACCTAGATACCACACCATGATTCAAACGACTTTGCAACAAGTTTTGTTTTCTCCTAATACAAATGCAAACGATGTGGAAGATCTCACACAAGGAATAAATATAGTTAATGTAGATATTACCTTTGACCAACATGAGCTTGCTCCCTTGGAAATGAGAAAGAGATATGATGCATTCATGATAATATCTAGATACAACACCAAAGGAATGAAAAGGACCCTTGTTGATAATGGCTCAGCTTTGAATGTGTGCAGTGTAAATATTTTAGATAAGTTGGGAGTAGTTAAATCACAAATAAAACCTGATTCCCTATCAATTCAAGAATTTGACAATATAGGAAAGAAACCGCTTGGTGTAATTACCTTTCCCATTTCAATCGGAAAGGCTACCCTACAAACTTATATCCATGTTATTCTCCATGAAATTTCATACAATCTTCTTTTAGGTAGACCATGGATTCATGAGATGCATGTGGTTCCTTCGACTCTTCATCATATCATGAAGCATGTTTATAAGAATAAGGTCTACCAAATCGAAATGGACCTCGAGCTTGAAAGTTGCTTGCAAATTGAAAAGGGAACTACCAATTCTCTCAAAACATTAATTCCAACATAAAAAAAAGAGCCTATCACTGAGGAAACACAAGAGATGGAAACATTGTCAAAATTAGTAGATGATGATTGGGGTTCCTTGGAGTTCACACCTTCATTCATGGAGGAATATATAATCACAAGGAAAGAGGATGAAAAGAAAAAGAAACCAATGATTCTATCAGTAGAGAATTCAGAAGAAAACTCACAAACATCTACTCTTGAACAAGATACAAGCCACACAACGAATTTCAATGAGATAGAATATCAACAACCACCAAACCCACAAGCAATGAAACAAATTTATGGGAGAGTTTATGAACTTCTGAAACGATTAGGTTATAGTGGAAAAGGATGTGCAAAGAAAGAGCAAGGAATCTTTGTCCCTATAGAACCTAACATGCAAGTGACAAAAATAAGTTTGGTGTAATGTCCTTCTAAGATAATGCAAGCAAATAAAAGACATTCATTAAACATCAACATCATTATGTGCAAACCAAAAATGACTCTTACTTTGAAACATCCTAAATTACTTGATATGGATTTACTGCCATCATGAGAGTACTTTGACAATGACGAATCCTTGGAACAAAGACTCAGAGTTTGTGATAAACCATCTACTCCTCACAAGAACAAGGTTACATGTGTTGTGATAAGCACCAAACAAGAAGATGGAGAAAAAGAAAACAATGAGACATACATTCATAATGAGGAATACAATCCTAAATTTCTGAGATCAAATGCACTCCCTTTAGGGGCTACAGTTAACATGGCAATGAACATCAATGATAAAGAGAAAGTCATTAAGATAGGTAAATGCCTCTATGATGATGAACAAGAAGATACTACAACCTTGATTCATGAATTTCCTAAACTCTTTTCTTGGACTTATTCGGACATGCTAGAAATTGATCCTAAGATTGTAACACACAACATAATTCTTGCTGAAAATGCCAAGCCTGTTAGACAGAAAATTCAAAAGTTGAACCCTAAAATATCCTTACTAGTTAAGGAGGAAATTGAAAAACTCCTTAACACTTGTTTCATAAGACCTATAGATTATTCTCCTTGGATCTCAAACATTGTCACAGTTGTAAAACCTGATAATCGTATTAGGATGTGTACAAACTTTTGTGATCTAAGTAAATCATCTTTAAAGATGACTTTCCTCTTCCTAAATATTGACATGATAGTAGATTTGACTATGGGACATGCTTTGTTGTCATTCATGGATGGATTTTATGGATACAATCAAATTTTCATCAACCCTCAAGATCAGTACAAAACAACATTTACAATTGTTTGGGGAACATTTTGTTGGGTTATGATGCCTTTTGGATTGAAAAATGTAGGCACAACATATGAATGAGCTATGACATTGATATTACATGATTACATACACAAGATCTTGGAAGATTATGTTTATGATATTCTCTCTAAATCTTTGACATGACAAGATAATGTGAATGTTCTTTAGAAGATCCTTGAGTGACTTTGAAAATACAACATGAGATTGAACCCAAAAAAGTGTCTTTTGTGTAGATAGTGGTAAACTTTTATGTTTTATCGTATCTCATAGAGGCATCGAGGTGGATACAAAGAAAATTGATGGTATAGTTAACATTTCACCTCCTAGAAATATCTCTTAATTGCATACCTTACAAGGAAGAATTCAATCGATTCGACGATTTGTAGCATCCTTAGCAAATCAAATGTTACCATTTACACATCTTCTCAAGAAAGGAATACAATTTGATTGTAACAAGGATTGTAAACAAGATTTTGACAGTTTGAAAGATTATCTTGTCACTCCACCTGTTTTACAACCTGCTATACAAAATAAACCATTCATTCTTTACACATTGGCTTCAACCCATGCTCTTGCAGCATTGTTGGCTCAACAAGATGACAAAGGTAAAGAGTATCCTATTTATTACATTAGTCAAATGTTGATTGATTATGAGAAACAATATACCATAATAGAAAAACAATGTTCGCTACAAGTAAGTTGCAACATTACTTATTGAATGTTGAAATACAAGTAATGATGAAGTTTGATCCTCTAAAACATGTTCACTAAAATAGATTTATCTAGATGCTTAGCTAAATGGGTAATTTTGTTGATTGAGTTTGACCTTAAATTTGTTTCACAAAAAGAAATTAAGGGTCAAGCCTTGACCGATCAGTTAACTGATGATCCTTCTCTGTTAGTGTTACCTGGTAATGATTCTTTCCATGATGAAAATGTGCTAACCATCAAAGATGATACATGGGATTGTATTTTGATGGATCTAAGTGCAAAGTTGGCTTTGGCACAGGGATTATAATCAAACTGGCTGCAAAAGAGCCTATTCCCTTACCATATAAGTTAAGAGTTGGCTTTGGCATAGGGGTTATAATCAAACTGGTTGCAAAAGAGCCTATTCCCTTACCATATAAGTTAAATTTCCTATGTATAAATAACATCGTTGAATATGAGGTACTAATCACTAGTTTGTGTGCCACTCTTGTTATGGGTGCTAGGGACATTAAGATACTTGGTGATTCACAATTAGCTATCAAGCAAATAAATGGAACATATCAAAAAAAACATGAAAAATGATCAAAATACAAGGATCTCACAATGAAACTGTTAGAGAAATTTGAATCATTCACCACTGATAACATCCCTTGACAAGATAATCATCATGCAGAAGAAATGGCAAGTGCAACTTCTCTCATTTGTCCTCAAGATCCTTTAAAAGACTTCAATTTCATTGTGCATACAATAATGAAACCATTGATTGATGATAAGGTAGATGAAGTGTTAGTGACAACAGTCGACAACTCGAGTGAATGGTATGAATCAATATTCAATTATTTGAAAAATGGTACCTTTCTTGATCCAACCAATAAAAACACTCACTCACATATTTGAAAAGTTGAATCTAGATATATCATCCTAGCAGACATCTTATATAAGTAGTCCTTTGATGGCCTCTTGCTTAGGTGTCTCAAACAAATCAAAATCCCTATAGCACTTGAACAATCTCATGCAAGTGCTTGTGGCGAGAATTTCAGAGGAAGATCATTAGTTCAAAAGTTACTCCACATAGGATATTATTGGAAGAATATGGACCAAGATGGGTATGTGCAGAATCATTATGGAAAAAATAGGCCCTTAAGTGGCAACAAAATTTTTAAAAAATCTAAGTTAGACAAATTGACATAAAAATTTGAATAAGTTATCTATATTTTTTTTAAAATCTATTTGGTGAAAATTTGAAATTTCAATGTAGTAGTACTTAAATTTTAGGGAAAGTATGTGTCTATCTCACCACCCTAACTACAATAAAATTATAATATTTTTTTTAATATTTTAGATATTTAACTAGAGGACTCATGTCTCAATGTGATGCATTTTTTTTTGTAATTTTTTTACAAGTAAATAATTAATTATGAATTTTGTATTACAAATTTTAAAAAATATAAAAAATTGTATTCTGACCACCTTAACTTGGTCAAAACTTCATGAAATTCATTTTTTTCTAAAATCCTATAGTATGCAAAGTATAGAATGTGACACATGTTTTAGATTCAAAAAATGTGATAATGTTTGAAAGCTATAAATGTTTTTCAATCAACCTATCAATCAAGACTTTAGTTGTAATTCAAATAGAAAATAAATAATATTATTTATTAAATTCAAAGTAAAGCATAATTTGTATTGGTGGAAAGCTAAGAATATCCTTTAAAAACCCTTTTCGTTTCATCAATTTTGGGTTAAAAAAAGGTTGCCAGCCACATACCCTACACATACCCATCATATCAGCACTTTTTGGCCCTTCATGATCCTGCACATACCCAGATTGCTTTGAATACATTAAGAAATGTCATAAGTGTCAAGAGAATCAAAACTTAATTCACACTCTTGCCTCTAAGCTTTGTGCATAATTTCCTACTTGGCCATTCTAGGTATGGGGATTCGATATAATTGGAAAAATATCTCCACCCTCATCCACAGGGTATATGTTTATAATCATAGCAATAGATTATTTCATGAAATGGGTAGAAGCTATTCCCTTGCATTCAACAACAATTGATGTAATATGTCATTTCATATTAGACCACATTATTACCCGCTTTGGGCTTCCTTCCACATTAGTTTCAGACAATGGAGCATCATTTAAGAATAATGATGTGAAGAGGTTCTTGGAAACATTTAATAGACAACATAGATTCTCAATGCCTTACTACCTGCAATCCAATGGACAAGTTGAATCAACCAACAATGCTTAACATATGCATTGTGGGATTATTGTAATAGTATTAGATGTTCAACAAGAAATACACCTTATAACCTTGTTTATGGTGTTTAGGCAAATATGTTGCTAGAGTTAGAGATTCCTTCATTAAGAATCGCTCTTCAAGGGATAATTGATGACAATGCTTACAAGGAACAATGATTACACCAACTTGAAATGCTTAATGAAAGGTCAATCAATTCCCTCAAACATCTTCAAGCCTATCATAATAAAATACAACAAAATTATATAATGACCAGGTCATCCCTCACTCATTTAACAAAGGTGATTTACTGCTATACGAGAATCAATGAAACGTTAATGCCAACCTGACAAAAAAAGTTAAGTTTAGCCCTACCTTGTTAGAACCTTATGTAGTTCAAGAGAACTATGGGTTTGGAGCATACCTAAAATTTGAGATGGATGGATCACCTCTTTGATAACCTATTAATGCTGCACATTTGCATCGGTATTATGTCTACCCCTTTTCTGAATAGTGTGAGTTTTAAAGAAATGATGTTAGAGTTCATGGATAGTATGTCATTATCTCTCACACTTGCTTCATTCTTAACACATGGTTCTTTGTGTCTTGAATTTTGGGGTAGTGGGTCCAATGTCATTTTGGATTCTTACTTTAGGTATCATGCAATTCAGACCTTTTGGTGTATGTTATGTTACGCTAAATCCTTATTAGTATTTAATGTTTTACAATTAAATCATAAGTGCAATTAATTTAGCATAACATACTACATCATATAAGAAAACTTAAAGAAAGACATGTTAGATCATGGATATATTTATTGAATAGTCTAATATAAATTATTTAATAAACCACATTACCATCTAACACATAAACATAAAAATCCATGCATACTCATCTATCAAAAGTTTTAATACATTTCATCAAATGGTACAATATCACTGTGGTGTATGACTACTAGATCCCTCTGGATGTGGTGTTCGTGCCCATCGAAATATGCTGGTGTGGGACCTTGATTTTCTCATGTTGGTCATCTCTTGCATAGTCTGTAATGACCCACATAGCTCACCCTCATGTATCAGTGCCTCTACCCACTCTCGTTTGACATGGTCTCTATCATGCTAGATCCTCATAACCTCTCTCTAAAGATGCTTGACCTCTAATTGTAAGATGGCCTCTCTGTCAGATCTCTGAGCTGCTCAAGCTCCTCTAACTCCACTTCTAGTGCTGATACTTGACCTCAATGTGCTTAGTGCACCTCGATACGCCAACATATGCTCCCTTAAGCCTTGCATAAGGCTCAAATAGATCCATGCACTCTGCTATGAATGGTGAGTGCATGAACTATGTGGTTGTAGCCTCACCTTCAAGAAGGGGTGGCACTATCACTGCAACTGCACATTAGAATAAGTCCTTAGATTATATTGTAGGCCTTGCAAGATAGAAGTCATAAGATTAATTAGTATCCAACATCATAATATATCCATATATATGAGCATGATATACATTAAAACATAAAATGTAACAATAAAAATCATCACCTCGATCTATAGCATTATCAATAGGAATCTCAAATGCCCTATTGCTCTCCTTGTGCTCTCATATAATGACACATGCAGACTGTGACCTTGTCACCCATGTGGGGATTGTATCTCTCCACTCGCATCTAGGAGGACTAGTCTTGCCTCTATCACTATCCTCACTCATGGGTTGGCTCTGCTTGTCCTCCATCACCTCGTCATCCTCCCCCCCTCATAATCATTGACCTCCTTTGTCTCCTCCTCATCCTCATCTAGGAATAGGTCTTCCAAATCTACCCTCCTGCCTAACTCCATGTCCTCCTCCCTTGAATCAAGTAAAGGCACTGCGAAGCCCATTGGGTAGTCCATAGGAAAGATGGCTCCTAGTTGTGTCACTTCCCACCACTCCTCATACTCTAGTGTCATGTTGATGTCATCTACATTAGAGACCGAGGGAATTTTTGTATCCTTCTCCTTTGTGTCACTTGGGATGATGTCATCCGCTGTGAGTGATTTAAGATTTCTAGGTCTATGGGAACTTCGTACTGACTGTTTGTATGAATCTTGTAGTTGTGGTCACCTTTGTATCTATCTGAACTTCCTCATGACATGATCATAGTAGAAATGTGTTACTACATGATCATGTCATCCTAGTAACAACCTATTGCTCTACATCTGTCTCAGTTTTCTTGCCATGTCTAGCTAGAATAGCTCCATGAGGTAGGGTCTCCATATGATATCCTCTTCACTCAGTTTGTCAAAACTCACCCTCCAAAACAACACATCATCGCACTGCCATGCCTATCTTAGAGGATAACTAAAAACCCTTGGATACCCCACCACTATGGCGATCAAAAATCTTGTAGGTTGGTTGCACATGATAGGGTACAATGTAGCATGGTATGCACCTCCATAGGTAGATCAACCCAGATCATAGTACAAGTGTGCTAGTATGCTTTGGCCCCAAGCAATGGCCACACGGTAGTGCTGCATATCTCTAATAATGTGCACTAATGCTCCCTCCAGATGTGATATGTGGCCATCAGGGACTAGTGCCAACACTACTATAAAAATTAGAATGTGTCTAAATAGTGGTGAGTGTGCATGCAGCAGCTAAGAAAGTTTGATGCATGGTCTCACAATCCTATAGTGGATCAGCTCACCTAAGCAATACTCGGTGTCTACCCACATCTCCTTGAAACTCCTTCCTTGTGCAAATATTACCCTCTCTCCTTGAATGGGAACTCGTACTATGTAGTGCACATCCTCCGGTGTGACTTTCATCTCCCCTATCAATAGATGGAAGGTGTAGTTGTCTACATCCCATCTCTTTGCTAGTGCCATCAGCATGGCATCATGGTATCACATGACTAGCACAAGATAGACCCAGTAAAGACCCATCTCCTAGAGGATCTGCATGTCCTCCTTAGGTAGTTGATCATCGAGCTCTCGAAGTCAGCTAGACATCTAAATGCCTAGGTGTTGGTGTGATCGGGGTGTAGTCTATCATAAGAAAAAGAAACAAAATGTCATCTAAAACATCTTAAAATCTTGAATTTGTGCTTTAGTGGTGAAAAAGTGTGCTAGAGTTGTTCTAGAATATCTTAATTAATGGTTAAAGACACTTTATTCCTTAACTGGGACACTTTACGAAAATCTACAAAGAATGAAAGAAAAACCTTCCCTACCTTATAATTTCATTTAAAAATTTCATAAAAACATAAAAAAATGATTAAATTGAAGTACAGAGAAGGCAAAATTCACTCACATTGTGTTGTAGCTTGACTCATTTGACCGCCTCCTATCGAATCTCAATCCGTGGATAGGTGGATGGACGTTTGCTTAGCATGGTAGCTCATGTTACTCCAAGCCCACTCTTCAAAAAGGTAACAATAAAAAATGAATAAACTTTACCATCTCTTTTATCTTTTAAATGCATGTACTTTTAGGTCACTTTTATTATAAAGAAGAAAAAAGTACTTTTTTCAATTTAAAATAACATATTTTGAGCTAGCGAACTCCATCTTCAATGCCCTTTGTTGCATTGGAACCGTGGTTCTGCTTTCGTTCTCATCAAATGTATATTATCAAGTGGCATGGTACTTGTAAATTCTCTATGATGGAATTTTCCAATTTGATGTGGTTGATTTGCTACTTTGATTCTACATCCGAAAAGAAAGCAGAATCAAGGGGACATAGATCTACCCTTGAATGTAATTTGCTAGGAAAGTTAGATAAGAAGATTACTTTTGAGCTACTAATGAATTTGTGATGCAGGATGTGGTTCTTAACATTGTGGTTTTGCAGGTAACTATAGCGAGGGCTTCATTCTCCCTAACGAATCCATATGAGTATCCTTTTATAGAGTTACTTGTTGAAGTACTTTATCTTGCATATGCACGTAGTATCATATGTGCACTAAAGTAGGGGTTCAATGTAGTGTATTAAAATACATACCTTTGTATTTTCACACTTAATTTTGAATTATTTTGGCACACCTCACATTAATTTCCCTTTAAGTCACTTATTATGGGCCCACAAGACCCCTTTTGTGCATCCTAATGCCTATTTCAGTCATAAACCTGACCAAAATCCATAATCAACCATTAATCTTGGTAACCCACCTTTTGAATTGGTAAATCAAGCCTTATGGGACCAAGACGCCATTGGCAGAATCTTAGTCCCACCTAGTGGGACCAAGACACCACCTAGGGCATCTTAGTCCTGAGGGCTTTATTGTTTAGGAATTAAGAGTGGGAAATGAAAATATTTGAATTTATTTGATCTTTTGTCAACCTTTGAGATCCAATAATCCAGTTATTAGGTAGAAATTCCTATAAAAGTATTAATTACACCCCATTTTCACAATAAGCAAGTAATAATTCCATAAGTTGAGCAAGATGAAGGAAGTTTTAGAGCTTTGGAGCATCCTTCTATTGTGTTTTTGTAGGTTTTTCAAGTTTGTTTCCAAGCCAAGATCTAGCTTTTCCAAGGATTAGTAATGGATGCCTATTGTGGATCATGAGAGATTCAAGGTTGGAGATGCAACTAGCCATTTATCCAAGCCTAAGGACTTGTTTCTTGATTGATTCCATCTTCTATTATTGCTCTATTTTCTTCCCAAGGAAGGCACATTTTATGTTTCTGACTTTTTAGGGTGATTATAAATATCCTTCATATGTAAATTACATTTTCATCTTAGGGATCTTATTCTAACACATTTGAATAGGATTTCTTCATATTCTAGCTTAAATAATCTTAGACACACTTAAGATTAGGGCACACACATTTCCATTTTTTTAGATTTATGCTTTTTCTTCAAGGTTTAATTACCAAGTAAGGGGTTTGACCAAGGAAAACCCCCATAAAAAATCAATACAAATTCATTTGTTTTGCAAGTCTCTTTGTAGGTTTAGATCTAAAGACTTGGTGAAGAACAAAGTGTAGATCTTGATCAAGTGAGGACCACACTTAGAAGTTCTAAAAATTCAGAATGAGACTAATACACCATCCTGGGCATCTTAGTCTTCCACAACATAGTTTGACAACTTTTGCACATTTCCAAAATTATCACATCTCCAGAATTCCCAAATACACACATACTGTCTCCCTGTTGCATAATTTCATCATTTTCATATCTCATTTATCTTACATTTCTAGTTTTCCAAGCATTTTCTTGGTGGTGAACCCCTTAGAACTTAAAGAACCTCCTCCTAGGTCCTTCCTAATTGTGAAATTGACACACCTTGAGAGGTTGTTATTCAATCCAATTGGTACTCCTAGGACATTAGTGAATGATTGGTGGGAAAGTATGATATCATTAGGTACCCATTTTTCTATTCATCACCTAGATGCACTAAAAACTACTTCAAGGAAAGATCTCACAAAAGAGGAACAAGAAGCTTGTAGATCTGGAACTTTGCTAGCATGTATAAGTTGCTAATCCAACCCCACAGATCCTAATGAACACCTACAAGAAAATAACATGTCACCGAAGGAGATCAAGAGACACAAGAATGGTACTCTACAAATGTGAAGCAAAAATGCATTAACGAGAATGAATAATTACAAAGAGATCAATCCTTAAGAAAGGAGATTGAAACCCTAAAGTGAAAACCCTAAGATGAAAAATTAATTATTAATTAATTATTAAAGGGCCTAAGTTTAGCTTAAGTGAAATAAAGTAAAGTGACTTAATTAATTAATCAATATGATAATTAATTAAGTCCACAACCTATTACTCTAACAAAAGATGTTGCTAATGAAGAAGAAGAATTTGAAGAAGAAGTTGAAAGAACACCTGCCAAATATGTGCAAAAGGATCACCTTGCAGGTTATATTATTGGCAATAAAAATGAAGGTTTTCAGACAAGGATAAGACTTTCAAAGAAAAAAGAATAAATAAAATTTTCCCTTTTGTCTCATATTGAACATAATAGCTATGTGGAGGCTAGAAAGGATGAAAGTTGGATAAATGCCATGGAAGAATAGATCAATTAGATTGAGAAGAATAGGAAATGGGAATTGGTTCATAGATCCCTAAGAAAAAATGTGAAAGACCTACTAAATGGTTGTTTAGAAACAAGCTAAATGAAGATGGAGTTGTAGTAAGGAACAAAGAAAGGTTAGTTTGTAAGTGGTATTAACAAGTTGAAGTCATTGAATTTGAAGAAACATTTGTACCTATTGCAAGATTAGAAGCCATAAGAATTTTTCTTTCATTTTAAGTCTACAAAGGTTGTTAAGTTTATCAAATGGATGTTAAATCTGCATTTCTAAATGGAAACCTAGAAGAAGTTTGCATAGACCAACCAAAATATTTTTAACTATCGGAAGATGATGATTATGTATGCAGATTGAGGAAAGAATTTTATGGTATAAAACAAGCACCTAGAGCATGGTATTCAAGATTAGACTAGTTTCTACAACAACAAGGATTCAAGAAAGGATTTGTAGACAACAATTTGTACTTCAAATCTAAAGGTGAGAACATGATTGTAGTTTATTTGGATGACATCATATTTGTTGGAAGCAATGATAAGAATTGGAAAAATGAATTTGAGATGTCAATTCTAGGAGAACTATCATTTTTCCTTGATCTGTAGAGTGCACAAACTGATAATGGGATATTTATATCTCAAACTAAGTATACTAAGGAAATGCTCAAAAAATGTGGAATGGAGGACAACAGACTAGTTATTACCCCCATGATAATAGGATGTAAGTTGAGCAAGTTAGATGAGTCCCATAATGAAAATAAGACAATGTATAGGTCAATGATTGGAATCTTGTTGTACTTAACTGCATCAAGACCAAAAATTATGCAAGATGTATGTATGGTTACGAGATATCAAGTTGCTCCCAAAGAATCTCATGTCAATGCAGTGAAAAGAATTCTCAAATACATCAAAAGTACTATTGATCATGGACTGTGGTATCTTAAGAGCAAAGATTTGACTTTAACTGCATATGCAAATACTAATTGGGTTAGGAGTGCAGATGATAGGACAAGCACTAGTGGTGGTGCATTTTCTTGGGAGACAAATGTGTGTCATTGATGAGAAAAAATCAAGAATCAATCACCCTCTCTACAATAAAAGAAAAGTATGTAGCATCAAAAACATGTTGTACTCAGGTATTATGGATGAAACAAACACTCAAAGACATTAAGGTTGAGTGCATAAAACCTATCTCTATTCTTTGAGATAATTCAAGTAGAATTAATATCTCAAATAATCTTGTGATGAATTCTAGGAAAAAACACATATCAATTATCACTTCATTAGAGAGAAGGTAGTAGCTCAGGAGTTCACATGGAATATGTACCTACTAAAGAACAAGTTACTGACATATTCACCAAGCCTCTTCCCAAGGAAAAATTTGAATACGAGTATGTGCATGATCATGATGGACCAAAAAGTGGAAATATGATGGGTATTTGTAGGGTATGTGACTAACGACATTTTTTTTACCCAAAATTTATGAAATGAAAAGGGTTTTTAAAGGAGATTCTCAACTTTCCACCAGTATAAATTATGCTTTACTATGAATTTAATTGATAATTATTATTCATTTTCTACTTGAATTACGACTAAAGTGTTGATTGATAGGTTGATTGAAAAACATCTATAGCTTTCAAACTGTATCACATTTTTTGAATCCAAAACATGCATCACATTCTATGCTTCGCATACCATAGGATTAAAAAAAGAAAAATTGAATTTCATGAAGTTTTGACCAAGTTAAGGTCATCGACATATGAGTTTTTATATTTTTTAAAAGTTGTGATAAAAAAATCATAATTAATTATTTACTTGGAAAAAAATTACAAAAAAAAATGCATCACATTCGGACATGAGTCCTCTACTTATGTCTCAAATCTTATAAAAAAATATTATCATTTAAGTACTACTGCATTGAAATTTCAAATTTTCACCAAATAGTTTTTTTATTTTTTTTAAAAAACCTAGTAGTTTAGAAACTACATTCACTTTTCTATAGATTCTATTTTTACATATTTTTGAAATAATATAAATAAATTATTCAAATTTTTATGTCAAGTTGCCTAACTCTGATTTTTCTAAATTTTTTGCCACTTAAGGGCCTGTTTTTTCCATGATGATCCTGCACATACCCATACCTAAAGAAGAAATTTGGAGTAATTGTTCCCACATAATATCACTAACTTCTAGTGACAGGATATGGATACAAGGGTAGATTCACTAATATTTGCATTCATCCTTGGAAATAAAGAGTGAGATCAAGTCAAGTAACATTGGTTTTACAAATTTCTAATGACTTGATTATTGTAGATTCAAGACCACATTCTTTCTTTGTGTTGCTTGTCAAAGGGGGCGACTATAGTTGGGTGTGACCCTTTACCACTGATGTCAAAGGGGGAGAAACTATGCAAATGCTCTGATGAAAGATATGTATGTGCACTCATGATTATTTTTTGTCTCAATCGGTATAAAGCATGGATTGGAGCAATTATAGTTGGTATTAATTGGTACAAAGCATCTTGAGCATTTACTTTTTCCATCAATGAAAAAGGGGGAGATTGTTGGCAATTTAGTTGCCATTGATGTCAAAAGTGTCATTGATGTCAAAGGGGAGATCAGAGATTTAGTAGATTGGATTATAGAAGATTTGGTAAAGTATAATGGGGAGAAGAGCATGTCTTTGTAATGCTACAAAGTTTCTCATAATGCTGCAAAGTTGTCATGAAATATTGGCATGTGGTTCCAAAGGTCTCTTCTGAAGGTGTACAGAGGAATCTAATAGTAGATTTGAGGTGGGATTTTGAAGAAGGTTTGAATGGTGTGGTCCACATGATCAGAGGAGGTGAATTGTGTTTAGGAATAATTTTTTTATGCCTTCTAGTCAACTAGAGTTTTACAGATAAACCCTAGGTGTTATAGTCATGGTGTTGATCAAAAATTAATTTTTGTATTCACTAGTGATTCACCATTGTAGGTTTCTTAAGTTCTTACTCAGCCATCAAAGTCGTTTGATGACCGACCCCTTTCCTAGTGATTATCAAATTGGAAAATAGTTCATGACTTTAATTTTTCCTAAGTAATGCATTAAATATTTCCCCTAGCTTGATCAACTCTTATGATCAAGCTTGTAAGATCAAATAGTCCTCACTAGCCTACAATGTGTGTGGTAGGTCCCCATCTACCCCTACGAGATTGTGAGTTGATGATGTGTGTATAGTGGGACCAAAAAAAAGTGATGGAAAATGATAGTGGAAGATGACACATGAAGACATATGGTGAAGAATGATTGATTGATAAATCAATTCACATCGATGTTGTGAATTTTTCTACAATGACATAGGTGACATTTTGCGATATCCTATCAACCTATGAAGATATGATGGGCCCTTCACTCTGCCTTGTAGGATTGTGGGTGAGTGACATGTGTCTTGGTGGGACCCTACGCTAAGAATAGCATATGAGATGAAGATCAATGGTGATTATTTAAAATACTTTTATCTAATGGTCATGTTTTAAAGTTGAGCAATGAATTGGGATCAACGGATCATGGCACAAAAATAATAGATCAATAGTTCATATTTAAATTGAAGATTCACAATGGCTATGACAATGTGAATGAGGGTTTCAACTATAAACAAACTCTATGAATGAGTTTAATTGGTCCAAATACTCCAACTGCTAGGTTTTATTGGTGATGGGATAAATAGTCGGTGATGTGTAGGTAGTATAAAATCAAATTCAAATCATATATAGAGAATATGTATTCAATGAAATTGAAACCCTAGATTTGTTAGTGTGCTAAAAATAGAAAAACTACTAAATTTAGATAAGCATGTGTGTGACTTGGTGGGTAGGTGGCTTTCTGAAGAATACAATAAGAAAACCCTAGTATAGGATTTTTATGTGCATGTGTGAATCTCGAGGCAATTGTTGTAGGTTGGTTATGGTATTCAAAAATAAAAATTAGAATTTGTCTAGTTGTTGATATAGTGGTTAGTGTATGCAATAAAGAGTATTCTTAGTTTCTTGAGGTGGATGGAGAATGCTCTAATAGAAAATGGTGCAATATAACTGAGTAGTGTATCTGTGAGCTTTTGAGATGGACATAGAATGCACTAAAAGAAAAAGTGAAAGTGTAGAGGTGTAGTGAATGAGTAAAACCCAAAAAAAGTTAGAAGAGCTTAATCAGGGTTTACATTCAAGGGGTGGAATAGAGATAGGTGCAGAGCGAAGAATTGTGTTGAATTAATAGCAGAAAAGAATTGAATAGTTGCAAATAGGGTTGCAACATTGAACTATGTACTTTGGAACAAATTATAATTTCTTGTTTGTAAATCTAATTGGTGGGTGCCATCAGATATCTAGGTAGGTTCTTAGAGTAGGGAGTTGGTGCTTCCTTGGAGTGGGTGATCCTAAAACTAGGGGATTGGTATCTCCTTAGGGTTGGTGCCCTTAAACTTTGTAATTAGAAAAGTTTCATTGTGAGGTTGGATTAGGATAGTAGTTCCTAGTAGCTATTCTCCCCTTGGTTTTTACCATCTTGGGTTTTCCACATATATCCTATTATATGTGATATTATGTGTGTGAATGGTTACTTCTCTACATGTCATGTTTTAATTTGCACATAAAAGGATAAAAGGAATTAATTTTCTTAAAGGTATTAAGAGATAAATTTTAAGTGATTAGTTAATTCACCCCCCTCTTAGGAGATTGTTGTGTTCCAAAAAAATTATGTACTTTCTTTTATGTCTTGTAAAATGTTGTTTTTGGTTTTTGTAGTTGATCATAGATGCTTGAGTCCTTGAGTGATTCTAACATGGTATCTATGCTTTAGAATTGAAAAAAAATATTCTCAAATTTGAGGGTTGTTTGAGATTGAGATTTTTTGGGGTGCACATTGGGGAAAAATGGACCTCACTGTTGAGTCTAGAAGGCCTAGAAACCCCTATTTTCATATAAAAACTTGATATTCGGGAAAAAATAATTGAGCCATTCTTTGTGGGTTTAATTGGAAGCTGTAGAAAAAATACATTGGATTGATACATCATATGAATCCATACAATTTTGTATGACCCATACATGTACTATCTATTGCCATTTGCAGAACTATCAAGAAAGTTTTAGAGAATATTTTCTAGCATGTTATGGGTCTTTCATATCTCTTGTGTTATCTAGTGTAGTGTAGGAAATTATATACCCTTAATAATTTTACACTTTGTTTGAGTCCCTTAATTTATTGGACTTAATTAAGCTTCTAATTTTCCAAGTTATGCATTCCAAAGCCTTATTATTCTCATTTTCAGAAAGGGAAACCAACATTTAATTAATGAAATAAATATTTTAATCACCTTTGATCATGAGTATCCTAGAATTTTAGGCTAGGACCCATTCACCCTAGGGTGAATGGGTTCCTTTTAAGTCCTAAGACCCATTTTTAAATATGTTTTTGGTGGAAATTTAATGATTTAAATTTAATATGCAATTGTTGGCTTTTAGAATCTAATTTTCATGAAATTAGATAAAAATCTATAAATGCATAGTCTTTTTATCAATTCAAATCTAACACACAAGATCAAGTATACCCAAGATAAAATATTAATGTCCACAACATTCAAGAGTACATTTATTAGTCATTTGTTGCAACAATCAAAATCATATCATCATGTTCAATGTTATGTGTTCATGTCATCTTGTGAAGGATAACATGCATTGTTGATCCTAAAGAATCCAAGCATTTTCAAGTGTCCAAATTCATCAAAAAAAGAAATATCAAGTTCCTTGGAGTGATGTTTTTATCTTTGGTCCTCTAAGGAAAGCCATTGAAGGTTTGGCGAGTTGTAGAAAGCAAGTGCTCATTCATTGTTTCCTTCTCCATTGTCATTATCTATCTATCAAGGTTTAAATACCAAACATGGGGTTTGACTAAGGTAAACCCCCATATAAACACAACAATTTTTTCCCCTTTGTATATGTAGATTTATTATCCTTGAAGTCAACTCGCTCAATTCATGGGATAATCCCTACAAAAATTGTCCAATTTGTATCCCACATCCTCTAAGCATGGATACTAAGGAAAATATTTTTTTCTCTCATGCGTAGTTCGACAATTTGAAAAGTTTCTTTAATTGGATCAACTTTTTTCTTTATGAAAATTTGCAAAAGTTAAAATTTCAATGTTAGTCTTTTTTCTGAATATGCAGTACCACTAAAATTTAGTGACACTACATATTTTGGTCACCTGCATCTAAGAATGTAGTCACAAAGATTTTTTTGTGACTACACTCCTTATCCCACATGTATGACATTAATGTCAATTTTACTATGATATTATTGTGGGATTTTATTGGTTTTAACCATGTTTTAATATGTATGTTATCATTATTTTCCTACTATTTTGCATTCTCTCATCTCCTCACTTGTGTTGTGTTCGTTCTTATTTTTCAAGTGGATTTGAGTGGATTTTTTGCATATTTTAGGATTCACAAGTATGCTACATTATTTATTTTTTCTTTCTTTCTCTATTCTAGCATATTTTTTCTAAGTTTTTGCTAGGTTCAATTAGGGTTTTTGTTGCCACTATTTTTTATTTTTCTAGATAGAATTGTTTATATCTATGTTGGTGTTTTATCTATAAGTATTTTGGCTTCTTCTGCTACCTATGCACCATTCTATTTGGATAAACATTATTTTGGGTATTTTCTCTAAATAAAATCTTACCATTGAATCTCACTTTTGTGGCTTCCCTTTGCATTTCACTCAAACCACTAAGCCATTATAACTTTGGATATGGTCTTTGTGTTGTTCGAGGAAAATAGCCCAAACAACAATATCCTTTATTGACCCTTGCATGAGCAAACCTATTAGTGTTAAGTGGGAGGATTTTACTCATGTTACATGACTAACTCATGTTGCATGTGTTATTTAGGGAAATTTTACCACACTACATGACAACCACAAACATGGGATGTGTTTTTTAGGGAAAATTACTTGAACAACATCCAACAACCTAAACACCATAATCTCCATGCTTTTCCTCTTATCCACCAAACACTATTGTGTATTTTAGGAAAATTTTCCTGATTGACACTTATTATTGCTCCATGGATGTAGCACACAGAATTTTTCTCACATTCACATTCATAATGCATTTTGATAAAAAAAAAGGAATCTCACTACACCACATCAGAATTTTCCCATGCACTTTAGGATTTTTTTCCAGAAGTGCATTCCTTTGCACTATACCAAGTGTAGGTCAGTGAATTTTTCCTAACCTATACCAAGTTGTCTTACCCTTTATGCAGATTGGGGAAAATTCCCTAATTTGCACTTAAGTATGATCTACCATAAATGTAGTTCAAGAAATTTTCCTTGAATTTCATCTTTTTGTTTAACCCTCATGTAGAGGCAGAGAATTTCTCTAACCCTACATCTAATGAAGAAATATTCATGTAGTTTAGAGAATTTTCTCCAAACTGCACATGAACACATTAGATAGGTAAAAGTGCAAAAAATTTCCATAGTTGCACATATCATGCTACTGAAATTTCTCTAACACTAGGTAATTTTGAAATTCCTTTGTTTAGATTCATAATCAATGACTTATCCTTCTCCAAAGAAGAAAAATATGAAGTATAAGTATTAGAGTGTGATTCCAATGAATTCAATGGAATCCAATGTTGATTAGGTAAAAGATACTCAAATTGGTCATGTGGATATCTCTAAATTCCTAAAAAGGGTAAAAGAGCAACCTGCTAATTCCAACATGAAGTGTGTTCTTGATAGCAGTATTCACTTGGTTTCTTCTTTTCCAATGTCAACCCATATTCTTGATTTTGTACTAGTAGTTGCTGCACATTTTAAAAAAGAGACTAAAAGTGTTATAAATACATATGGAAAGTTCTTGTAAGGATTGATGAAGAGTTATTCAATAAAATTTTTAGATTCCCAACCCTTCATCAATATGTTGACCTTACCATGTTGAGACATCACAAACCTTTTATGACAACAATTTTGATGTGTAATAAAACTAATGACTTCATTTGGACATCATATGGGCTTAATCGGTAAATCCTCAAAATAGAAAGTATAACCGCAAAGGAACCTTTAACCCATAAATCTCCAATGACTCACATCCTCAAATGTAGTACTCTATTTTGGAGTCCACTAACTCAAGTGGGTCCTAAAAATTATGATAACATTCTCCACTCCTTCCTCTAGCATCTAGAATTGGGCATATTCCTTAAATGAGTTGAACACCAAATGTAATTGTCATTGTAGTACTCTACCTCCCTCATAAATTCATATTAAAAATAATATCAAGATTCTATGAGAACCTAAACCTTCAAAGAGTGTTGGAGACACATAGAATATAATTTTTTTTTGCAAGGCTAATGACACCTTATTCCTAAAATAAAGGATAAATAGTTCTAATTCCAAGAATGTTATAAACATTTTTAATTCTAACTAAGGTATTAACAAAAAATTTATTTGATTTTCTTGAAATTTTACCAAATTTAAATGGAAAATTAGTTATTCTTGTATTGTGATATTTTTTATGTATGTCAATTTTCATCCACTAGACCATCAATATAATATTTTTATTTTTCAATAAACATGAATTATCATAATCTTCTACCTCCATGGAACACCCACCAATCTATTTTTTTGATCATGAACTAACCTTCACTAGGAAATGTTTTCTATTGCATATAACTAAACTAAATATGAGCTTAATATATCATCTATAAATCAATGCTTAGAAAAAAATTATAAACTAGTTCATGGAGACTTACTTGCATTGGTTTTCCCTAGAGAAACATACTTAATTCCCATCAAATGGTTATAAGTAGATGAATAGTCATACTTGACACCACTATTCTATGACAATAATAATCATCCCTTATAAAATAGTATATGGAAAACCAGCACTTTATCTCATATATTAAATTAAACGTGCAATTGATCATTTCCTCTACATGGGGAAATATGCTTCAAGCTCTCAAGATGACTTGAAAATCATAGTGTGCCTTCAATGAAGGGACTATATGTTTTCTACCTATAATGATGCAATCAACCATCCCCGAATTTGAAAGATTGTAATAAACAAGGCATATAATTTCATTGGTCCTTATCAAATTTTAAATTTAGTTGGATTGGTGAGATACAAAATGGACTATCCATCAACTTCAAAAATATAATATTTTTTATTTATTTATCATATTTGAAGCAATCCCTTGGAAAGTTTATTAAATTTTATATTCTATTCTTATACATAAATATTCATCATATTAAAGGCTATTTTAGACCATTTTTCATCCCAAATATTTCATTATGCTATAATTTATGAGGTTCTATAATGGTGAGCTTCACAACCAAAAGATGTGATTCCAAAGATAATCAAGCAACACTAATAGTAGTTTATCCATCCTCAATTTGAGGAAAAAACTTGTGAAAAAGGAAGAAATGTTTGGACCTTATGCACTATGTATTTATAAAAATCATTTTAGATGTATATGGTTTGTAATTCGTGCATCTAGCTTATTAGAATAAAATTATTTATTTCACATATATAGGAAGTGGTAGTTATGTTGAATTGAATAATATATGTTATGATGCCTAGACAAGAGATATTTTGTGCTCAACATTACTCTAAGAATGTAACCCCATTAAAACTAGCATAGCCATCTTGTCATTAGTTTGACATAATTAATGGAGCTTACTTCATTATTTCATTGTTTACAATATGCATTACATTTTTATTAATTAATTTCTCTCTAAAATTAACAAATCAAAATATTTTTTAAAATAAAGGCAAGCTTCATATTCATTCATCTACTATGTATCAATAAAGCATTCTCTTTTTCCTCAAAAAATTCAATCACACAAAATTTACTACATATTATCTTAATTAAAAAGAAATAAATTGCTAGTCAACCATCTTAACAATGCCCTTTTTCGAACATCTTTGAACTCATAAACATGGATGCGACCCAAAGTACTATAAGTGTGAATAATTAATCTATTCACTATACTTAATGTACATAAGTTGATGAGGTTAGACAACATCTTGTATAACTAACTATGCAAACTTTAATCCTCTTGAGGTTACCAAGTTATTTGGTTAACCTCATGCACATACCTTTTTGAAGTTGGAAGTCTTTTTGTTTCACCTCAAAGATCAATCAACATTTGTCACACAAGGTTGATGACTTGGTCATAGAGGTTGTTGGTTTCCATACTCCAAGTGTTCCTAATGTTGACACCTATAGGACACTTGTAAAATCATTTTCGCCACATATTGGTGTTGGAATTAGATGAAGACTGTTGGAATTTAAGTTTTGATTGGTTGGCATTAGATTGCCATTGATGTCAACTCAATGAATACAATGTTTGTATGCAACTACAGGAATATGTATAGCTATAGAAACATCTCAGTTTGCAATTACAGTTGAGTATAGTTTAGGTGATAGGAAGTTCATTGCCTAATGGCAGGAGCTTCATAGTGATGGGTTTAATAGAGTCAAAACGACTTTAAAAAGAAAGTTACAATTTTAATATGCAAAATGCCAACTTTGCAGCTTGGACCAATGAGAACGCTAACGTGGCTAAAGAATATTGGAAGAGTGAAAACTTAGTGATATGTAAAGTTTATCATGCTAGGGTTTGTGGATACGTAAACTTTTGCTGAGTGCAGCTACAAAAGATTATATTTTCTTCTGTTAGTGTCCAAAAGTCTTGATAGCTATAGGATAATATGCAATCGACTTAACCTTGAGTTGAAGCCTTTGTTTACATGGGGTATGGTAGTTTAAACTTTTTTTCAGCACCTCTTTCAACAAGGTGGTTTCCCTTGATCGATGCAAATTAGATTTTTTTCCTTTTAAAATTTTTTTTTTTTCCTTATTTTTGAGCTGCTTTGGGTTGGATCAAATAAAATCAGATTTTATTCATTCTTTGCTTTGTCGTGAAGCATCCTTTAGTAGCAGTGATTGAGTGAAAATATTTTTAAATCTTTTTATTTGGATTTCATGCCTCTTATAGATGCCCTAAAATAGTTTTTCCATTTATTATTGATTTGATATCAGATTTTTCTAGGCAAAGGAAACCTTCGATGCATATCAGATTTTATTTCAGAGTGATTCTTTACTTAGCAATGAAGTTTCTGTAGTAGCACTCAATGAAAATATTATTTAAAGATTTTATTAGGTTTCATACCTCTTGTAGTTTTTGGGGATGCCCTAGATAAAATTATTTATTGTAGATTAGACTTTGAGAACATATTTGTAAGTTGTAGATTAATTTGGGAAAATTGATGCAAACGAAATATGATTTTGTTTATGTTTAAAAAATAAAAGAATAAGTTTTTTTTGGCAACCTATCTCAAAAGAAGAAGAAGTATCAAATGTTTTAGCTGCTCTAGAAAAGAATTAAATATGTGTAGATGGTATAAAAAAATAAGAATGAGATTTAAGGTTTTAATGTTCTACAGACAGCTATAGGAGATTATCAGAAATTTACAGTCTAATTGCTATAGAAAAGCCATAATGTTACTAACAGAATGCAGTTGTAATGACAAAGATAAGATGTCATGAATTTAAAAGCATGTTGCTACAAGAATATTAAGTTTATTTATTGTAATCCTTTGAAATGATATTGGACATAGACCTTGATATGCTACAAAAATATGTAGAAATCTGTTACAGAAAAGTAAAAAATTTACTAATAGATTGCTACAAAATTATTTGTCTAAACATTAGGGCTATGAATTTTTTGTTCTATAGTAGTAATAATAAAAATATTGTTATGGTTATTTATTGTTGTAGATGTACCTAATGTTGTGATCTTGAGAGAAAAGTGTATGTAGAGAAGAGTGGTGTGAGAAGAGATGAGATAACTCTCTAAAAATAGAGTATGTATTTTCCTGAGTGTTAAATTTTTTATTTCTACATGAGTGAGAGAAGGCATGTGATAAGTTTTTGTGAAAACTTATTGTGTTGATGCAGAGGATATCATAGAGTGTGTTGTGAGGTTGAAGAAGAACATAAAGGAGGAATTCAAGAGTATTTGCAAAGGTTGTGAATGATTGAAGAGTGGAGACTATTTGAGGACAAGTTAACAAAAGTACAGAAAACCATTTGAGTTAGAAAATCTCATTCGTAACATGATACTAAAACTATAATCATAAATCTCTTATTGTAATCTCATTTGAGTTGGCACTCAGATTAGGGGTAAGAGCTCCTTTGAGTTTGTGCTCTTAAATTTGGAATTGGTGTTCCATTGGGTTGGTGCCCATAAATTGTAACAAAGAAATTTTTTCATTGTTAGGCTAGATTGGAGTAGTAGCCTCTAGTAGTTATTCTCACTGAGGTTTTTTCCCATCCTGGGTTTTTCCTCCTACATCTTGTGTTGTGGGATGCACTTTGTGTGATTGGTTGAGTTACCTTTCTTATGCTCTTAGTTTATGCTTTTAGAGTTTTTTGTTACATTACTTAGGAAGTTAAAATCTGCAGCCCACTAATTAACCCCCCCTCTCAGTGGTCTTTGTGTTCCTTCAATTGGTATTAGAGCCGAGTTCCCTATTAGAAAGCTTTCTCCAACTTGGGTAGATTTTGGTTTGTGTGAACAAAATTTCCAAGCATGAATCCTCCTCTATCAAAGTACCAATGTTTGATGGCACCAACTGTGTCTTTTGGAGTAGAAGAATGGAAACCTACCTATCCTCCATAGGTTGTGATGTATGTTTGATGGTCAAAAATGGTTACAATGATCCCCAAACCCCTCCAACTGATCTTGATGCTAAAAATAATATGAGTTTAACGCCAAGGCCAAGCATGCTATCCTTAGTAGATTGTCTGATACTGAGTTTTTCAAAGTGATGCACTGCAAATATGCAAAACAAACATGGGATAAGCTACAAAATATTTATGAAGATGATGAGAATGTGAAGGAAGCTAAGTTACAAAATCTTAGAGCTCTTTTTGAAGGCATGAAGATGATAGAAGATGAAAATATTGTTGATTACTTACTAAGAGTAGATGAGATTGTTAATGTTGTAAGAGGACTTGGAGAAGAAATTGAAGATAATATAATTGTGAATAAAGTTCTAAGGTCATTAACAACAAAATATGATACTACAATTTTTTTCATAGAAGAAGCTAAAGACATGAATACTTTCTCTATGGATGAATTATTTGGTTCATTATCAGATGAGGACTATGAGTGCTTAACCCCCTAAGAGAGAAGTTGCCTTCAACTTGGTGATGAAAGGAAAAAAAGAAGCTGCAAATGTTGATCAAGAAGATAATAACAATGCTGAAGCAAACTTTGTCAAGAAGCTGAAGAAGGGATCAAGAAAATACAAGGACAAGCTTCCCTTTAAGTGTTTTAATTGTGGCAAGATTGGACATTTTTCTGCTAAGTGTCCTTATGAGAAGAAGGAAGAAAATACTAAGGAAACTAATAAGTTCAGGCCTAAGAAGTTCTACAAATCCAAGAAGAAAAACTTTAAGAAGAAGAGAAGTCTTCTCACTATTGAAAGTGAAACATCAGATGATGAAAGTGATTCAGTTGAAGACACTAGTGAAGATGAGAAAGAGGTTAATCTCTTCATGGCTCAAGAAGTTCTAAATGAAAAAAGACTTCAAAGATTGAAAATAATACTCAATTTGAAAATACAAAAACAATTGATAGTGATGAGGAAGATGAAGTTGATGTTGAGGTTGATCTTGAAGAAGAGCTAATTTATGCTCTTGATGAACTAAACAAGTTGCATAAAGAGTATACCAAATTAAAGAACAATTCTTAAAAAGAACAAGACTAGTTAGAAAAGAGTATTGTTACTCTTAAGACTTAGATGGAAGAAGCAAAAAGAATAAGTGAAGTTCTGAAATATGAATTTGAAGCAAAGAAAAAGGAATCCCATGAGTTGGAACAAGAGGTTGTAACTTTGAGGAAAGAGTTAGAAGCTTGTCAAGATGATCTAAAGTTTAGAATGAAAAATGAGAGCAGCACTAATGCTCTAAATGGTATACTTGGTAGGCAGAAAATGAACAAAGATTATAGTGGTGTTGGCTATGATCATGATGAGAGCTCAAATATAGGTGAAAAACTAAAGAAGAAGATTGTTTTCACTATTGCCACAAGTGAAAATGTTGCTGCCCCAAAATATAGTGATGTTGCTACACCAAATAATAGCACCCCAAAATATTTTATTGAAGTTGCAACAAGTGAAAATGTTGTTATGCCAAGAGATAATGTTGCTGCCCCAAAGGATAACGTTACTATCCTACAAGTTAATGTTGCTGCCCCAAGAATGAGAAGGTCTACTGCTGCTATGGATACAACTAGAAGTATTCCATGGTATAATAATTGGTATACCCCTAAGTTTTATGGTTATTTCTTTAGATGCAATGTATTTGGCCACAAATTCATTCATTACAAAATGGTGAAGAGAGCAGCACCGAATTTCATGAGCAAGAATCCTTTCTCACCATTGAGAGATTTGGATATTGAGTGTTACAACTGCAATAATTTGGAACATAAAAGTGCAGATTGTAAAATTTTCAACTTTCCTATGTTCAATGAGAAGATTGAATGCTATTATTATCATAACTATGGACACACAACAAAGTTTTGTAGAGAAAGATCTACTAAACTTGAGAAGATTGTAGTTGCTTCCCCCAAGAATAAAAATGAAGAAAAAGTAGCAGCAAAGAAGAATGAAACAAAGAAAGAATGGAAAGAAGTGACTAAAAACAATGTTCAATCAAGCACATTATCACACAACATTACATGCTGAAAAATTTGTAGGTGATAGATAGCGGCTGCTTCAACCACATGATTAGTGATAGAAACAAGTTGAAATAGCTAGAAGAGTGGAATGGTGGTTCAATTAAGCTTGGTAATAAATCCTCAATCAAGATAAAAGGTAAAGGAACCCTGAGTATTGATGGGAAACTACTCACAAAGCATGTCTACTATGTTGAATGGATGAAGCACAACTTACTTAGTGTAAGTCAAATGTGTGATAGCAGTTATAAGTTTTCATTTGATTCCAAAGGATGTGAAATAAAGGAGGAGAAAAATGGAAGATTAGTTATGGTATGTGCAGGATCATGATGGGCCAAAAAGTGGCAATATGATGGGTATGTGGTTGATGACTATTTTTTTACCCAAAATTGATGAAACAAAAATGGTTTTTAAAGGAGATTCTTAGCTTTCCACCAATATAAATTATGCTTTACTTTGAATTTAATAAGTAATTATTATTCATTTTCTATTCAAATTACTTTAATTAAAGTCCTAATTGATATGATTGAAAAAAATCTATAGCTTTTAAACTGTATCACATTTTTGAATCCAAAACATGCATCACATTCTATACTTGCATACTATGGGATTGAAAAAGAAAAAATGAATTTCATGAATTTTTGACCAAGTTAAGGTGGTCGACAATGAGTTTTATATTTTTAAAAAGTTGTAATAAAAAATCATAATTAATTTATTTGAAAAATTATAAAAAAATATGCATCACATTGGGGCATGAGTTCTCTACCTATATCTAAAATCTTATAAAAAAATATTATCATTTTATTGTGGCTAGGGTGGTCAGACATACACCTACTTCTTATTTTTTCCCTAAAATTTAAGTACCACTATATTGAAATTTCAAATTTTCACCAAATAGATTTTTCTTTTTAAAACAAACCTAGTAGATTAGAAACTTAATTCAATTTACTACAAATTCTATTGTTACATATTTAAAAAAAAATATAGATAACTTATTCAAATTTTTACGTCAAGTTTCCTAACTCTAATTTTTCAAAACAATTTGCCACTTAAGGGCCTATTTTTTCCATTATGATCCTTCACATAGCTGTTACTAAAGGTAAGAGAACTGATGGAAATGTCTACAACTTGAAAGAATTTCATTAAGTTCAATGGATGCTTGGACAAGTGGATGAGAGTTGGTTATGGAATAGGAGGTTAGGTCACATAAATTTTGACAACCTTGTCAAAGTAAGCTCAAAAGGTTATGTGAGACACATGCCAAAGATAACCAAACCAACAAAAAATATTTGTGATGAATGTCAAAAAGGGAAGCGAACTATAGTTTCAAGACTAAAGAGTACTCAACCACAAGGCCACTTGACTTAGTACATACAAATTTTTGTGGTCCTACAAGGACAAGATATTTGAATGGTGATAAGTACTTTATGTTGTTGATAGATGACTACTCAAGAATGACTTGGGTAACTTTCCTACAAGATAACTCACAAGCATTTGAAAGATTCAAGGTATTTAGAAAAATGGTTGAGAAAGAAAGTGGTTTCAAGCTGCAATGTTTAAGATTAGACCGTGGTGGAGAGTTTATTTCAAATCAGTTTGAAGATTATTATGAACAACATGGGATTAGAAGACAATATTCTGTTGCTTGAACACCTCAACAAAATGGAGTTTTTGAGAGGAATAGGACTATGAAAGAAATGGTGAGAACTATGCTTAATGAGTCAAATCCGCTAGATGTTTATTGGAAAGAGGTTGTTCATATAACAATATACGCACTAAATAGAGCCCAACTAAGAGTGCAAAGAAAAAGGACACCTTATGAGCTATGGTATGGTAAGAAACCTTCTATTAAACATTTCAAAGTTTTTGGTAGTGTTTCATTAAGAAAGATGATGATGGGCTTGGTAGTTTTGATGCAAGATGTGATAATGGAATATTATTAGGATACCCAACTCGTAGTAAGGCATATAAATTTTTTAACAAATGCCTCAAGAGAATAGTTGAGTGTGTACATGTGACAATAGATGAAGATTTGCAATAGTCAAGGAAAAAAATAAAAAATCAGATTGAAGAAAATCATAATGAAGGTGAAAAGCAACTTGAAAATGAAAGAAGTAGTAGAAATGCCTCCAAAAAAACCTCCTAGCAAGTATGTTTAGAAGTACCACCATGAAGATCAAATTATAGGAAGCAAAGATAGTAGTGTGCAAACAAGAAGAAGACTTGCTGAAAATTATGGTCAATTCAACTTATGTCTTCTAACTGAAATAGAACCAACGAGTTACATTGAGGCCAACAAAAGTGAACAAGAGTTTCTACTTGATTATGTGAATAATGGTGAGAAAATAGCTGATATCCTTACCAAACCATTGCCCAAAGAGACATTTGAGTCCTTCAGAAAGAGATTGGGAGTTGTATCTCCCTCTTCCAACACTTAGTTGGATATGGAAGTTTATGTTTCAAGGGGATCTTATTGTATTTCTTCTTACATCCCTACGTTTTTTCTACTCCAAGGGGGTAGAAGTGATCCATTTGACGTTGAAGAAAAGATGGTTGTTTCTCTAACAGTCATTTCAAATGTTTGGTTTCCCTTTACATAGTTATTGTTGTCCAAGCTTATTGTTGCTCTTTTTGCTGGTATATGTATTCCTTTTGTTTGGTGTGTTCAGTGGTATCATGTAGCATATCATGTTCATGATAGGGGGAGAAAATATGGAAGTGGTGTGTTCAGTGGTCTCAATTATGTGTTCAGTTGTGTATTCCCTTTTATAACATAGTGGTATCTCATTTTCAAGTGATCTTTATGGAACCCTTTGCCATTATTGTCAAAGGGGGAGAAAGAATCTTGCAAGTGATGTTGTGAAGTTTATCTAGTTGATGTGGAGATCAAACTTTAGTTGGTAACATAGAGATTCGATTGGTTGACATCAATGCCAAAGGGGTGGATTGTTGGCATTTAAGTTTTGATTGGTTGGTATTAGATTTCCATTGATGTCAACTCAATGAATATAATGTTTGTATGCAGCTATAGGAACATGTATAGCTACAAAAACAACTCAGTTTGTAGTTACAGTTGAGTACAGTTCAGGTGATGGGAAGTTCATTGCCTGGCGATAGGAGCTTCACAGTGACAAGTTTAATAGAGTCAAAATGACTTTAAAAAGAAAGTTATGATTTTAATATGCAAAATGCCAAATTTGTAGCTTGGACCAATGAGAAAGCTGGTGTGGCTAAAGGAGATTGGAAGAATGACAACTTAGTGATATGTAAAGTTTATCTTGCCAGGGTTTGTGGAGACGTAAACTTTTGTTGAGTCCAGCTACAAAAGATTAATTTTTCTTTTGTCAATGTTCAGAAGTCTTGACAACTATAGGATAATATGCAACTAACTTAACCTTGATTTGAAGCCTTTGTTTGCATGAGGTATGGCAGTTTAAATTTTTTGTTAGCACCTCTTTCAACTAGGTGGTTGCCCTTGATCAATGCAAAACAGATTTTTTTTCTTTTTAAAAAATCTTTTTTCCTTATTTTTGAGCTACTTTGAGCTGGATCAAATAAAATCAGATTTTATTCATTCTTTTCTTTGTCATGAAGCACCCTCTTGTAGCAATGATTGAGTGAAAATATTTTTAAATCTTTTTTTCTAGATTTCATGCCTCTTATAGATGCCCTAGAATAGTTTTTCCATTTATTATTGATTTGATATTAGATTTTTCTAGGAAAAGAAAACCTTTGATGCATATCAGATTTTATTGAGTGATGATTTACTTAGCAATGAAGTTTCTGCAATAGCACTCAATGAAAATATTATTCAAAGCTTTTATTTGGGTTTCATACCTCTTACAGTTTCTGGGGATTCCCTAGATAAAATTATTTATTGCAAATTAGACTTTGAGATTAGATTTGTAAGTTGCAGATTAATCTGGGAAAATTGATGCAAAAGAAATCTAATTAAATTGTTTTTGTTTAAAAAATAAAAGAATTTTTTTTTGGAAGCTTATCTCAAAAGAAGAAGTATCAAATATTTTAGCTGCTCTAGAAAAGCATTAAATATGTGTAGATGGAATAACAAAAGAAGAATGAGATTTGAAGTTTTAATGTTTTGGACACAACTACATGAATTTATCTAAAAT
Source organism: Sequoia sempervirens (assembly GCA_007258455.2). Classification (NCBI taxonomy): domain Eukaryota; kingdom Viridiplantae; phylum Streptophyta; class Pinopsida; order Cupressales; family Cupressaceae; genus Sequoia; species Sequoia sempervirens. The sequence continues at coordinate 161,400,397 of VDFB02105785.1, read as the reverse complement.
TTGTAGTCTGATTGCTACATAAAAGCTAGAATGTTACTAATAGAATGCAAAAGTTGTAATGACAAAGATAAGATGTCACGAATTAAAAAGTATGTTGCTATATGAATATTAATTTTATTTATTGTAAGCCTTTGAAATGATATTGGACAAAGAGCTTGATATGCTACATAAATATGTAGAAATATGCTACAGAAAAGTCAGAAATTTATTAACAGATTGCTACAAAATTATTTGTTTAAACATTAGGGCTACAATTTTTTTGTTCTATAGTAGTAATAATAAAAATATTTTTATTGTTATTTATTGTTGTAGATGTACCTAATGTTGTGATCTTGAGAGTAGAGTGTATGTAGAGAAGAGTGGCATGAGAAGAGATGAGATAACTCTGTAAAAATAGAGTATGTATTTTCCTGAGTGTTAAATGTTTTATTTCTGCAAGAGTGTGAGAAGGCATGTGATAAGTTTTTGTGAAAAATTATTATGTTAATGCAGAGGATATCATAGAGTGTTTTGTGAGGTTGAAAAAGAATAGAAAGGAGGAATTCAAGAGTATTTGTAGAGATTGTGAATGATTGAAGAGTACAAGTTGTTTGAAGACAACAAGTTAACAAAAGTATAGAAAATCTCATTTGTAACATGATATTGAAACTATAATCATAAATCTCTTATTGTAATATCATCTGAGTGGGTACTCAGATTATGGGTAGGAGCTCCCTTGAGTTGGTGCTCATAAACTTGGAATTGTTCCATTGGGTTGGTGCCCATAAATTGTAAAAGAGAAATTTTTTCATTGTGAGGCTGGATTAGAGCAGTAGCCTCTAGTAGCTATTCTCATGGAGGTTTTTTCCCATCTTGGGTTTTTCCTCATACATATTGTGTTGTGGGATGCACTTTGTGTGATTGGCTTAGTTACCTTTCTTATGCTCTTAGTTTATGCTTTTAGATTTTGTTGTTACATTGATTAGGAAGTTAAAATTTACAACCCACTAATTCACCCCACCCTCTCATTGGTCTTTGTGTTCCTTCAATTGGGGCTTTTTTCAGTCCATCTCATAGGTGGATTGCATCATCCTTGCTTGTATATGCAAGGTTTTGTACTCATTATCATTTGTTTCATCTAAATACAATTGATGAATTGTTCATTATGCTTACCATTTTATCTTCTATCCTAGTTTCTAATATGGTATCAGAGCTTGGATTAGAGAATTTTGCAAGCCAAAGGTGAACATTATTGTATTTTGTTGATTCCATTGTTCTTTGCACTCAATTGTAGGATGATGGTTAGGTGTTTCTAGAGCATCCTAGGGCACCATTTGAATTCAACCAATAGATCAACTCATAGCAAGAAGATATCGACCCTCCAAGGACATGAAACATAATTTCCAGGCTAGGATCATACATAGGTTGCAATTTATCTCCTAGAGCTTGTGTTTTTTTTCTAGCCTACATTTTGGGGATGCACTAGTGTTTTGGGTATTATTGGCTATGATTCAAGATTTGACAGTCAATATTTTGTTGGCTTAACTTTCCCTAGAAATGAGGGCATTGTATTACGGTTGTAGATTGTGATTTTATTTTTTTTATAGCGGTTGTGTTGCCTATGGATCTTTGGTTGGTGATACTCTTGTAAGAAGTTTTCTCTACAAGTATTTTGTAATATTTTTATTTCTAAATAATATATTGGGAAGCTTTTGGAGTGTGTGGTTTTTCTCTTGAAAGGATTTTAACCACATAAATCACTGTGTTGTGGTATGCATGATATTTATGTTTTTTTTTTTAAGTTTTTGTAATTGTTAAAAATGTGATCTATAAAGTTTTGCATTATTCTCCTCTCAATATTAGTGTAGGAAGTTATTTCACTACCTTAGATTTCTTACAACTAGTATTAGAGCTTGATCACCTTTTGTTTCAATTGTGGGTTGTTAGGTTTTCTAAACTTATCCAAATTTGAGTGGGACCTTGTGTAGAAGATACTTTGTGATCTTCTTGTAGGAATTTTTAGATAAAAATTTCATATGGAGAATAGAGAACTTTGGATAATTTTTCTAGAAATAATTTTAAAATTTGGAATTTCGAGATGGAGGATCTATTGATAGATCAGGATCTATGGGATGCTATTGATGAGAATGTTTCAAGGCCTACAGATGCAACTTTGGCTACTCAATATGATGTTAAAGACTATAAAGCCAAAGGTCTAATCAAATTATTCTTGGTAGACTATGTTTTAATCAGTGTCCATGATGAGATGTTTGCACAAAAACTATGGAAGAAAGTTGGTGAGATGTATCAAGGAAAATCTTTAGTGAACAAGATTTTCTTGAGGAAGAAATTGTATTCCTTGAGAATGGAAGAGGGTGGATGAAATACAAACCATCTGGAAGCATTCAATATGTTGGTATCTCAATTGGCATCAGTTAGTGTCAAAATGGATAAGAAGGTGAAATGTCAACCGTGCTTTATTCTTTTCTTGATTTGTGGGATTATTTTGTTATGGCCATTGGGAGTAATTTTGTTATATTGAAGACTGAAGATGTGGTGGTATATTTTCTTTCTAAAGATATGAGCAGGAAGATATCCATCAATTCCAAGGAGGCCCTAAATTTTTGTGGAAGATCTAAGGAAAAAGGAAAGAAGAATGAGAAGCATGATAAATCCAAGTTCAAGGGGAGATCCAAATCTCCTAGAAAGTCCATAGTTATTTGTTGGAACTATGGTAAGCCTAGACATATTTGTAAGGACTAAAAAGATGAAAAGAAGAATAAAAAGAAGAAATTTGATTCTTATTCTGAGTCCAAGAAGGAAGATAGTGATGCATTCATTGCATCTTTGGGAATGTATATAGGTAATGGTGCATGGTTAATTGAATCGGGTGCATCTTTCCATATGACCTTTAATAGAGATTTGTTTTATAAATACAAATAATTTGATGGAGGTAAGGTGTACTTGGGTGATGATTCAAATTATTTAAATATTGTTGACCATGGTAAAGTTAGAATTGGGTTTCTTGATGGTAAAATAAAAATAATTAATGGTTTGTTGCATATTCGTGGATTAGCATGAAATTTTTTATCTATGAGAAAACTAATAGATGCAAGTATGTAGGTAGTATTTTCTAATGAAGGATGCAAGATGGTTAGAGGTGTTATGGTGATTGCGAGTGGTGTTGGATGTAGCACATTGTATAAGCTTGACGCATGCATTGTTGACTACAATAGTACTTCTATGAAAAGAAAGGCTATGGAAGAGGTGAGAGTTTCAACTTTAATAGATGGTCATGGTTTATAGGTACCTAAGGGTGCTCTTTCTTTTGAATCAAATTTATATGTAGAGAAAACTATGTTATGGCACCAAAGACTTGGAAACATTGGAGAAAAGGGTCTAAAGACCTTGAAAAATAAAAACCTTGTTGAAGGGTTGTTTGATTGTAATCTTCAATTTGATTTCTATAAGCATTACATTTATGGAAAACAAAATTGGGTTTAGTTTTACTCAAGTTCTCATAAATCTTGTGGTGTGTTGGATCTTATTCATTTTGATGTGTTTGGTCCTATAGATGTTCCTTCAATTCAAAAATTCAGATATTATGTTTCATTTATTGATGATTATAGTAGAAGGACATGGGTATATTTTCTAAGGAGTAAATATAAGGTTTTTAGCTGATTTAAAGAATTTAAAGCAATGGTTGAGTTATATAAATTGGAAAAAAAGTAATTTTTTTGAGGATTGATAATGACAGTGAATTTTTCTCTAATGATTTTGATACATTTAGTAAAGATTGTTGTATTCATAGATAAAATAAAATTCCATATTCTTCATAACAGAATGGAGTTGTAGAAAGAATGAGTAGGAAATTGATGGAGAAGGCTAGGAGTATGTTGAGTCATGCTGGTCTAGAGCAAAGGTTTTGAGCTAAAGTTGTTTCCATTGCCTATTACCTAATTAACAGATCTCCTACATCAGCTCTTGTTGATAAGACACTTATAGAGGCATGGTTGGGTTACAAGCCTTCATTAATACATGTTAGAGTTTTTAGTTGTGAGGCATATGCACATGTGCCAAAGGAGAAGCAGACAAATCTTGAGAACAAGCCTGTGAAATGTATCTTCATTGGATATAGTTATGGAGTTGAAAAGGATACAAGCATTGGGAACCTGTTGCACAAAAGGTAGTATATAGTAGAAGTATTATTTTTAGAGAAACTAATCCTTTTCTATTACATTGCAGCCAAAACAAAGTCAATAGGAAGATGTGATTCAATTTCCCTCTACAACTAAGAAAGTTGAATTGAGGCCCATGGATAGACAAGAAGTTGAGGAGAGTTCATCTAGCTCTGAATCTTTAGAAGAGGAGGAAGAACCTCCAAATGAGCATATTCGTAGGTCTACAATACATAGAAAACCACCTGAAAGGTATTCACCTAATGATTGGAGATGTAATTTTTCTTTGAATACTAACATAGATGAACCAAAATTGGTAGAAGAGGCATGACGTATGAATGATGTTGAATCCTAGAAGATTGTTATGGATGAAGAAATGTAAACTTTGAAAAAGAATGATGCATGGGATCTTTTACCATTTCTTGAAGGAAGAAAATGTATTGGTTGCAAATGGGTGCTCAAGAAAAATATTTGTTCAGATGGAGGTATATTACAAAGAAAGTTTGGTTGCAAAAGGTCACTCTCAAGTTGAGGGTGTTGATGATGGTGAGATATTTTTTAACTATTACAAAAATGGCATCCATTAGATTTTTTCTTTCTATTGTTGTTGCTTATGATTTAGAGGTTGAAAAAATGGACGTGAAAATTGCTTTCCTCCAAAGTGACTTGGAGGAGGATATTTATATGACACAACTAGAGCACTATGTGGTGAACTTGGTAAAAGTAAATTGGTTTGCAAATTGAAGAAATCTTTGTATAGCCTAAAATAGAGTCTTAGGATATTGTACCAAAAACTTGATACATATGTGTTGAGTTTGGGATTTGAGCATTTTAAATCAAATCATTGTGTTTATTATAAAAATAATTGTGATCATTTCCTTTTTATTACATTATATGTTGATGATATATTACTTATTGGTAAAGGGAAAGGTATGATTTCAAAACTGAAATCCCAAATTGTACTACTAAATTTGAAATGAAAGACCTTGGTGCAACTGCACACATTCTTGGGATGGAAATTAAAAGAGATAGAGTGAACAAAAATCTATGGCTTGGCCAAAGTAAGTATGTCAATTCAATTTTATAGAGGTTTGATATGCAGGATTATAGACCATTGTGTGTTCTTATTTCAATTTGAAAAAAATTATCTATTTTAGATTGTCCAACATCCCCATTAGAGATGAAATACATGAGAAGAGTGCCTAACCAGAGTATAGTTGGAAATTTTATGTATGCTATGGTTTGTACTAGACCATACATTTCCCAAGCAGTGTGAGTTCTTTCCAGATATATTTCTAATCCTGGTAGAGTTCATTAGGATGAAATTAAAAGATTCTTTGGACATTTGTGTGGTACCTTAAAGTAGTCCTTACGTTATCATAGTAATTTTACTGAAGACAATATTTCCCTTGATATTCATGGTTATGTGGATTCAAACTAGGAAGGTGATGTTAATAGTAGACAATCCACCAGTGCTTATGTGTTTACCTTATTTTGTGCTGCAATTAGTTGGATGAGTAAGTGATAGGTTGTGATTGGTTTGTCCACTACTAAAGTTGAATATATGACAACTCATGCTTGTAAAAATCCATTTAGATTAAGATAATGTGTTTAGATATTCGAATAAAACAAGGTGTAGAGATAATTTACTATGACAATCTTAGTGTGATATGTCTAGCTAAGAACTTGACATTTCATGCCAAGACCAAGCACATTGATGTACAATATCATTTTGTTAGAGATATGGTCAAAGATGGCAGGTTCAATCTTGTTAAGGTAGTGGCTTTGATGAATGTTGTTGATTCTTTAACTAATCCTTTGAGCACAAAGAAGTTTAGATGGTGTTAAGAGACTATGGGCCTTTCATCCCCTAGAAATTAATAGATGATGTTTGTATGCCCTCCTATTTCTCTTGGAAGGTGTTCAACAAGTGGGAGATTTGATGGGAAAATGTGTCTTAACCTTGCAATTACATAAGGTACTATCGATACTTATGTAACTGAGGGGGGGAGAGGGGAAGTGAGGGGGCTACCCCCCATGAGGGGTCTAGGGAGATCATCCCCCCAATGGGGGTTTTGTGGGTTGCACACCCTAATATGCTCGGGGGAAACACCCCTGAAAGATAAATTTTATTTATATTTTATTATTGTAAATATGGATCATTCATCATTAGGTTTAGATTTGACAGTCAATATTTTGTTGGCTTAACTTGCCTTGAAGGAAACCCTATGTTATGATGTCATTGTATTATGATTGTGGATTGTGATTTATTATGATAATTTTATAGTGGTCATGTTGCCTCTAGATCTCTGGTTGGTGATACTGGAATGTAAGGATTTTTCTTTGCAAGTATATTGCAATCTTTGTGATTTTTGAATAATATATTGGGCGACTTTGGAGTGTGGGGTTTTTCTCCTAAAAGGTTTTTTCCCATGTAAATCACCCTATTGTGGTATGCATGTGAAAGGTTGAAAATTGGAGCCCTTTTCTACCTTTAGGTGGTTTAGGACCTAAAAGGGGCAATTGTCACTTTCACTCAAGAAGATACCCTTGAGATCTCAATGCAAAAGAGAAAGATATCTTGCAAGAGGGTTATTCTAGGGGTTGAATATGATCTAATGAGAGGTTCACCACCAAGTTTAGACTTGGAAAAGACAATGAAATAAAAAATGAAATGTAAATCCCTAATATGATGCAAACTTGAATTCAATGATCTAGAAATGCAAATGAAACAAAACAAAAAAGTACAAAATAGGATGTGTGCACCTAGAAACTTGAAGATGACTAGAAGAAGCCTTGAAATGTTGGAAATACTACCTTTTTGACTTGGTGGGACTCATATGACATTCTAGGTGAATCAATCTCATTTCTGCATTTTTGCAAAGGAGCAAGTTTCAGATAAAAGGGTATCTAAATCTACAAATTTTTTTGAAAAACACCTACAGTGGGACTCATTCGCCACTTGTTGTGAATGATTTCGATTTGGATTTTCTACAAATTTAAGGTTTGAATCTGGTCTTTATTGCCTACTCTTTCTACTTATCTAGGTTTCGGGGTCCGAAACCCTAATTTTGAGGCTGTAGATGACGTTTTAGTGAAGATTATGGCCTTGAAAATGGGGAGAAAACTCCAACAAGATTTTAACCTAATCTTCAATGATATTTCAAGTTCCAAGACACCTAGATCTACAATCACACATGTAAAGATGAGAAAAACTTGTTGATTGCTAGTGAATAAGGGTTTGCCTTGGTCAAACCCCTTTTAGGAAATTAAACCAAATGATGAAATGATGAAAGAAGTAAATGAAACATGAAACATACAATATGAAATATGAATAATGATACCTTGAACATGATGTCTTTCAAATTATGTGTTATAAATCTACAACTCAACATGAAATGGCCATGAAGGATGTAGATCTTGATCTTGAAAATAGGTGTAGAACAATGCTTGATCTTGGATCTTCAATGTGACATCACAACACTAGCTCACTAACATGCTTGATGCTTGATAATCTTTGACATGATCATCTAGATCTTAAATTTCTGCAACAATTGATGAAGAATATTTCCCTTGAATTCCATAGAAATGATCTTACAGACTCTCCTAATAATCTTGTGAAGTCTTGGAATGCTTAACCCTTGCTTGCTTGACTTGATATCATGTAGGCTTGATGAAATAATGATTTGAACGCCTTTTTATATAGGAAATGTACTTAAATGACTATTTATTTGATCCCAAAGGTTGAAAGAGAAGAAATTTGAACTTAACACCCACTTTTCCCACTCAAAACCTTAAAACTAGGTCGAATGGAACTCATTCACTAGGCTAGGAAAATGGGTCCCATAGGGGCTATTTTCCTTCCTAAAATGTCGGGGAGTGTGTAAGTTAAGCTCATATATTGATATTGTCAGGTTTTTTGATTGAAATGTGCCTTGGGATGCATAATATATAGTCATAGGGGCTTATAAATTAAGGTTATAAATGAAATAGGGCCCAAAATCTAATGTGAAAGTGTAAATAAATACATTTTACAACACTAAATTAAGGAAATATTGGGTCTATTTAGCTTAGAAGGGCCCTAAATCTAATGTGAATGTGTAAAACACATTACAACACTAGATTAGGTCCACCTTAGTTTACAAGCCTCCTAAATTTAATGTGAAGGTGTAAAAATATACACTTTACAACATTAAATTAAGGAAGAGTTAAGTTAATTTAGCTTAAAAAGGGCCCAAGACCTAATGTGGATGTGTAAAGCACCTCACAACACTAGATCAAGGTGACATTAAGTCCAATTTATCATTAATTATTCTAAAATTAAGTGTGAAAATGTACACGACAACATTTTTCGACACTACATTTAGCCCCCACTTTAGTGAGAGAATGAACTTGCTTCAAACTCACATTAAAGTAGACATTTAAGTGGGGTCCAAGTGTACCAATGCAAATAGTCTAGGATAACAAAGATCAAGGAATTGGTCAAGCCCCCTAGGATCCAAGATCCTAATTCAAACTGACATAAGCACGAAAGGACATGTAGAAGATGTATGATATGAAACATCAAGATATGCAAACATGCAATGCCAATAACTAAGAGAAAGAAAAATTAGTAAAAATAAAAATGAGGTGGATCAAGATTCGATAAATATGCGCTCACTCTCAGACCATGGAACATCATGTCATCCACAAGGTGAGTTGTCCCAAAGAAGTGGTTTAGTAAGAAATTCATGCCAATGTGTTAGCTTCCCACCGTATAATGAGAAATTCATGTCAATGTTTCAGCTTCCCATCATACTTTAACCATACCATAGTTATCATCTTGATAACTTTGATAAGGAACCACAATGTAATTCTTTTTGTATATGCTTTTGTCATGTAAAAATTTTGTTAAAGGGGATTTTGATTTGTTTGTCTAATGGTCTTCTTCTTAGGGAGCATTGTGCTAAATATCTCTAAGAGAGGAGAAGTCAAAAGTGTCAAATCATCACCCATGGGATGTCTCATTCGCATCATTCCATGTCAGTAGATCATACACTCTTGGATGACATCAAACCTAATGACACCACCAAGAAGAGGACACATCACAAGAAAAAATAAAAATCATGCCATGAAATGTTTTCCAAAAGATGTCATATATGTATGCCCCCACTTTAAAGTGATTTCTACACCATTACTATGAGCAATTGCTTTAAAGTAGCCAATGGTAAATGCTAATATGAATGAAGACATGAGACCCAAGTTGGAAAGCCCTATGCCAAGTCATATGTTCCCAAATCAGGCTACATCATGGATAAGTATGTCACATGATATCCAACTTAAGGAATGTTGTCCACATCCCAAGCTTACTCTCATATATACATGAAATGCGGTCAACTGGCCAAAAGAGAAAATGATAAGTGACATACTGGGATAAGGCTTACTAACATCCTTTCCCCCACTTAGTGTAGAACAAGGGTGAGCCCAAAGTGGATGATGATATGCTGCTCCTTGAAAAAAGGGAATGGAATGAAATAGTATGTGATGATCCTACAACTATTACATGACAAGGAGCAACAACTAAGGTTATTTATTATGATGAGTAAACAAATTTTCAACTTGGTACATATTTTATGAGATATCTATTAGTTTAGGATGTACCAAGGTTAAATTTGTCTTGGGAGAATCTTTTGTGATAGTGTTGACATTGAATGAAGGTTTTTGTTTCGAGAGACAATAACCAATATCATTAGTCATTTTTTGTGTTTTAGGCTCTATAGGGACATGGGTACCTTGTTCTATAGCACCACATCCATTCCCAAGTTGCTTCATAAGTTCAAAACCACTTCCATAAATCTTTTTCACTTCTTTTGGGTTAGGTGGTTGTTCAACTTCATCAAAGTTTATTGTATATATGTTACCATTTCTTCTAAAGTAGTTAAAGTGAATGCTTTGTTAATTTTGTATTGCCATTACCGATTTCACTTTTCTATTTTTAGACTCTTTTGTTATGATCTAATATTCTCCCATGAATATAGTTATGAAATCAAAGGTTTCTGAACCATCTTCCAATAACTTTGTGGCTTCTTCAATTTTTTTTTTTTTTGTCTCTTGCACGGGTTCCACATGTGTGGTTGGTGTCAAGGGATGTCTAATGTGCATAATTTCAAAATACTTATCCTTTGTTTCATGATCTCTTAGTGAAGAGGAATTTAATTTCACTTCATCATCTTCATCTAAGTAATACATAGTACTATTGTTTGAAAGAAGTGTGTCAATGTTGTCACTTTCTTGCACCATGGTACCTTCCCTAGTAGGATAGTTTTTAGGATGGAAAAAAAATAAATGTTCATGACATTCAGTGGTTGGTTCTTCTAAAATGACTTCATCACAAGTAGGGGGATTATCAATGGTTGGATTGTCTTGTTTATCAATGATGGAATTATCTTGTTCAATAATGTATTTCCTAGGGGAAGGGAGAAGCATAGGACTCTCACAACTCTCATGAATTAGATCTACTAACACAAAAGTATCTTCATCATAAATAGGAGAGATATTAGAAGTACAAATTTGATTGTTATGATTGTCCATGATTTCATCCTTTTTCTTTAAGGTCTCATTGTATTGTGCCATAATATCTATCCTAGTAGAGGATCTTTTAAGATGTTCATCACAGTCCATTGATATATTTTGTAAGGTAGCCTCATCACACATAGGGAAGGCATCAATACAAGGATAACTATGAGTTTCATGGCTACCACTAATTGGAATTTTTGTTCAAATAGGTCTTCGCAAATGGTAGGGGCATCAAGAAAGGGAGGAATAAGATTCTCATGAGTCTCAATAAGGATATCTTCTAACACTAAACTATCTTCTTCGTGTATAGAAGAAATATTAGGAGAACAAAAGGTTTGATTGTCATGATTATCTACAATGATATCCCCATTTGCTATAATGTCTTCCCAAGTGGGAGAGGTAGGGTTATCATAGATCTCAAGTATTGGATCTCTTAATATCAACAAATCCTCCACAAAAAAAATGTTTTCTATGATCATTCAAGATTGTATCCTTATTCACTAAAGCATTCTCACAAGTAGGGAAGGTGTTGGGAGATGAATGGAGAGTAAGTAAAGTAGTGGCCATGATCTTAGCTTCGTGTGTCATAATATCTTTCCAATGGGGAAGACAAACAAGATTTTCATGTTTCTCAATGATTGTATCTCCTATCACAAAGATAGCTTCATCACTAATAAGAGAGGTATCAGGAGAAGAACAATTATGATTGTCATGATTGTCAATGCTTGCATCCTCTTATGTCAAAGCTTTAGTGGATGATATAGGTGTGATGAATTCATCAAGGGATTCATTTAACATGTCCAAGTCATCTCTACTAAAGGGTTTAAATGATGTGCTAAGGTTAACCATTTTTTTTTGTTTCTTTTGATGTTTTTAGCTTTTAGTTTTCATTTTCTAATGAATGTTGAATGTAATCTAATCTAATTGAACTGTGAAATAATGCTGAAATTGAAAAGAGCAAGAAAATAATTCTATCCATAATTGCAATGAATGTAAATTATGCTACTTCTAATGATTTGAATGTAACAAAAAGTACGCAAAGTAAAACAAAAAGGCAATAACAGCTAACCGAAGCTTAAAAATAGGAAATTTAACTTTGTAAAATGCAGTTCAGAATATGCGGAGGGACTAATTCGCCCAAGGTGATGAATGAGTCCTAGTAGGGATTTTTTCAAAATTTTCATAAATTTTCAATTGAATTTTATGCTTTTTATGTTTTATGATTGATATCTAAGATGAAAATGTAGATTTTGAATGATTTTAAATGAAATTAGATGCAAAAATGCAAGCTATATGAATTTTCACTAATGAAAAATTTGAAACCCTAGAATGCAAATTAATTAATGCAAACCCTAATGCGATGTTAATGCAAGCTAGATCTAGGATGATGATGGACTCCAAATCAGCAAAGAAGGTATTCTAAATGTAGGTTCACCAAAATAAAAAGTGGAAAATTGGAGCCCTTTTCTACCTTTAGGTGGTTTAGGACCTAAAAGGGGCAATTTTCACTAACTTTCACTCAAGAAAAAACCCTTGATATCTCAATGCAAAAGAGAAAGAGATCTTGCAAGAGGGTTGTCCTAGGGGCTAAATATGATCTAATGAGGGGTTCACCACCAAATTTAGACTTGGAAAAGACAATGAAATGTAAATTTGTAATATGATGCAAACTTGAATTGAATGACCTAGAAATGCAAATGAAAAAAAAATCTATAGAACAAGATGTGTGCACCTAGAAACTTGAAGATGACTGGAAGAAGCCCTTAAACATTGAAAAATTTTCTTTATTGACCTAGTGGGATTCATTCACATTTTAGGTGAATCAATCCCACTTCTAGATTTTTGTACAAGAGAAAGTTTCAGATAAAAGGGTATCTAAATCTACAAAAAATTTCAAAAAACACCCTTATTGGGACTCGTTCACCACATGTGGAAAATGAGTCTAGTTTGGATTTTCTAGAATTTCAAGTTTTGAATCTGGTCTTCACTATTTTCTCTTTCTACTTCTCCAAGTTTCTGGATCCAAAACTCTCATTTCAGGGTTGTAGATGACCTTTTAGTGAAGATTATGACCTTGCAAATGGGGCGACAACTCCAAAAATATTTTAACCTAATCTTCAATGACCCTTCAAGCTCTAAGAAACCTAGAACTACAATCACACATGTAAAGAGGAGAAAAACTTGTTGATTGTTAGTGAATAGGGGTTTTCCTTGGTCAAACCCCTTTTAGGAAATTAAATCAAATGATGAAACAATGAAACAAGGACATGAAACATGAAACATAGGATATGAAACATGAATAATGATACCTTGAATGTTGTCTTGTAAATGATTTCTTATAAATCTGCAACTCAACGAAATGGCCATGAAGGATGTAGATCTTGATCTTGAAAATAGGTGTAGAAAAATTCTTGATCTTGGATCTTTAATGCTACATCACAACACTAGCTCAATAATGTGTTTGATGATTGATAATATTTGAGATGATGATAGATCTTGAATTACTGTAACAATTGATGAAGAATGTTTCCCTTGAATGCCTTATAAATGATCTTGCAAACTCTCCTAACAATCTTATGAAGTCTTGGAATGCTTAACCCTTGCTTGCTTGACTTGATATCATATAGGCTTCATGAAATAATTATTAGAAAGCTTGTTTATATAGGAAATGCACTCAAATGGCCATTTATTTGATCCCAAAGGCCGACATAGAAGAAATTTGAAATTAACACCCACTTTTCCCACTCAAAATCTTAAAAATAGGTCAAATGGGACTCATTCACCAAGCTGGTCAAATGAGTCCCACGTGGATGGGACTCATTCGACCAAGGTGGCAAATGGGTCCAACAAGAGCTATTTTGCTTGCTAAAATGTCAAGGAATGTGTAAACTAAGCTCATATGTTGATATTGTCAAGTTTTTTATTGAAATATGCCTTGGGATGTACATTATAGGTCATAGGGTCCCACATTAAGGTTATAAATGCAATAGGGTCCAAAATCTAATGTGAAAGTGTAAATAAATACATTTTACAACACTAAATTAAGGAAAAATTGGGTCTATTTAGCTTAGAAAGGCCCTAAATCCAATGTGAAAGTGTAAAACACATTAAAACACTAGATTAGGTCCACCTTAGTTTACAAGCCTCCTAAATTTAATGTGAAGGTGTAAACAAATACACATTACAACATTAAATTAAGGTATAGTTAAGTTAATTTAGCTTAAAAAGGGCCCAAGACCTAATGTGGATGTGTAAAACACCTAACAACACTGGATCAAGGAGACATTATGTCCAATTTATCATTAATTATTCCCAAATTAAGTGTGAAAATGTACATGATGACATTTTTCAACACTACAGCATGATATTTATGTTTAAGTTTTTGTAACTATTGAAAAGACATGTAAATATTTGCATTATCCTCCTCTCAAGATTAGTGTAGGAATTTGTTTTGCTACCTTAGATTTCTTACATTCTAGAGCATCCTATGGTGCCATTTGGAGTCAACCTACGGATCAACTTACAACAAGAAGATATCGAACCTCCAAGGACATGAAGCACAATTTCTAGGTTGTGATCATACATAGGCTACAATTTATCTCTTGGAGCCTTTGTTTTGATTCTAGCCCACATGTTTGGGATGCATTGGTGTTTTGGGGATTATTGGCTATGATTCAAGAAGAGGCTACATTTTATTCACATTTTTCATGCTAAATCTATCATCAAAATCTTCAAAAAGGCACATTGGTGGAATGTGGAAGGGTGCTATTAATTTTTTTGGAGGAACCTTTTAATGTTGTACTAGCTAACACCCTCTCTGTCACCTAAATCTACAGTAAAAATCCTTAAAAGGTGCATGAAGATGTCGTGATATCTTGAATTTTGGTGTGCATTCCATTAGTTTTTGCATACCAAACCTTACAATCTACCTTTCATCATTTCTCCTAGGCAAACTTGAAGTCATTTTGTCTACTTATTTCATCCTCATGTGCCCCTCAAATCTACCTTGATTCATATCTAGCATATTACTGAGAGTATGATCTCATTTGAGTAGCATATGATGCCATTTGATGTGTGATTCATCTTGAAAAGAGGTTGTGGATCATTTCATCTCATTTGAGCCATGATATATCTCCAAAACAGGTCACAATTTGAAACAAGAGGGTGTGCAAAATTTACTTAAGGGTTGATTCAATTTGTTCAAGGGTGTATATGTCACCTTTAATTAGGTATTTCATGTGACACTTTTACCTCTCTTTTAGTCACCCATTTGTGATTTTCATGTGCCCTGCATGACTTGCCTCTGTCATGGCTGATTTGGGAGCTACAACGAATCATTTGGTTGTGCTCAAAATTTGGTCTGCACTTCTCTTCTTGGCATAATTTACCTTTGCATTTGGTGGGAGGTCATGTGGTACATCCACAGGTTGTTGGTTTTGAAGTGGTAGCCATTAATTCCCATGGTGCCCCTTCAATTTGTAGGCCTTTGCAAATTTTTGACAATGTTTAAATGTGCCAAATTTGGAAAGCAAGGAGATCCTATGTAGTGGATTTGGAAGACCCCATGTAAGGTCACTTCTAGTAAAATCTACCTATTTTCTTTATATTTTGACTAAGTCTTTCATTGTGGTGAAACTATTTACTTAGATTCATTGTAATTCCAAGAGGATGGAGTGAATTGGAGGAAAGGTGTAGCTATGTTTGATGAATCTTTTCCATAAAGAATCAACATCTCCCCCATTGGAAGTCAACATAAATTTGACTCCTTCATAAGAAATTTATATGATTAATAGCTTTGCTAGCATTTCTTATAAACATTCAATGTTCCCATTGCTATGCTAGTTTTCATTTATTGTAATAATTAACTATATCAATGTGTTGATTGTCAAATATCCATCAAATTTATGTTATTAGTTTTACAATCAAATGTTTGTAAGGGGGAGGAATTTTTTTTATTTTTCTATTGTTAAAAATTTGTAGAAGAAAAATTATATTTTCTTTTGCAATGAGTTTGGTAAAGGGAGCATTATTTCATTTTGTAAATGGAGGGGGAGGTGAAATTTTTTCCTTAGTGAAAAATTTGTAAAAGAGGAGTCAATTTTCTCTTTTGTAATGAATTTACAAAAAGGAGGATCATCATAATGAGGGTTTAATTTTAAGTTTTTATCATTTTTGAGGTTTGTAAGGCATATGTCTTCTTAATCCACTTCATGTCATAAACTTTGAAGAACTTGTAACAAAAAAAAAACTTGTAAATGCACTCATATAAAGTGCCACAAAATTGAATGTGTGTTCCACATTGATGGAATTTGGGAAATTTTGTATATACCAAATTATAAAGTGTAATGGGGGGTTGTACCTATTGAATTCACAAGACAACTAAGATGTGGGTGAATGAGTTGTACCTTAAAACTTCAAATCCCTCACAAACATTACAATCCACATTAATTCAATTAACCCTTAATTTGTTAGAATGATTTATCATGAAAGTGGATAACAAAAACAAAACAAAAGTAACACCATGCACAAAGAAACACCATATTTACTTGGAAAACACAAGAAGGGGAAAACCATGGTGAGGATTATCTCACAATATAAAGTAATATCAACACCGATTGTAAATGGATTACTATAGAAGTTGATAATCCAACCTCACATATCCCAATGAACACCTACAAGCAAGTGACCTATCACCAAAGGAGATCAAGAGCACAAGAATGGTTCTTTGTAAACATGAAGCAAAAATGCATTACACAAGAAGCTGAATAATTACAAAGAGATCAATCCTTAAGAAAGGAGATAAATACCCTAAAGTGAGAACCCTACGATGAGGATTAAATTAGCATGTGACAAGTATCAAGATCATATTGAACAAGACAACATGACTAAATTAATAAAGAAAAATAAAGATTCCTAAGTTTGGCTTAAGTGAAATAAAGTAAAGGTGACTTAATTAATTAATCAACATGATTAAATTAGTTAAGTAAACAACCTATTACTCTAACACCCCCCATCAGATGAACTTATGGAGAAGCTAAGAAACCAAGGACAAAATTCATGAAAGCAAAGATGGGTCCCGAAAACTAGGCCATATGAGGTACCCATGTACAATTGTAAAAGATCTCTCACAACAGGAGAAAAGGAGAAACCCTCATGGGAAAAAATCATCTCCAAAAGAGAGAAATACAAGTGAAGGACTAAGAATCCTCCAAACAAGAGTGAAGGATGAAGAAGCCTCCAATCAAGAATAAATTGTCACAGAAGATAGGAACAAAGGATGAACATGGAAAACACCATTTAAGCATGAAGAAGCTACAAACTTTGTTGTAGAATGATTGCTGAAATGTTGAAAGAAGGAATGCAAGAGTGTCCATGATATGGTAAGTGCTCCATCTCATCAAAATGCATGGGTAACCATCCATTACATCTACTTAGTACATAGGAAAAAATACTGTATACATAGCTCACTCAAATGAAAAACCAAAGAAGCATTAACACCAATAGTAGAAACCCCCCCATAATGCTAAAAAGGGAGAGGCATGCCAGGTACACCAAAATTGAATGCCTGAAAGTAGTGCATGAAGAGGAGCCATGAACATCTGAAGGTGCAGTCATGAAAGTACATGCGGATATAAAGGATGTTGAAACAAAAGTCACATACGCATGAGAAAGATATGAAGGAAAAAAAAAGACAAACATCGACCCCCATGGCACTTTATATCATAGTGAGTACAACAAGGCACAAAGTGATGTGCAAGAATCTCAATACTACACATACAGAGCTGAGGCACTTTATTTTAGTGTGTTTATAGATGATAAATACATGCAATGTGAGCCCATAAGGTCCAAAAAGGACAAAAGTTGAGAAGAAGGATTTATAGAAAAAACCAAAAAATAAAATCTAGAAGCCAACTATAGCACTACAAAGAGCTTAGAACAAGCTTTTTGATGATATCTCATTTTCCCACTTTCAACATTGTATGTAAATGTTATGCCAAAAACATTGAAGGCAACTCTAGAAAAGAAGATCTGACTTTGGCTGGATATAATAGCGACTTGTAAAAAAGTTCAAAAACTACCTATACCACTATAAAGTACTTTGAATCCTCTTTCTGATGATATCTCATTTACTCGATTTTGACATCATGGGCAAAAGTTATGGCCTTCGGAAGAAAATAGCTCTCAAAGTGCAAAAAACATTGTCTGCTACATTAAATTTGATGGCCAGATAGCTGTCACAGCAAAAATATGAGCCTAAAATTGATGGCCAAATGTGTAAGGAAACTATGCAGACATAGAATGACAATTTCCACATAACCCAAATCTGAAAACATGCAAGTAAAATACTCAACATCAACATGCAAGAGAATAGACAACATACCCATCAAAGATGACACAAGATATACCCTGGGAAAGCCCTCAAGAGGGAAAAACCCAGCCTCCAAAGGCATCCACACTCCATGTATTATTCAGTAATGAAAACCCATTACAATACATCTGCAGAGACTCCATGAACACTTCTGAAGCACAAGCTATCCATGCATTCCATGTAACCAAGCATGAATCCACACATCCCATGCCATGCTTCAAACCTTCACACATGCACAAGCTCAACCTACTAACCTGTAGCAAACTGTCCAACCTTGACCAACTTTTGATCCAACCCTGAACAACTACCCATGTGGTTGATTTTATAGAAACAAGCTCCCACAAAACCACCAAGTGGTATTACATAAACCATGTGCCCAAAATACTACATCATGTGACCCCACATTTAATATTGGGTATTTTATTATTTTTTGTTATTCCCCAATATTAAATAATTACATTTTTACAATTATGTTCCAATGTTACATACAACAAAGTGGCCCCAACATTATGACTCCTTGTGATGCACATTCACCTAGAAAACCCCTAGGTGCACCACACACATAATAGAAAAATAAAATATTACAAACATCATGCAAGGTGTACAACACCTAATTCTAACAATCTCCCACTTGTTGTATACATTGCATAAGGGGGTAACAAATAAACTCCATAGGCAACATGTACCATCCTGTAATCCAAGTGCTCCATGTGCTCCATCAAAATACCTGTAACAAGAACCAAGGTGACCACCATCTCATCCATGAATGCTCCCATCCTCCACCATGCCAACTGCACTAAGATATGAACACATCCAAAGAGATGTCACACTAACTGTCACAAAGAAGCATAAACCTGCCTCAACCTGATATCTCAAAACACAAACACTGAATCCAATATGCACCAGTAGCTGTCAAGAATAAATCAGCAAACAACATATCCACCCATAAACCACAATAAAAACTCCATGTGCAAACCTGTCAAAGCATGACATACACATCCAAGAGCTCCCACTACATGGGCAATGTCAAGATGAATGCAAACCTGGAATGAGCGCATTCAACGCGTCGCTTTGTTAACATCCCAAAAAAGACACCATCACAAAGGCATACCAAGTCTACTACCAGCATCTCATAGAAGTAAACATGTAGTACCAAGGAACATCCACAATGATAAGAAAAACCTGCAAACCAAACCCTGTAGCATGTCCTCCTACACACACACCTCTAAATGCCAACTGTGTCAAGTATGATCTCCTCCATAACACCCCATAACAAAATCCATAACAACACCCATCCATCCAATCACCAAGATCAAAGATAACATATGTAACTAACATGGATGTAAGCATCTCAAAACAAGAAGATCAAACTCAAAGTAACCATTCCCAAACCAAGGAAATTATCCCAATAAACCATCTCCTAAACCCAACATGTACAAGGAGATAAACATGCCAACACTCCTCAAATGAACCCTCCAGAAACCAAATATCCATGGCTCAAGATCCATATCCATGAGAAGACAAAGCATAAACATAATGCACCTGAAAGAATAATGGGCAATACCTCTCAAGTGAACCGCCGAGTAGACCAAGAGTGGGGAATGAGAATGCTCCTCCAGGATCTCCAAGTCATCATGAATCAACCAAGAACACTCTCCTCATCGGTCCATGTTGAACTCACGTCCAACCAAGGTGTAGGCTCCCTCGAACTTCCTGCTAAAACCTCATCAAGAGTAACCGCATCAACATGTCTCTAATCACAAGAGAACACCAAGCCTCACCTATGTCTCCAAGTATCCATGAGCACCTGTAACCATCAATCCATGCTAAACACCAAGCAAATGATCAATGTACTCAATACAAAGAGAACCAACCAAGATCAAAATCATAGCTCCAACTACAGAATTAGGAACATAAACATGACACCATGATCTCACATCCTCTCAAAAGAAGATCATATGAATAAATCATCATAACATGTACCATGCCACAACTCTAAACTAGTAATCAAGAGTATACCATGACATAATAACACAACCATCCTACAACCAAGGATCACCTATCAAAAACCAACAAGTCATAAATAATACCTCAACATCTCCAACACTTGATGTCAAAGAACTCTCACTGTAGCACACATAATCCAAGAGCTCCTCCATGACACCAAAGATCACCTGCTGAAGACAACCATCCATAATCAACAATGGATCCACATCATTGCCAAATGCTCCCACTGAACCGTGATACCGAGCAATCCCATGGCACGATGATGCACAAAACTAACACTACATCACTATCATAAGCTCACACAAAAACCTGTGAATCCAAGCTCTCAATGACAACATGATAACCATCCTCTAAAGCAAGAAGATACACCACCAAACCATCATATCTATCACCACCAAACCATCACTATCACAAGCTCCCACTGAACCGTGTAACCAAGCTATCCATGACGTCGTGATACCAATCTCCTCAAACCAAGAAGATACACCACCACAACCATAATCAAGAACCAATCCAATACCACCAATCAATGCACCTGCACAAAACCATCATAACATGCCAAAGTCTCTAATGCACAAGAAACATCCATGACATCATGATCACCACCAAATATACCAACAAATCAACCCAACCGTGTCCACATATCTACATAATCATAGTCAACTGCATAGATCTCATATCATGACTGTACCTGGTAATACCATCTCATCTCCTTAACATGACAACCAAATCAACAAACCAAGTGACTAAACCAAGCCACCAAATCTGATCATGCATCAACACTGAAATATCAATGGGCAAAGACAACCCATATCCAAGTCATAGGTGCAACAAGTATAGACCGCCTACAACATTGCACAACTTGTAGATACAACAATGCAACATACATACTGATAACCATGTCAAAAATAGAACAAACTGAGATGTACAACCGAGCATACAATGAATCCATCATCAAATATCCCAAATCCGACAATCCATAAGCTCATAATAACACCATAGTCAAAGAGACCCATAACCAGTTCAAATAAAAAATATAACAAATAAACCATGCCAAAATAACTCCAAACCTGATCCACTATAAAGTGATCTGAACAAGCTTTTCGTTGACTATTCGAAGTCCAAAATCTGACTCCGTATGCACCTAATATGCCCTCTCAAAGCTCAAAATAAACATCTAACTTCAACCAAGTAAAACACTATCAAAAATTAAAAATCATGGAATAAGACCCATACCAATTCGTAGTGCTTGGAACCAGCTTTCCAACGACTATAAGAAGTCAAAAATCCAACATTTTGGGTAAAAGTTATATGCGTTTGAAAAAAAACTGCTGTAAATCAACCTTCAGGTGGCTCTCCGGTGGCGCGCCGGTGGTGGGTGGGCGGCGGATTCCAAAAATTTATCAAAACTGATTTAATTTTTCCAAAATAAAAAATTTCCTCCACCCCCATATGGTGGACCCGACGCACACATTAAAATCTGGTTAAAACTTTTTCAAATCCAGCGGAATTTCCTTTTTTTTTCATTTTTGGCAGAATTTTTAAAAAAATATTCAAATTTTATAAAAAAATTTAAGCCCGTTTGGGCTATGACGGTAGGCCGCCAGCCGACCACCGGCAGGGCCGGCACCTTGCCGGACAGGGTACCCACCGGCCGCTTAGCAGCCGGCCGGCAATACCCTGCTGACAGGGCCTGACACCCTGCCACTGCAGGGTATGGCGGCAGCCGAAGGGCGGGAGGGTCTGCGGACCCCCCAAACTTTTCAAATTTTTTTTTGTTTATTTTTGCAAGGTTTTTAACCGATGGGTGGAAAAAATTATTTTTGGATTTTTTTTAATATTTTTATTTTTCTGACGACTGTACCGTCGACGTCCGTACGGAAGAATAGGGGAAGCATTTTTTTTTCTGTAACCAAAATAGGGCATATTATATGTCAAAATTTCTCTCTCAGCCAACCTAAATCCAACCATGAGGTCCATTTTGTCTTAGGAGGTCATCAGTGAAATCTCACCCCGAAAACCCTCATTTAAATGCATGACCAAGAAACCCTATTTTGCCAAATTTTCTTATACCCCAAATCTACAAACAACCCATCATAACAGCAAACTCAAAACCCTCAGATCTGCAATAAAACACCTGCAAAACCTTATATCTTGCCATTGTCTTTCCTTCTCTCATGCAACCTAGGGTTATCCAATCCAATAACCAAAGCTCTAATACCACTTGTAAGGAAACTATGCAGCCATAGAATGACAATTTCCACATAACCCAAATCTGAAAACATGCAAGTAAAATACTCAACATCAACATGCAAGAGAATAGACAACATAACCATCAAAGATGACACAAGATATACCATGGGAAAACCCTCAAGAGGGAAAAACCCAGCCTCCAAAAGCATCCACACTCCATGTATTATTCAGTAATGAAAACCCATTACAATACATCTGCAGAGACTCCATGAACACTTCTGAAGCACAAGCTATCCATGCATTCCATGTAACCAAGCATGAATCCACACATCCCATGCCATGCTTCAAACCTTCACACATGCACAAGCTCAACCTACTAACCTGTAGCAAACTGTCCAACCTTGACCAACTTTTGATCCAACCCTGAACAACTACCCATGTGGTTGCTTTTATAGAAACAAGCTCCCACAAAACCGCCAAGTGGTATTACATAAACCATGTGCCCAAAATACTACATCATGTGACCCCACATTTAATATTGGGTATTTTATTATTTTTTGTTATTCCCCAATATTAAATAATTACATTTTTACAATTATGTCCCAATGTTACATACAACAAAGTGGCCCCAACATTATGACTCCTTGTGATGCACGTTCACCTAGAAAACCCCTAGGTGCACCACACACATAATAGAAAAATAAAATATTACAAACATCATGCAAGGTGTACAACACCTAATTCTAACAAAATGGCCATTGACGCATTTTTACAATTGGCTGATTTTAAAAAAAAAATGTTTTTTTTTAAAAATAATAAAAAAAATATACAATGATTTTTTTTAATTAAAAAAAATTAAAAGAAAATTTTGGGTGGGGGGGGCATGTGGGTTCACCCCCACCAGTCCCCATAAAGTCCATCGTACACTACGTATGAATGAACCTATGCAGTACCCTATGCTAGTACGGACCTGCATAGTTGCTTGTGCAGGGGAGCCCTTTTTGTTTTTTTTAAAACCAAAAACACTTTGCATAAAAGCTTTTAAAAAAAAATTAAAAAAATTACAATTAAAAAACTAATTGAGTTTATTTTTGTGCAGAAAAAAATAATTTTCCTTTTTCTTTACAATTTTTTTTACCTCCTTATGCATGTAGGTGGTTGTAAGAGGCCTAGAGACACTTTTTTTTCCCTTAGATATCAACTACTTGGATTTTGACGATTTCATAGTTGATGTTAGTGTTTTTGGCTACTACAGATGTGATGGTGAGGTCCGTTTGGGCTCAAAACAATCCAAAAAATTAGACACCCCCAAATTTGGCAAAAAAGTGTGTTCTTCAAAACCTCACAGATTTGACAAATGAAAGCCAATTTTGACAAAACAAATGTCAATCTTGACTATTCTGGCAGCTCTGGATTTAATGAAGAGGTGTGATGTGACCCTAGATGCACTGAAAAACTACTTGAAGGAAATATCTCACAAAAAGGAACAAGAAGCTTATTGATCTGGAGCTCTAATACCATGTAGAAGTTGATAATCAAACCTCACAGATCCCAATGAACACCTAGAAGAAAATTATTTGTCACCAAGGGAGATTAAGAGACACAAGAATGGTGCTCTACAAACATGAAGCAAAAATGCAGTACCCGAGAAGTTGAATAATTACAAAGAGATCAATCCTTAAGAAAGGAGATCAAAACCCTAAAGTGAGAACCCTAGGATGAGGATTAAATTATCATGTGACAAGTGTCAAGATCATAATGAATGAGACAAAATGACTAATTTAATAATGCAAAATAAAGATTCCTAAGTTTAGCTTAAGTGAAATAAAGTAAAGGTGACTTAATTAATTAACCAACATGACTGAATTAATTAAGCAACCTATTACTCTAACACTCACTACCCAAAAGAAAGAAAGGCTCACTAAAAAAGTAGAAAATAAGATATAGAAGAATGTTACAATGAGAAATCCATCTCAATACAACAAAAAAATCCACCATAGGATCACCAATTCCTTCACAGTCTTACTAAAGATTGTAGACACCTTCTACTCACTACATCCAGTAATCTAACACATGAAAGCTCACACTGCACTTCAAAAGTTCACACCTTACAACTCTTCAATTCACATCATTCTCATCATAGGCATCTACCTTATCATCCCTTAGCAACTCAACACATATTTATACCATCTTTGACCTTGAAACATTCTCCAAGGTTGGCTATGCACCTTAGGCATACAAATTCAAATAAAGGTCAATACCAAAAAAATCTCGTGGTGGAAAGGAATAAAGGAAAACCACAACAAACCTTAATTCAGACCTAAATCCACTTATACACACCATGACATGCTTCCACAAACACTTAAACAAATTCACAATTAGTGTAAATACCCAAGGTCAGCCAAACCTATGTAAACACTATTAATATTTAAGTACACACTTTCTTTGACCCAAAAAAAACTCTTGGACAACAAATTTCTCTTGAACATAATATGGAATATTCCACAAACACCCTAAAATCAAATAAATTCCTTCACAACTTTCACCTAAAGAATATACACACCTATTACATTCAAACAACCTTCCATACTATTTTACTCAAGAAACAAACTTACGAAACACCAAACCTCAAAAAAATTCAACTAAAGAAAGATACAAACACTATCAACACCCTTCTAGATCTACAAGACCTAAAAATATTGGATGTTGTGGATGTGTTTCTGATATGTGGTTGTCATTGATGTCAACACTATTAGCATTATTGCATTGAAGGTTGTATATGTCAAGGATATTGAGAAAATTGTTAAGAGAAGAGTTGCAAGTTCCCAGTGGAATAGTCAAGGTCATAAAGGTGTATTGTTTTCTACGTTGAAGATAAATTGTTGTGGAATAAAGGATTTTTTTCTAAGTGTATCTAGTTCATCTACCAAAATTTTTAGAGGTTCGTCTGAAGATTTGGTCATGCTATAAACAGTTGTGTTCTAATAGTATTTTTGTGGGTTTTGTTGGTGTTCCTGAGTGAAGTTTATGTGTTTCTAGTAATTTTTGGTGCTACAAATGTTTCTTTGTTAGTTCTTGTTATTTTTGGATACTCCTAGATCATGCTCTATCTTTTTCGTACATCCACATTGATTGGTGTGCTCGTGGTTGAAGATTTTTCTCTCTGTGTTCAATTTTTCATGTTCCTGGCCAACATAATTGTGGTAGCATGTTGTGGATCTTCAAAGTGAAATTAATTAAATTATTTTTGTGTTGGAGTTGTTAATTTGGGTCTCCACTATTTTGTGGATGACCTTGGTGGATTCACATTGCAAATTTATTTGTAAATTTGGGCCAACATTGAAAATATGTTTTATATTTCTTGCCGACAAGGTTGTTGATATAATCTCTTGTTGCGGATATATAAGAGGGATTGTTTCATTGGTGTAAAGTGTGGTTGGTGTAATCCTATGTGCGTATGTGTGAATATCATTTGATTGTAGAGTAGAGTGTGAAGAAGATATAGTAGAGTGTGAAGAAGTTTTAGCAAAGTGTGAAGAAGGTTTTTTGTGCTTAACTGAAATTGTAATCAAGCTTGTGTAGAATTTATTTTCTTAGTTCACAATTTGGATGGTTTTAATCAAATCCTTTCTTTGGACAGTGATTCCTCTTTTGTATTTTAGTAGTGATCTCTAAGCAATGTGTCTGAATGCATGTGCATTCCCATTATTCTTATACTTTTAACAGGGTATAATATTGTGGACTAACCTCCATTGTGGTTTTTCACAAGGTTTCCACATAAAAATATTGGTTTTTTTGTGTTTCTAATGTGTTGATTGTTCATTTTTTATTATTCATTCATCAGATATGATATTAAGTTAAGTGAAGTTTGAAAATTTTAAATATTCAGTGACAACCTATTCAGCCTCCCTCTCAATTGCATGTCCTTGTTTTTCCAATAATTGGTATTAGAGCAGGTTCCTCTAAAGAAGTTTAAAAGCTTGGGGTGATCTGAGATAGCATCATACAAGGACAGTCCTAGAATTGATGGAACAAACTACTCATTTTAGAAAACTAGGATGGAGTGTCATTTGAGGTGTGTTGGTGAGCCCTACTGGAAGATTACAAAGAATACATATGTTATTCTTGTGAATGGTCCTTCCATTGTTGATGAGATTAAAGAAGATGAGAATAATGTCAGGGCTATGGAAGCTTTACTAAGTGCTCTAACAAATTCAGAAATGAAAAAGGTGATAGGTCTGAAGATAGCTCATAAGATGTGGACAAAGCTAGAAAATTTGTATGAAGGGGATGTACATGTGAAGATGGCTAAGCTAAAGAGTTTGAAAGGAAAGTATGAAGATTTGAAGATGGGTGAAGATGAAAATATTTCTACTTTTATGCAAAGAAAAAATGAAATAGTGATGGGTATTAGATGTGTCGGTGGTACCCTGGATGAGGAAGAAATTGTGGCTAAAGTGCCCAGATCATTGCCTCCCTCCTACAAAGCAAAGGCTTATGCTATTGAAGAAACAGAATCTTTGACAAATGTGACAAGGGATGCATTGATTGGTAGACTTGTTTCCTTTGAGTTGAGTGAATTTGGTGAATCTTTTCCAAAGACTGAAACTAAATTTAAGGCTACTATATCCGAAAGAAACAAGCAAAGATATGATCTAGGAGAGAGTTCAAGAAAGGCATTCAAGTATGATGAAGAAATGAAACAGCTTGAAGATGAAGAAAGAGAGGTAGAAGAGTCAGAAGCAATGATTGTAAAGAAAGAAGTTAGAGGAAAAGGTAAGTATAAAGGAAAGCTACCTATCAATTGTTTTTCTTGCAGTAAAATAGGCCATTTTGCATCAAGGTGTCCTGAAAGAGTTCCTGGGTCTAAGCCCTACAAATCTAGATTCCAAAAGAAATGTTATTTTGATGAAGAAGGTGTGACTGATGAAGAGTCTGATAAAGAGAATGGAAATGAAGATGATTGGGTTTTTATTGCTATCAAGGAAAATAGCCAAGTGGCTATTGAATCTACTAAAGTTGAGAAAGCTCTTGTAGCTCGAATTGAAAAAAAGGATGAGTGGGTTATTGACAGCGGATGCTCACATCATATGACTAGTGACGAAAGAAACTTTGTAAGTCCTAAAAAGTATGACAGTGGGGTTGTGAGATTTGGAGATAACAACACTTGTGTGATTCATGGTAGAGGATCTATTTGTCTTGGTGGTAATCATAACACTGATGATATTAATTATGTTGAAGGATTGAAGCATATTTGTTGAGTGTTGGACAGATGGTTGACAAGGTTTACGATCTTTAGTTCAAAAATGGAAGATGCAGGATACTTGGAAGTTTTGGAAATGTAATTGCTTCAGGTAAACAAAGAAAAGGTAATATTTTTCCCCTGAATGCTGCTAGTGAAAGTTGGTTATGGCATAGGAGGTTGTGTCATGTGAACTTTGATAATATTTTCAAGGTAAGTTGCACTCAAGTAGTAAGAGATCTGCCTAAGTTAGTGAAACCTGCTAACACAATTTGCAAGGAGTTTCAAATGGGAAAATAGACTAGAGTTTCTTTTCAGAGTAAACATCATTTAGATGAATTACTAGAGTTGATACATACTGATCTATGTGGTCCCTCTAGAGTCAGAAGTATTCATGGAGAAAGGTACTTTATGTTGATTATTGATGATTACTCTAAAATGATATGGGTTGCTTTCTTAAGAGAAAAATGTGAAGCATTAGAGAAGTTCAAAAGTTTCAAAGCTATTGCAGAGAATGAGAAAGGTCTAAAAAAAATTCTTAAGGTCAGATAGAGGTGGTGAGTTAACCTCCAGGGAGTTTAATTCTTTCTGTGATGAGCATGGAATCAAAAGATAGTTACCTACTCCTTGAACCCCTCAACAGAATGGAGTTGCAGAGAGGAAGAACATAACAATTATGGATGCTGCTAGAATAATGATGATTCAAGGAAATGTGCCTCACATCTATTGGAGTGAAGTTGTAAGCACTGTTGTGTACACTTTGAATCGGGTAAATGTAAATGGTAATTCTGGTAAGATTCCTTTTGAACTATGGTTTGGTTATAAGCCTATTGTTAGGTATTTCAATATCTTTGGAAGCAAATGCTACACCAAGAGAGATTATGATATAGAAAATTTTTATGCAAGAATCGATGAAGGAATATTTCGAGGCTACTCTACTAGAAGCAAGGACAACAAAAACAAAGGGAAGAATGTTCAAACACAAAATCAACTTCAAATTGTGCCATATGTTATGGTAAAACAATTTCCATTTGTTCTGGTAAATCAAGGTAGTCAAGAAGTAGAGACAAAAAGAAAGAGTAGAAGAATCATAAGCTCAAGAGAATCTTAAAACTCTGAGGTATGTAAAGCTAAATCATTCCGAAAATCAAATTATAGGAGACAAGAATAAAGGTGTGCAAACTAGAAGGAATATTACAAAAGAGCATTGCTTGATTTCCAAGATTGAGCCTAAAGATGTCAATGAAGCTTGCAATGATGAATACTAGATGGAAGCTATGGAGGAAGAATTGATGCAGATTGAAAAGAATGATACATGGATACTTTTTCCTAGACGTAAAGACAAAAATGTGATTGGTACTAAATGTGTCTTTTGGAATAAGCTGAGTGAACAAGGTGAAGTGGTTTGGAATAAAGCAAGATTGGTATGCAAAGGGTATTCTCAAATGGAAGGTATTGATTTTGAAGAAACCTTTGCCCCTGTTGCCAAAATTGAAGTTGTTAGATTATTTCTTGCTTATGTTGCATATAAGAAATAAAAAGTCTATCAAATGGATGTGAAGTTAGCTTTTTTGAATGGTGAGCTAGAAGAAGTATACATTGAATAGCCAGATGGATTTCAATTTTCTGATGACGAAGACATGGTTTGTCGATTGAAGAAAGCTCTATATGGACTCAAGCAAGCCCCTAGAGCCTGGTATGCTAGACTAGATAAATATTTATTAAAGCTTGAATTCAATAAAGGTATTGCTGAAAACAACTTATATTTCAAGTTGGATCATGACAAAGAGTTGATTATTGAGGTCTTTGTTGATGACATTACTTTTGGAAGAGATGACAATCTATGCATGAAGTTTTCTGATGAAATGAATAGTGAATTTGAGATGAGTATGATTGGTGAGATGAAGTTCTTTCTGGGATTGTAAGTTACTCAATTAGACAAGGGGATCTTCATATCTCAATCTAAATTTGTGAAAGAGTTGTTGAAGAAGTTTGAAATGGATGCCTATTGGTACTCCCATGGTAACCAAATGTAAGTTAAAACAAAATGATGATACTCCTAAAGAAAATCAAACAAGATATAGGTCAATGATTAGTGGATTGCTCTACTTAACTCAAACTAGACCAAACATTATGAATGATGTATGTATGGTTGCTAGATTTCAAGCTGTTCCAAAAGAATCACATGTGACTACTATAAAGAGAATTTTTAGATATTTGAAAGGAACAATTGATTTTGGGCTTTGGTATCCTAAGGATGATGATCTTACTTTGAATGAATATACTAATGTGGATTGGGCAGGAGATGTTGATGATAGGAAGAGTGCTAGTGGTGTTGCTTTCTTCCTAGGGAAGAAGTTGGTGTCATGGTTGAGCAAAAAGAAAAATTCCATTTCTTTATCTACTGTTGAGGCAGAGTATATTTTTGCTACAAATAATTGTACTCAAGTGATATGGATGAAATAGATGTTGGAAGATATTATAGTATATCATGAATCTATTGTCATATACTATGACAACTCAAGTGCAATTAACATATTAAAGAATCCAGTGCTACACTCTAAGACCAAGCATATATCAATCAAGTTTCATTTTCTAAGGGAGAAAGTGAGTTTGAAAAAAGTTAGACTGGAGTATGTACCTACCAAAAAATAGATTGCAAATATTTTTACCAAGCCATTGCTGAAGGATACTTTTGAGTATCTCAAAGGGATGCTAGGGGTGATTACCCTTCTTGATATGAACTAGGATGCATTAATTTACATCAATTTTTGTATTTCATGATCATATTATGATCCAGATTGATGTTTATGGGGATGCTACTCAGGGGGAGTAGTTAGATGTGCAAATATGTGGTTCAGAGCTTGTATGTGGGAAGATAATACTTATATTTTCCATTGACATCAAAGGGGGAGAAGAGAAATGTGAAGAAGAGTCAGAATCTGAGGAGGAGTAAGTGTTGATTGAGAAGTTGTGTTGATGGTATTTTCCACATCATTTGTTGCCATCAATGCCAAAGGGGGATATTGTTTGATGTTTTGGATGTGTTGCTGATATCTGGTTATCATTGATGTCAACACTATTAGCATTATTCCATTGAAGGCTATATATGTCGAGGATATTGAGAAAATTATTAAATGAAGAGTTGCAGGTTCCTAGTGGAATAGTGAAGGTCATGAAGGTGTATTTTTTTTACATTGAATATTAGTTGTTGTGGACTAAAGGGTTTGTTTCTAGGTGTATCTAGTTCATCTACTAGAAGTTTCAGAGGTTCGTTTGAAGATTTGTTCATGCTATGAACAATTGTGTTCTGACAGTATTTTTGTGGGTTATGTTAGTGTTCCTGAGTGAAGTTTATGTCTTTCTGGTAATTTTTGGTGTTGTGGATGTTTCTTTGTTAGTTCTTGTTGTTTGTGGATACTTCTAGATCATTCTATATCTTTTTGGTACATCCACATTGATTGGTGTGCTTGTGGTTGAGGATTTTTCTCTCTATGTTTGGTTTTTCATGTTCATGGCCAACATAATTGTGGTAGCATGTTGTGGATCTTTGAGGTGAAATTAATTAGAGTCTTTTTGTGTTGGAGATGTTAATTTGGGTCTCCACTATGTTGTGGCTGACCTTGGTGGATTCACATTGCAAATTTATAAGTAAATTTGGGCCGACATTGAAAATATGTTTTATATTTCTTTTCGACGAGGTTGTTGATATAATACCTTGTTGTGGATATATAAGAGTGATTTTTTCATCCATGTAAAGTGTGCTCGGTGTGCTCCTATGTGTGTATGTGCAAATATCATTTGATTATAGAGCAGAGTGTTAAGAAGATTGACCAAAGTGTGAAGAAGTTTTAGCGAAGTGTGAAGAAGGTTTTATGTGCTTAACTAGAACTGTAATCAAGCTTGTGTAGAAGCTATTTTCTTAGTTCATAATTTGGATGGTTTTAATCCAAAAATTTCTTTAGACAGTGAGTCCTCTTTTGTATTTACTCTAGGCAGTGTGCCTAAATGCACATGCATTCGCATTATTCGTATACTTTTAACATGGTATAATATTGGGGAATAACCTCCACTCTAGTTTTTCCCTTGATAGGGATTCCATGTAAAAATCTTGGTATTTTATGTGTTTTTGATGTGTTGATTGTTCATGGTTTATTATTCATACATCAGATCTGAGATTAAGTTAAGTAAATTTTGAAAAGTTTAAATATTCTGTGACAATTGATTCACCCCCCTCTCAGTTGTTTATCCTTATTTTTCTAACAAAAACCACTCTGCATAGAAATGTGGAGCAAAAACATTTCTCCCAAACACATATGCAATATGTAGTTCACACACTAGTGAACACAAATTTCTTTGCACAATAACCCAACACACCAAATTCTTGATTCAACACCTTTGAAAACCTCTCATGAACATGTCCAAACGACATAAGAAGATCTTCAACATAGAATAAATGTGAATCAAAACAAGAACACTACTCTACAACACTGAACACCACTACAACACATTATTTCCTCTTTTTATTAAAATTTTCTCAAAAGCACTAGAGACACATACTAAACATCTTCAACACTTCCTCATCACCACCAAGCCAACTAAAACATACAAAATTCAACCATACATCCATACACAAAATCTTATCAAAGAAACACTAGAGGTTGACACCAATAGCTTACTAATGAAATCATAATGAAACTAATGAAAGCATCATTAGAGACAACATCAAATCAATACCAACTTCCCACACTTTTCTCATATAGTTGACAACACCAACTATACATACTTGCAACAATCTCCCACTTTTATCATTGTTGGCAACACATGGCATGAAAAAGAATCAACAATGATCACAACAAATATGATTCTCAAAATTCAGCTCCATACCAACTCATTAAGTATTTTCTCTTTTTCACATGACTCATTCTCCCCCTTTCACAGATAGCTTTAATTTTCACATGAATCATTCTTCCCCTTTGACATCAATGGAAAAGGGAAATAGATTTGCATCTCTCCCATTGATATTAAACTACCTGATACTACTCTACAACTTCCTTTTCTTTATTGCTCTACATACTCCCCCTTAGGAGCACACACCATGCTACATCAAACAACAACCACTACACAATGACAACACTCACTCAATAATACAACTACCTACTCCCCTTGAGAGGTAGTCACCAAACATCAGTCCAAACCAAAGAATGAACCTTGAGATCCACTAGACTAATGCATCTCCATATGCATCTAGTTCAAAGGAGGGGAAATAACCCCCAACTTCTCTTGGAGTTACTCAAAAGTATCCTTACGAAGAGACTTAGTAAATATATCAGCAACCTAATCCTTTACAGGCACATATTCAATCTTTACTTCATGTTCTCTACAACATTCTCTCTCAAAAAGTGATATCGGATTGAGATATGCTTTGTCCTTGAATGCATTATCATATTCTTTGATATATTGATAGCATTTGTATTATAATAGAAGATCAAAATTAGTTCATCATATACTACTTTGGTATCCTTTAATATTTACCTCATCCACAACACTTGTGTGCAACAAGATGTTGTTGCAATGTATTTGGCCTCTACAGTAGATAAAGACATTGAATCTTGTTTCTTGCTTAGCCATGACACCAATCTACATCTCAGAAAAAATGCACCACCACTTGTACTTTTCCTATATAATCTATACAACCAGTCCAATCTATATCTATGTAAGCACTCAGAGTAAAGTCAGTATATTTTGGATACCACAAGCCATGATCCAGAGTTCCCTTCAAGTATCTGAATATACTCTTCACTATTGCAACATGTGACTCTCTAGGATCTTCTTGAAATCTATCCATAAGACAAATTGCATGCATGATATTTAGTCTAGTACTAGTTAGATATATTAGTCTTCCAATCATTTATCTATACTTGCTTTGATCAGCCTTAAGAGATTCATCACTCTTGCTTAGCTTGCAACTAGTAACCATAGGGTACATACTGGTTTAGAATCTTCTATTCCAAACTTCTTCAACATTTCCTTGAAATACTTTGATTGTGAAATGAAAATACCTTTATCTTTCTGATTGATTTGTAACACAAGGAAGAAATTCACCTCCCCAAACATTTACATTTCAAACTCTTTCTACATCTCTTCTACAAATTTCTTACACATAGGTTCATTTCCTCCAAAAATTATATCATCAACATACACAACCACAATCAATATTTGATCCTTTTCAACATTAAAATAGAGATTGCTATCAATGGTACATTTATTGAATCCTTGTTGTAACAAGTACCTATCTAACCTTGCATACCAAGCTCTAAGAGCTTGCTTCAATCCATATAATGCCTTCTTCAATCTGTAGACCATATCTAGTTTATCTAATAACTAAAATCCTTCTAGTTGTTCTATGTATACTTCTTCCAATTCACCATTCAAGAAAGCATATTTCACATCCATTTGATATACTTTGAAATTATTAATTGCTACAAAAGCTAAAAACATCCTGATATATTATATTCTTGCCACTAAAGCAAATGTCTCCTCGAAGCCTATTCCTTCTACTTGTGAGTAGTCTTGCCATATTTCTTACTACTCCATTCTTATTTAGTTTGTTCTAGAATACCCACTTGGTTCCAATCACATTCTTTTTTTTTTTGTCTTGGGACAAGTTCCCAAGTCTAGTTTTTCTCAATCTATAATAGTTCTTCTTCCATAGCCTTGATCCGATACTCATCCTTGCATGTGTCAACCACTGTTTTAGGTTCAACTTCAAAAAATAAAAATAGATTTTCCTATTCTTCAAAAAATTTCCTTCTTATCAGTACACCTTTTCTCTTATCACCAATGATTTGTTCTTTAGAATGATTCTTCTACACATAGGATTTTTTATGAATCTTTTTTGGAGCTTCTTCATTTTGCACTTCTTTTTTCTTATCTTTTTCTTCTTCTCTTCAAGAAGACTCATCTGATTCATATCCATCTATCACTGCTAAATTATTATGTAGGTCTTCATCAACCTTGGCACTTGAACTCTCAACAATATTTCCTAGCCTCTTGTTCTAGTACCAATAAGCTTTACTTTTAGTAGAATATCCAAGGAAGATACCTTCATCATATCTTGTATCAAAATTTCCTAATTTTCCAAACACTCTAAACTATTTGATAGTAGGAATCCTTCTATACCATAGCTCATAGGGAATATTTGTATTGTTTTCTCTTGCTTGCACTTTGTTAAGTATGTAAACAACAGTATGAATTGGTTCTCTCCAGTAGACTTTTGGTAGATTTTTTTCTTTTATCACTATCCTTATAGCTTCTTGAACAATCCTATTCTTTCTTTTATCCACTCCATTTTGTTGAGGATTCCTAGGGGTAGATGCATTCCTCTTTATTCCATGATTCTGAAAAAAGATATTGCATTGGAGGTGAACTCTCCACCTATATTAGACCTTAATCATTTGATTTTCATATCCATTTCATTCCCAACCATAATTTTGAATGCTTTAAACTTATCTAGGGATTTTGAATTTTCTTTGAGAAAAGTAAGCCATGTAATTCTAGAATAATCATCAATAAATAGCATGAAATACCTATCACCTTGAAGAATTCTTACTTTGGTAGGACCATAAAGATCTGTATGCACCAATTCCAATAGTTTACTAGAAGATTGTTCTTTGAATTTGAAACTTCTCCTTTCTTTCTTTCCAACTTGACATTCCTTACAGACAGCATTGATAGGCTTTGCAATCTTTGATAGATCTCTTAAAAATTGAAATCAACCTATTAACACTAGGCTATCAAAATTGATGTGACACATTCTTCTATGCCATAGCCAACTCTCATTGTTCTAAGTCATGAAACAATAACCATCAACACCTTTGAGCTAATAAATATTTCCATCTATCATTCTTCCAGTAGCAACCATAGTTCTGGAGCCTTTTCTGATCTCATAGCCATCATCCTAAAGCATAAGATTGTATTCTATGCTACACATTTTTCCAACACTCAAAAGGTTATGCCTTAAACCCTTATCATAAACATCATCAGTATTATGTGTTAGCAACACAAGGATAGAGAACTGAGAGGGGGGTGAATTAGTTGTCACTGAATTTCAAACTTATTAAACTTATTAATCCTTATTCTCAAGTTTGATCAATATCAATGAAAGAATAAATGAACAATAGATCAAGAACACACATAACACCAATATTTTTATGTGGAAACCCTATTAGGGGAAAAACCACAGTGGAGGTCAGTCCACAAAATTATACCTTGTTAAAAGTATAAGAAATATGAATGGGGAAAGCACATGCATTTAGGCACACTGCCTAGAGCTCACTGCTCAATTACAAAGGAAGACACACTATCTTACAAAAAGGTTATGATTAAATCCATCAGAATTTGAGCTAAGAAAATAACATTTGTTAATGCTTGGTTACAGTTCTAGTTATGCACATGAACACTTATTCACTCTTCTTCACTCTTCTTCACACTCTTCTTTGCCTTCGAATGATCTATATAATATTTGCACATATGAATCACACAATTCACACACTCACACTTCCAAATGATAAAAAAATTGCTCTTATATATCTGCAACAAGAAAGTACATCGCTATAAGTCAGCTCCAACAAAAGAATAAAAAAATATAAATAGTTAGCTCAAATCAATAAATATTAATCATGTGAATCAACTAAGGTTGGCCATAACATAGTTAAGACCCAAAATATCATCCTCAAACATGAACCACTTGAATTATTTACACCTTGAAGATCCACAACACGCTTCAACACCTTGTTGGCTAGGAACATGAACACAAGATAAAACCTTGGATTGTGAGCACAACGAACAATGTAGACATGCAACACAGATAGAGCATGAACAAGAAACATCCACAAACATTATGAAACACCAAAGGACTATCTGCAACAACTAAACTAACTAAAATCACATTATCTTCATTCAGGAACATAAACTGAAGTAATAGAAAACCTATCAAAATACAAATCTTCATAGCTCAATAAAATCATCACATGGATCTCTAAAACTTGACATGGATAAACTATATATGCTTAGCAAGAAACCCTTTAGTCCACAACCTTAGAAAAACAATGAGTTGAAATCACCAACAAAATGAACTTCGCTTCACCACTGACAACTTGCAAGACTTCTTATTACAATTTTCTCAATATCCTCAATATATACAGCTTCTAATCCATAAATTCTAATAGTGTTGACATCAATAACAACCACATATCAACAACACAACCACAATATCCAACAATCTCCCCCTTTGGCATTGATGGCAACATATGATGTGAAAATTACCATCAACACAACACAAGTCTTCTTCCCACAAGGTTCTTCTCTCTCAGAAAGTTTTCACATTACTCTTCTCCCCCTTTGAAATCAATAGAAATGATATAAATTACAAGCTCTTGAACCACATACCTAAACACCTGAACATCTAACTATCTGACTACTCCCCCTGAGTAGCAACCACCATAACATCAATCTGGATCAGAATATGATCATGAAATGCATGGATTGATACAAATAAATGCATATTAGTTCTAATTAGGAGGGGTAATCACCCCTAACTTCCCTCTAAGATACTCAAAAGTATCCTTAGGAAATGGCTTTGTAAATATGTTTGCAATCTACTCTTTAGTAGGCACATACTCCAATCTGACTTCCTTTTCACTTACTTTCTCCCTCAAAAAGTGACACTTGATAGATATATGCTTGGTCTTGGAATGAAGCACTGGAATCTTAGAAATGTTAATAGCACTTGAGTTATCATAGAATATAACAATAGGCTCATCATACAGAACTCTAATATCCTTTAGCATTTTATTCATCCATAATACTTGAGTACCATTATCAGCAGCAACAATGTATTCTACCTCAGCAGTAGATAAGGAAATAGCATTTTGTTTTTTTCTTAACCATGAAATCAACTTCTTTCCCAAGAAAAATGTTCCACCACTAGTAGTCTTCCTTTCATTCACATCTCCTACCCAATCAGAAATAGTAAAGGCACTCAAAGTAAGATCATCATCTTTAGAATACAAAAACCCAAAATAAATTGTCCCTTTCAAGTATTTGAAAATCCTCTTCACAATAGTCACATGAGATTCTTTAGGATCAGCTTGAAATCTAGCAACAATACATACAACATTCATGATATCAGGCCTAGTTTGAGTCAGATAAAGTAATCCGCCAATCATTGATTTTTATCTAGTTTGATTTGCCTTCGGAGAGTCATCATCAGTTGTCAACTTGCATCCAGTCACCATGGGTGTACCAACTGGCTTTGAATCTACCATACCAAATTTATTCAACAATTATTTCACATACTTGGAATGAGATATAAAGATCCCTTTATCTAACTGAGTAATTTGCAATCCTAAGAATAATTTCATCTCTCCAATCATTGACATCTCAAACTCATTCTGCATCTCATCAAAAAAATTCATGCACAAGATATCATCTCCTCCAAATATGATATCATCAAAAAAAAATTCAACAATCAAATATTTATCACCATTCTTGAAATACTAATTACTATTAGTAGTACCTTTGTTAAATCCAAGCTTCACCAAGTACTTATCCAATCTAGCATACCATGCTCTAGGGGCTTGCTTAAGTCCATACAATGCTTTCTTCACTGACAAACCATATCTCCCTGATTAGTCAACTAAAATCCATTAGGTTGTTTAACATACACTTCTTCCAACTCACCATTCAGAAAATATGACTTAACACCCATTTGATAAACTTTGTAGTCTTTGTAAGAAGCATAAGCAAGAAATAGTCTCACAACTTCAATTCTAGCAATAGGGGTAAATGTTTCTTCAAAATCAATACCTTCCATCTGTGAATATCCCTTACATACTAGTCTTGCTTTGTTTCTAACCACTTCACCTTGCTCATTTAGTTTATTTCTAAAGACCCATTTAGTTCCAATTACATTTTTATCATTAGTTCTGGGAACAAGAATCCATGTATCATTCTTTTCAATTTGTTGTAGTTCCTCTTTCATTGCTTCAACCCAATGTTCATCATTACATGCTTCATTCACATTGTTAGGCTTAGTCTTTGAAATGAAGCAATATTCTTCTGCAATCTTTCTCCTAGTCTGGACACTTTTGTTCTTATCACCTATGATTTTATTTTCTGAATGATTCAACCTTACATACATCAGAGTCTTCTTAGAATTTTCTTCAACTTCAGGCTCTTCTAATCTCTCTTCTTTTCTTTCACCAATTTCTACCTCTTCTTGATCTCCTTGATTCACCAGAATGATTTGCACTTGATTTGAAGTCTAACCTTGCTTTCCTTGGTTTGTACTATCATTCTGATCATCATAATCATATCCATAGGTTCTGGATGGTGCAGCTATGTCTTCATCAACCTTAACATTTGAACTTTCAACCATTTTTCTCCAATCTCTTATTGTAACACTGGAAGGCCTTACTATGATTAGAATAACCCAAAAAGATTCCTTCATCACTCCTAGCATCAAACTTTCCAATATCTTCATCTCTCTTGATATAACACTTGCTTCCAAAGATTTTGAAATATCTAACATTAGGATTTTGACCAGTCCATAGCTCAAAAGATATCTTAACAATATCACCTTTGATTTGTACCTAGTTAAGTGTGTATATGGAAGTACTCACAGCTTCTCTCCAGTAGATATGAGGTGCATTCCCTTCCAACATCATGGTTCTAGCAACATCTAGAATTGTTTTGTTCTTCCTTTCCACAACTCCATTGTTGAGGGGTCCATGGTGCAGATAATTTCCTCTTTATCCCATGTTCTTCAAAAAAAGAATTAAACTCACTGGAAGTGAATTCACCACCTCTATCTAATCTAAGAAATTTAACCTTTAGACCTATCTCTGTCTCAACTCTAGCCTTAAAGATCTTGAACTTTTCTAGAGCTTCAAATTTCTCCCTTAAGAAAGTAGCCCACATCATTCTTGAATAATCATCAATAAGCAACATGAAATACCTATAACCTTCTAAACTTCTAACTCTAGCAGGACCACACAAATAAGTATTCACAAGATCCAACAATCCATTTGAATTTTGTTGTTTACTCTAAAATGAAATTCTTGTTTGCTTCCCCAACTAACATTCTTTGCATATGGCATTAGTAGGTTTCATCAACTTAGGAAGCTCTCTCACAACCTTAGTAGAACTTATCTTGGCAATATTATCAAAGTTAACATGACACATTCTCCTATGCCACAACCAACTTTCATCAACTTGGGCAATCAAACAACTTTTATTAGCAGTACCCAGGTGAAAAATATTACCTTTTGTGTTTTTACCTGATGCAATTATATTTCCAAAATTTCCCAATAACTTGCACTTACCATCCTTGAACTGAAGATTGTATCCCTTATCAACCATTTGTCCAACACTTAAAATATTATGCTTCAAAACTTCAACATACAAGACATCATCAATATTATGCTTAAAGAAATACATCCTCTTCCATGGATCACATCAGCTTTGTTATCACCAAATCTCACAACACCACCATCATAATTTTCCAAACACACAAACTTACTTTTATCTCATGTCATATGATGAGAAAAGCCACTGTCAATTACCCATTCATCTTTCTCTTCAACTTGAGTAGCTAGGGATTTCTCCACATTTATACAATTAGCAAATTCATTACACACAATATTATTTTCCTTGATAGCAATAAACACAAATTCATCCTCACTTGTAGTTCCTTTATCAGATTCATTATTTGTCACATCTTCATCGGCAACATAGTAACACTTCTTTTGGAATTTAGTCTTGTTATATATTGGCTTGGAAACTCTCTCAGGAAACCTTGATGCAAAATGACCTATCTTATTGCAAGAGAAACATTTAATAGGAAGCTTTCCTCTA
The DNA here is from genome assembly GCA_007258455.2 of Sequoia sempervirens. Taxonomy (NCBI): domain Eukaryota; kingdom Viridiplantae; phylum Streptophyta; class Pinopsida; order Cupressales; family Cupressaceae; genus Sequoia; species Sequoia sempervirens. Next base: position 161,359,956 of record VDFB02105785.1, on the reverse strand, counting down.
TAATTACCTTGTCCTCTGGCTTCTCTCTTCATAATCAATGCTTCAAGCTCTTCTAGCTCTCTTTCTTCTTGATCAAGCTACTTAATTTCATCCTCATATTTGAATGTATTTCTTGATGAACTTTCACTCGAATCATATCTTTGTTTATCTCTTCCAAAAATAGTAGCCTTGAATGTAGATTCAACCTTAGGAAGGGCATCACCAAATTCACTCAACTCAAAAGTAGTAAGCTTACTAATCAATATATCTCTTGTAATAGTTGTCATAGTTCGGAGCTCTTCAATAACACTAGCTTTCACTTTGTAAGAATCATGAAAGGATCTAAGCACTTTAGCAACAATCTCTTATTTGTCTATTTGTTCACCAACACATCTAATACCACACACAAGTTCATTCACTATTTGCAGGAAAGTAGTAACATTTTCATCATCACCCATTTTCAAAATTTCATATTTTCCTTTCAAACTTTGTAGCTTATCAATCTTCACATTAGCATCACCTTCATACAAGGCCTCCAACTTTTTCCATATCTCATAAAAAGTCTTCAGATCCATCACACTTTTCATCTTAGTATCAATCAAAGCACTCAAAATTGCCTCCTTAGCCTTGATATTATACTCAACATCCCTGGTCTCAACAAAAGTAGTAGGACCATTATGTGGAATAACATATATATTTTTTGTAATGCTCTAGTAGGGTTCACCAATGCATCTTAGATGGCACTCTATTCGAGTCTTCCATAAAGAATAATTTGTTCCATCAAATCTAGGACTATCCTTCTTATAAGTCGCCATCCCAAATCACCTCAAGTTGTTAAAATTCTTGCAAGGAATAGGCTCTCATACCAATTGTTGGCAACACAAGGATAGACAACTGAGAGGGGGGGTGAATCAGTTGTCACCAAATTTCAAACTTATTAAACTTATTAATGCTTATTCTCAAATCTAATAAATATCAATGAAAGCATAAATGAATAATAGATCAAAAACACACATAACACCAAGATTTTTACGTGGAAACCCTATTAGGGGAAAAACCACGGTGGAGGTCAGTCCACAAGATTATACCCTGTTAAAAGTATAAGAAATATGAATTGGGAATGCACATGCATTCAGGCACACTTCTTAGAGCTCACTGCTCAATTACAAAGGAAAACACACTTTCTTATAGAAAGTTTTTGACTAAATCCATCAGACTTTGAACTGAGAAAATAGCATCTGTTAATGCCTAGTTATAGTTTTGGTTAAGCACATGAACACTTTTTCACACTTCTTCACTCTTCTTCACTCTTATTCACACTCTACTCTACTTTTGAATGATTTGTACAATATTCACACATAGGACTCACACACTTCACATAATAACACTTCAAAACTATAAAACAATTTCTCTTATATATCCACAACAAGAAATTACATCGCTATAAGTCGGCTCCAACAAAAGAATAAAAAGAATATAAACAGTCAGCTCATATCAATAGAGATTATTCATGTGAATCAACCAAGGTCAATCATAACATAGTTAAGACCAAAAATATCATCCTCGAACACAAACCACTTGAATTAATTACACCTTGAAGATCCACAACATGCTTCAACACCTTATCAGTTAGGAACATGAAAAATATTAACACACAAGAGAAAATATCAGATCGCAAGCACATCGAACAATGAAAATGTGTAACATAGATAGAGGATGAACTAGAAACATCCACAAACATTATGAAACACTAGAGAAGCATCCACAACAACTGAACTAACTAAAATCGCATGATCTTCATTCCAGAACATAAACTGAAGTAATAGAAAAACTGTCAGAATACAAATCTTCATGTAGATCTCTGAAACTTGATGTGGATAAACTAGATATGCTTAGCAAGAAACCCTTTAGTCCACAACCTCAAAAAACCAATGAAATAAAATCACCGATAGAATGAACTTCGCTTCACCACTAACAATCTACAACACTTCTTATTACAATTTTCTCAATATCCTTGACATATGCAACTTCTAATGCATAAATTCTAATAGTGTTGACATCAATGACAACCACATATCATTAACACAACCACAATATCCAACATTATTCTTTCCATGAAAACTGATTGAACCTTTTCCATATATCTTAGTAGATGTATCATCACCAAACGTAAATATCCTCCTTCATATTTTTTCAGCTTTAACAAACTTACTCTTGTCACTAATTGTATGATTAGATCATCCACTATTAATTATCTAGCAGTTCTTCTCTTATCGAGCATGAAAAGAAGACACCAAAGTGCCTTAAGTATTGTTACTAGCTTTTGAAGCCCTTTTCTTCACACATTTCTCAAAGTTAGCAGAATTAGTTTCATCTTTTAAACCCATGAACAAGAATTCACCATCCTCATCATCCTCATAATCAGATATACTAAAACATTCTCTAACATATTCACTTTTCTTATTCATCTTACCTTTGTTATCCCTCTTTTGTCATTCAAAGCTCTATTTGGACATCTTGAAGCATAATGACCTATCTTTCCACAACTAGAACATTTGAAAAGTAACTTACCTTTGTAGTTTCTAGTACCCATTTTCATTCTTCTCTCTAAGTTAGCTTCCACATCATGAAGATCCTCCTAATTTGATATGTTAGTCTTCTCTGATTTTTCAACCTTAAAAGCAATCTCAACTTTTTCATTGCTTGGAACAAATTCTCTCATTTCAAAAGAAATTAAAGAATCATACAACTGATCTCCATAATATTTGATCAAATCTTGAAATTCCTCAATAGAAAAAAATTTATGACTATAAGATTTAGAAAGGGTTTTGAGTACCTTCTTTACCACTTATTCTTCTTTCAGCCCTCCACCAAGACCTCTGATGTAGTTGAAAAATTCATCCATCTTCTACATGTAGCTTGTGATTTTTTCATCTTCAAACATCCACAGGGTTTCAAACATAATCTTAATGTTTTGCATCTTAGCTTGATTGATCTTTTCATCTCCTTCATAAATGATTTCTAACTTTACCCAAATTTCTCTAGCAATTTTTCAGATTCATAACTTTTACTAATTCAAAATTAGCAAGACCACTTAAGAGAGCATAACTTGCTTTACCATTGTTTTCGTAGGCCTTGATCTCATTATCGTTGCTCGAACCATTTGCAGGTATAGTATATCTAGCCTCAATAGACTTCTAGATTTCAAATCTAAGAGAAACAAGAAAACCTTCCATCCTTGTCTTCCAGAATGCATAATATGATCCATCAAATTATATAGGAATATCCTTCTTGTGTGCCATCCTAGGTCTACCTCAAGTGGTTAAGCTTTCTTCCAAGGAACCTTTCTTTGATACCAATTTTTGAATGCACAAGACAACTAAAAGGGGTTGAATCAATTGTACCTTAAAACTTCAAAACCAACACAAACATTCAGATGCACATTAATTCAATTAACCCTTAATGTATTAGAATGATTTATCATGAAAGAAGATAACAAAAATAGAACAAAATCAACACCATGTATAGAAAAATACTAGATTTACATAGAAAACCCAAGAAAGGAAAAACCATGGTGAGGATTAGCTTACAATATAAAGTAATATCTACACTGATTATAAAGGGCTCACTGCTAGAGGAGTCACTGCCTAGAAGAAAGAAAGGCTCACTGTAAAAATAGAAAAGAAGATAGAGAAGAATGTTACAATGAGAAATCCATTTCAACGGAAAATAAAAATCCACCATAACATCACCAACTCCTTCAATGTCTCACTAAAGATTGTAGACACCTTCCGCTCACTGCATCTAGTAATCTAACACATGAAAGCTCACACTATACTTCAAAAATTTGTACCTTAATACTTTGAAATTCACATCATTCTCATCACACACATCTATCTTATCACTCCTCAATAACTCAGTAGATATTTATACCATCTTCAACCTTGAAAGCATTCTCCAAAGTCAGTTGTAAGACCCTATCCCTTGTGGCCTTGTTGATCCTATTAGTTGTTGATGGTTTATATGTTATATTCTATGTTCTTTTATGTTGAATAGTAAACACGATTGATGGTTGTTGGTACACCATGAAGATGTTCATATTCTTGATTAATCCTATCTAACAGTTATTTCACTCATAATTAAGTACCAATGCTAGCAAGATGAGATGACAATGATCAAGAGGGGTGATCAAGCCTCCAGTATCAAGATCCTAGTGCAAACTAACATCAACACAAAGGAAAGCACATGAGAATGATATAAAGAGAAATGACAAGGCTAAGAATATAAAGCCAAAGAGAAAAAAGAGAAAAAAGAGGGAAATAAAAGAATTAGATCAAGCTTTGACCATTTTTCCATCCTAATGTGGATCAGATCTAGGCTATTTGTACAGAAAATGCATACTCTTTCAGAGGTGACAAAACTTCTAGCTATCCATCGGGTGAGAAGTATTAAAAGGTGAGAAACATACACTCATGGCTAGTATGCACTCACACACATGAAATTGGCTATGGGGAAAGTCATGCCTCAGATTGGGCTTCCCGCTAAATGACACCAAAGTTATACCTCCTGATAACATTAATAAGGCGCCACACAAAAAATAATTTTTGAGCTTCATGAGATAAACAAAAATTTGTATGCTTGGAGCTCATGAAAAAACATGATGGCACTATAGGCATGCAAGCTATTCTATGCAAGGTGGCCATATAACAACAAATGAAAAATGCAACATGCAAAGAATGTGCAAAGGACTCCTACTTAGTTTATGCAAGGTCTTTAAATTAGGGAACATTGTGCCTATATCTCCAAGAGAGGAACAATTAGAGAATAGAGAATTCATAGCTTTGGGGATGTAGTGCATTGCATCAAGCCACTAAGAGGAATGAAATATGCTAAGAGAGATCACACTCTTGAAGGAAATTACACCCAATATCATCCATAAAGTGACAAACACATCGTATGTAGTAAGAAGGCTGCACTAAGAACTGAGAAAAATGCAAAAGAATAATGCTAATGTATGCCCCCACTTTAAAGGAATTTCTAAACACCATACTATGAGTAATTATTTTAAAGTAGCAAATGAAAAATGCAAACAAAGAAGGAGGAATGAGAGCCAACTTGGAAAGCCCTATGTCAAGTCATATATTTTTGAATAAGGCTACGTCATGTGAGAGAAAAGGAAAATAAATGGGTTTCCCCCAAAATGAAAATGCCTAACACATAAGGGATCTATGGATTTGGGGTCAGTATGTTATTTGCTACAATGTTTTTATAGAGCTTAGAACTATCATCATCTCCCAAATACATATAAAACTGGAAGAATGCCACAAAGAGAGTGAAAACAACGAAGAACCTTTTGGGTCAACATGGAAGAAACATGAATGTCTCGATGCCTTGCATCATCCCCAAAAAGAAAAAAACAAGACAAAAAGAGAAAATGAAAAGGAAATAGAACAAGAAAGTCTTTTGGGTCAACATGGAAGAGACGTGAATGTCTCGATGCCTTGCATCATCCCCAAAAGGAAAACACAAGACAAAAGAGAAAATGAAAAGGAAAAAGAAAAAGAAGGAGCCTTTTGGGTCAACATGGAAGAGACATGAATTTCTTGACATCTTGCGTCATCTCCAAAAGGAAAACACAAGAAAAAAAAGAAAATGGAAAGGAAAAAGAAATCCTTTTGGGTCAACATGGAAGAGACATTAATGTCTCAACACCTTGCGTCATCCCCAAAAGAAAAGGAAAAAGATATAAAGATAAAAAGAAAGCGAAAGAGATATATGACATTGAGAAGAATGAAGGTACACATAGAGGAATGTCAGAAGAGAGAGAACATCAAACAAAAAATCACAAGGGATCACATTATGCACATGCAATCACACAAAAGAAAATGAAAAAGAATTAATGCAAAAGACTATTAAGGAAAATGCAAGTCAACATATAAGCAAGTCATCTATCTCCAAATCTTGTTCTGTATAATTGGAAGGTGAACGATAAACTTAAGGGACAATGAAAAATGCATTACTAGGAAAAGGCTATCAATTTGATGCCCCCACTAAGTGCGAGACAAGAATGAGCCGAGGTAGGTAGTGGGAAAGGTCATGTAATAGTGAGAATAGAATGTTCTACAATTATTACATGACAAGGGGTCTTGATTAAGGGATTATTTCTAACATGTCAAGTCTTTTAAGTATATGGTGTAAAGTACGATACTCATTGGTGAGATGCCTAAGAGTCCTATGATATGCACAATATTTTTCATTTTTGAGATGCTTGATTCTTGTTGTGGTAAGTTAATACAACCTATGTTAACAAGTTCTTTCAATTTTTATTCAATGTTTGTGAGATTTTGTAAAAATGACAAGTCTTTGAATTTTTGAGGCTTTTGTTGGCTTCATAGATTTCTTCAAGTGAAGGTTGAGGAGAAAAACCGTAGATTAATTCCTCATTTTTTATAAGCACCGGTACTTCTTAAGGAAGGAGGATATTCATATCGGGAGGGGAATCCAAGATCACCATATCACCACTTCGAAGCCTTAGATATTCTCTAGGGGGTTTTCCATTATGAGAGGGATCTTGATATCCTAATCCCTTTGTGTTTTCATCTGTTGGTATTTTCTCTAGGTGTTGATGAATTTAATGTTCACTTGTTGTATCACACCCTTGTTTACTCAAGATTGTGAATCCTTTTCCATATGTTTCTTCAATATTGATGGGAGTGTTAATTACTTTATTATCATAAAATAGTTGAGTGTTTGCTTGTCTAAAAGAATTAGATTCATTTGTTGTAGGGATCTTAGGTTCAACTTTTGCTTCAGGATGTAAGTAACCAAACATCTCAAGAGGTGGTATTGTAGGAAGATCTTGTTGTTTCATGGATGGATAGAAGAATGCATTAGCTTCAAGGTTGTCAAGAAAATTATTTAGGAACCTATTAATGATATCATCATCTTCTCCAATGATGTCACCATCATGAGGAGGACATGCATTAAAAGTTGAGTGAGCATGAGTGAGTTTAATGTCATTAGGGTCGTTTCCAAAAGCACTTGACACATCCACAAAGGACTTTATTGACATCCAAAGCTTGTTAAAGCACATATCCATTATGCAAATTTCAGATTGTAAACTATGTAACAATTTTGTAAATGCAATTTTGAATTTAAGCAATACACAAGATGAATGAATTTAAGCTAAATACAATTATTTAAATGAAACAAAAGGTATGTAAACTGAAATAGAAAGGTAACAGCAGGAAACAAAAACTTAGAAACTGAACTGTAAATGCAATAAAATGCAGTGAAAAATATGCAAAGGGATTGATTTGCCCAAGGTGGCAAATGAATCCAGGTACTATTTTTTTAATTTTTGAATTGAATTTTGTTATTTTATGTTTTCTGATGCAAATCTGCGATGAAAATGAAAAATTTAATAGATTTTTATTGAAATTAGATTCAACAATGTAAGTTATATGAGCTTTCACTAATGCAAGAATTGAAACCCTAGAATGCAAATTAACCAATGCAAAACATAATGAAATGTTAATGCAAGCTAAATGTAGGATGTAAAAGTACTCCAAATCAGAATAATGATTTCCTAAATGCAGGTTTACCAAAATGGAACCTCTTAAAATGGAGTGGGGGAAATGATGGATTGATTAGGATATATGATGTATCCACTACTAATTTCAAAGAGACTCGACTCAAGGATAACCCTAGAGATCTAAATGTAAAGGAGATTGAAATATTGCAATAGGGCTATCCTAGAGAATGAATGATAGCTAATGAGGGGTTCACCACCAAGTGTAAACTTGGAAAATACAATGAAATGCAAAACACAATGTAAAAACCCTAATTGAATGCAAACTTGATTTAAATGACCTAGAAATATGAACAAAATGTAACAAAAAGCTATGAAATTGAAATTGTGCACCTAGAAGACTGAAGAAGGTAGAATGGAGGTCTAGATCACAAAAAAATATGATGTTGATGTTGATCGAGACTCATTCACCATGCTAGGAAAATCAGTCCAATTTCTAAGAAATTGTGTAGGAACATGTTTTAACCAAAAGGATATCGAGATCTATAAAAATATTTGTCAGGCTTGTATAGTGGGACTCATTTTCCAATAGTGGAAAATCATTCCACTTCTTTGTTTCTAAAATTTCTAAACTAGATTATGTGCCTCTTGGTCTACTATGTTCTTTTTGACTATTTTCTGGATTTGAAACTATAAATTTCTACCTGTAGACCTTCTCCAAGCTTCTCCAAGGTTTGATAGAAACTCTGAAAAAATTGGGAATTTGATAACTTTTCTCAAACTTTTCTTCTGGAAAAATCTGCAACCTAGCCCTGCAAATCACACATAAGAAGAGGGGGAAATGTTGTGGGGGTTAGTGAATAGGGGTTTTCCTTGGTCAAACCCCTTGTTGGTATTTAAACCTTCAATGAAAGTAAATATGAAAGGAGAATGATGAGTGAAAAAAATACAACATTGCAACTCACCAAACCCTAGCAATAAGGTTTTGCAATAATGCTTGAAATGACTAGAATGGATGTGGTCCTTGACTCTTTCTTGAAGGAGATAGATCTTGAATGTAATGCTTGCTTGGATCATGAACTCTACATCACAAATGTTAGCACAATAAAAAACATGACATTGAGAAGAATGAAGGTACACATAGAGGAATGTCAGAAGAGAGAGAACATCAAACAAAAAATCACAAGGGATCACATTATGCACATGCAATCACACAAAAGAAAATGAAAAAGAATTAATGCAAAAGACTATTAAGGAAAATGCAAGTCAACATATAAGCAAGTCATCTATCTCCAAATCTTGTTCTGTATAATTGGAAGGTGAACGATAAACTTAAGGGACAATGAAAAATGCATTACTAGGAAAAGGCTATCAATTTGATGCCCCCACTAAGTGCGAGACAAGAATGAGCCGAGGTAGGTAGTGGGAAAGGTCATGTAATAGTGAGAATAGAATGTTCTACAATTATTACATGACAAGGGGTCTTGATTAAGGGATTATTTCTAACATGTCAAGTCTTTTAAGTATATGGTGTAAAGTACGATACTCATTGGTGAGATGCCTAAGAGTCCTATGATATGCACAATATTTTTCATTTTTGAGATGCTTGATTCTTGTTGTGGTAAGTTAATACAACCTATGTTAACAAGTTCTTTCAATTTTTATTCAATGTTTGTGAGATTTTGTAAAAATGACAAGTCTTTGAATTTTTGAGGCTTTTGTTGGCTTCATAGATTTCTTCAAGTGAAGGTTGAGGAGAAAAACCGTAGATTAATTCCTCATTTTTTATAAGCACCGGTACTTCTTAAGGAAGGAGGATATTCATATCGGGAGGGGAATCCAAGATCACCATATCACCACTTCGAAGCCTTAGATATTCTCTAGGGGGTTTTCCATTATGAGAGGGATCTTGATATCCTAATCCCTTTGTGTTTTCATCTGTTGGTATTTTCTCTAGGTGTTGATGAATTTAATGTTCACTTGTTGTATCACACCCTTGTTTACTCAAGATTGTGAATCCTTTTCCATATGTTTCTTCAATATTGATGGGAGTGTTAATTACTTTATTATCATAAAATAGTTGAGTGTTTGCTTGTCTAAAAGAATTAGATTCATTTGTTGTAGGGATCTTAGGTTCAACTTTTGCTTCAGGATGTAAGTAACCAAACATCTCAAGAGGTGGTATTGTAGGAAGATCTTGTTGTTTCATGGATGGATAGAAGAATGCATTAGCTTCAAGGTTGTCAAGAAAATTATTTAGGAACCTATTAATGATATCATCATCTTCTCCAATGATGTCACCATCATGAGGAGGACATGCATTAAAAGTTGAGTGAGCATGAGTGAGTTTAATGTCATTAGGGTCGTTTCCAAAAGCACTTGACACATCCACAAAGGACTTTATTGACATCCAAAGCTTGTTAAAGCACATATCCATTATGCAAATTTCAGATTGTAAACTATGTAACAATTTTGTAAATGCAATTTTGAATTTAAGCAATACACAAGATGAATGAATTTAAGCTAAATACAATTATTTAAATGAAACAAAAGGTATGTAAACTGAAATAGAAAGGTAACAGCAGGAAACAAAAACTTAGAAACTGAACTGTAAATGCAATAAAATGCAGTGAAAAATATGCAAAGGGATTGATTTGCCCAAGGTGGCAAATGAATCCAGGTACTATTTTTTTAATTTTTGAATTGAATTTTGTTATTTTATGTTTTCTGATGCAAATCTGCGATGAAAATGAAAAATTTAATAGATTTTTATTGAAATTAGATTCAACAATGTAAGTTATATGAGCTTTCACTAATGCAAGAATTGAAACCCTAGAATGCAAATTAACCAATGCAAAACATAATGAAATGTTAATGCAAGCTAAATGTAGGATGTAAAAGTACTCCAAATCAGAATAATGATTTCCTAAATGCAGGTTTACCAAAATGGAACCTCTTAAAATGGAGTGGGGGAAATGATGGATTGATTAGGATATATGATGTATCCACTACTAATTTCAAAGAGACTCGACTCAAGGATAACCCTAGAGATCTAAATGTAAAGGAGATTGAAATATTGCAATAGGGCTATCCTAGAGAATGAATGATAGCTAATGAGGGGTTCACCACCAAGTGTAAACTTGGAAAATACAATGAAATGCAAAACACAATGTAAAAACCCTAATTGAATGCAAACTTGATTTAAATGACCTAGAAATATGAACAAAATGTAACAAAAAGCTATGAAATTGAAATTGTGCACCTAGAAGACTGAAGAAGGTAGAATGGAGGTCTAGATCACAAAAAAATATGATGTTGATGTTGATCGAGACTCATTCACCATGCTAGGAAAATCAGTCCAATTTCTAAGAAATTGTGTAGGAACATGTTTTAACCAAAAGGATATCGAGATCTATAAAAATATTTGTCAGGCTTGTATAGTGGGACTCATTTTCCAATAGTGGAAAATCATTCCACTTCTTTGTTTCTAAAATTTCTAAACTAGATTATGTGCCTCTTGGTCTACTATGTTCTTTTTGACTATTTTCTGGATTTGAAACTATAAATTTCTACCTGTAGACCTTCTCCAAGCTTCTCCAAGGTTTGATAGAAACTCTGAAAAAATTGGGAATTTGATAACTTTTCTCAAACTTTTCTTCTTGAAAAATCTGCAACCTAGCCCTGCAAATCACACATAAGAAGAGGGGGAAATGTTGTGGGGGTTAGTGAATAGGGGTTTTCCTTGGTCAAACCCCTTGTTGGTATTTAAACCTTCAATGAAAGTAAATATGAAAGGAGAATGATGAGTGAAAAAAATACAACATTGCAACTCACCAAACCCTAGCAATAAGGTTTTGCAATAATGCTTGAAATGACTAGAATGGATGTGGTCCTTGACTCTTTCTTGAAGGAGATAGATCTTGAATGTAATGCTTGCTTGGATCATGAACTCTACATCACAAATGTTAGCACAATAAAAAACATGAAGAATGAAATCTTTTACATGATGATTGAAACTTGAAAGATTCTCTAGAATTCTTAATAATCTACCCTTGAAATGCCTTGAATGCTCTTCTGAATGCTCAAATTTTCTTTTTTGAAGTCTCTTGAATGCTAGGTGTTGACTATGAGTGAAAGAACCTTCTATTTATACTTAATTATACAAGAATTCTTGAAATTACAACACTACAAGCTGATCTCAGATCTAGGAGAATAAAATCCCATCAAAAATTTGAATTAAATTTGAATTTTGGTCACACAAGACTCATTTTCCCAAGGTGGTGAATGAGTCCCATCACACATAATGTATGGGAAGAAAAATGAAAAATGCTTAGAAATGTGTGAAACCTACATCAGGGCCAAAAATACCTAGGTGGGACTCATTCACCCAAGGTGGTGAATTAGTCCTAAACACTAAATCTGGGCTCAACAAACTAGGAACACTTGAATTATTTTTTGCTACTGATTGGTGTCAAGATTATCCTTGAAAAGATGAAGTAAATGAGGATTTTGGATGCAAAATAGTGCCATTAAAAGCATAGGAAAGCCCAATTATTAATGATAATCCTAAATAAATGTGAAAGTGTGTTACAACACTCTAAATAAGGAAAGATTAAGGTTGATTATGATGATTATGCTTAGCTTATTTGATAAAATCTTAGAAAAGTGTGAAATTGTGTTTCAACACTTCACAACACTTTTGCAAGGAACCATTAAAATCATATTAGTTCACAAAGGCCCAAGAAATAATGTGAATGTGTTATCCACATTGCAAAATCAAATCAAGGAAAAATTAAGAAAAAATCACAAGGAGGGCACAAACAAGTCAGAAAAAGTAGAAGGGTTACTTTTTTGGTGACTCCATTTAGACCCCACCTTAGTGAGAGGATGAAACTACTTCAAACTCACACTAAAGTAGACAAACATGCATGAAGAGGGGTTACAATATACCAATGCTAGAAAGAAAAGATGGAAACAATCAAGAGGGGTGATCAAGCCCCCAAGATAAAGATCCCAGCACAAACTAACATGAGCACAAAGGAATGCACATGAGAATGATATAAAGAGCAATGAAAAGGCCAAGCATATATTGCCAAAGATGAGAAAAGAGAAAAAGGTGGAAATAAAAGAATCGGATCAAGCTTTTATCATTTTTTCATCCTAATGTGGATCAGATTGAGGAGCTGTTTCTTTGGAAAACACATACTCACTTTGAGGAAACAAAAATTTTGGTTTTCTGCCGAGTGAGAAGTCCTAAAAGGTGAGAAACATACACTCATGGCCGGTATGCACTCACACACATGTAAGTGGCTATGGGGAAATTCATTCCTTAGATTGGGCTTCCCGCTCAACTATACCAAAGTTATACCTCCTAATAACTTTAATAAGGGGTGACACAAAAAATGATTTTCAAGCTTCATGAGACAAACAAAACTTCATATGCTTGGAGCTCATGAAAAATTAGGATGGCACTACACGCATGCAAGTTGTGTTATGCAAGGTGGCCATATAACAACAAATGCAAAAAATCAACATGCAAAGAATGTTCAAAGGAGGTTTTCTTAGTTCATGTGAGGTCTTTAACTTAAGTAACAGTGTGCCTAATATCTCCAAGAGAGGACCAATAAGAGAATAGATAATTCATAACTTAGGGGATGCAATGCATCACATCAAGCCACTAAGAGGAATGCAATATGCTAAGAGAGATCACACTCCTTAAGGAAATTACACCCAGTGTCATCCACAAAGTGACAAATGCATTGTATGAAGTAAGAAGGTTGGACTAAGAACTGAGAAAAATGCAAAAGAATAATTCCAATGTATGCCCCCACTTTAAAGGAATTGCTAAACACCATACCATGAGCAATTACTTTAAAGTAGAAAATAAAAAATGGAAATAAAGATGGAGACATGAGAGCCAATTTGGAAATCCCTATGCCCAGTCATATGTTTTTGAATAAGGCTATGTCATGCGAGAGAAAAGGAAAAGGAAGGGGTTGCCCCCAAAATGAAAATTCCAAACACATAAGGGATCTATGGTTTTGGGGTCAATATGTTCTTTTCTACAGTGTTTCTATAGAGCTCAGAATTGTCATCATCCCCAAAATAAACATAGAACTAGAAGAGTGACACAAAGAGAGTGAAAAAAATGAAGAACCTTTTGGGTCAATAGGGAAGAAAACTGAATGTCTCAATGCCTTGTGTCATCCCCAAAAGGAAAACAAAAGAGAAAATGAGAAAAGGAAAAGGAAATAGAGAAAGAAATCATTTTGGGTCAACATGGAAGAGACATGAATGTCTCAATGCCTTGCCTCATCCCCTAAAGGAAAATACAAGATAAAAGAGAAATTGAAAATGAAAAAGAAAAAGAAAGAGCCTTTTTGCTCAACATTGAAGAGACATGAATGTCTCAGTGCCTTGCGTCATCCCCCAAAAGGAAAAAACAAGATAAAAAAAATGAAAAGGAAAAAGAAAAAGAAAGCCTTTTGGGTCAACATGGAAGAGACATGAATGTATCAACACCAAGAATCATCCCCAAAAGGAAAAGGAAAAAGATATAAGGATAAAAAGAAAGCGAAAGAGATATACAACATAGAGAAGAATGAAGGTGAAAATAGAGGAATGCCATGAAGAGAGAGAACATCAAACAGAACATCACGAGGGATAACATTACAAACATGCAATCACACAAAAGAAAATGAAAAAGAAATAATGTAAAAGACTAGTAAGGAAAATGTGAGTCAACCTACGAGCAAGTCATCAACCTCCCAATCTTAGTCTATATAAGCAGAAGGTGAACAATGAACTTAGGGGACAATGACAAATGCATTACTAGGACAAGGCTATCAATTTCTTTCCCCCACTAAGTACAAGACAAGAATGAGCCAAAGTAGGTGATGGGAAAGGTCATGTAATAGTGAAAATAGAATGTTCTACAACTATTACATGACAACCTAGGGTCTTGATTAAGGGATTATTTGTAACATGTCAAGTCTTTTAAGTACATTTTGTAAAGTATGACACTCATTGGTGAGATGCTTGAGAGTCCTATGATATGCAGAATATTTGTCATTTTTAGGATGCTTGATTCTTGTGGGAGGTGGTAGGGTAATCCAACCTCTGTTAACAAGTTCTTTCAATTTTTGTTCAATATTTGTGAGATTTTGCAAAAAATGGCAAGTCTTTGAATTTTTGAGGCTTTTGTCTTTTGTTGGCTTCATGAATTTCTTCAAGTGAAGGTTGAGAAGAAAAATGAAAGATGAATTCCTCATTTTTGAAAATCACTTGTTCTTCTTGAGGAAGGAGGATATTCATATTAGGAGGAGAATCCAAGATCATTGAACCATCACTTCAGAGCCTTGGATATTCTCTAGGAGGTTTTCTATTATAAGAGGGATCTTGATATCCTAATCCCTTTGTGTTTTCATTTGCTGGTATTTGCTCTAGGATTTTATGAATTTCATGTTAACTTGTTGTATCACATCCTTGTTTACTCAATATTGTGATTCCTTTTCTATATTTTTCTTCAAGATTGATGGGAGTATTGGTTAATTTATTATCATAAAATGGTTGAGTGTTTGTTTGTCTAAAGGAACTAGATTCACCTATTGTAGGAATCTCAGGTTAAACTTTTGTTTCACTATGTAAGTAACAAAACATCTCAAGAGGTGGTATTGTAGGAACATCTTGTTGTTTCATGGATGGATAGAAGGATGCATTAGCTTCAAGGTTGTCAAGACAATCATTTGGGAACCTATTCATGCTATCATCATCTTCTCCAATAATTTCACTATCACAAGGAGGACATGCATTAGGAGTTGAGTGAGCACGGGTGAGTTCAATGTCATTAGGTTCATTTCCAAAAGCACAACTTGACACATCCACTAAGGACTTTAATGACATCCAAAGCTTGTTAAAGAACATATCCATTATGCAAATTTTAGATTATAAACAATGCAACAATTTTGTAAATGCAATTTTGATTTTAAGCAATGCACAAGATGAATGAATTTAAGCTAAATGTAGTGAATTGAATGAAACAAAAGGTATACAAACTGCAACAAAAAGGTAACTAGAGAAAATAGAAACTTAGTAACTAAACTATAAATTCCAGAAAATGCAGTAAAAAATATGCAAAGGGACTAATTTCACCAAGGTGGTGAATGATTCTAGGTACTATTTTTTTGAAAATTTTCAGAATTTTTAAATTGAATTTTGTGCTTTTTATGTTTTTTGATGCAAATCTAAGATGAAAATGCAGAATTTTACTGATTTTTAATGAAATTAGATGCAACAATGCAAAGTATATGAGCTTTCACTAATGCAAGAATTGAAACCCTAGAATGCAAATTAACCAATGTAAAACCTAATTTAATGTTAATGCAAGATAAATCTAGGATGTAAATGCACTCCAAATCAGAATAATGATGTCCTAAATATAGGTTCACCAAAATGGAACCTCTTAAAATGGAATGGGGGAAACGATGGATTGATTAGGATATATGATGTATCCACTACCAATTTCAAAGAGACTCCACTCAAGGATAACCCTAGAGATCTCAATGCAAAGGAGATTGAAATCTTGCAATAGGGTTGTCCTAGAGACTGAATGATAGCTAATGAGGGGTTCACCACCAAGTATAAACTTGGAAAAGACAATGAAATGAAAAACATAATGTAAAAACCATAATTGAATGAACAATTGATTTAAATGACTTAGAAATATGAACACAATGTAACAAAAAGCTATGAAATTGAAAGTGTGCACCTAGAAGACTAAGGAAGGAAAAATTGAGGTTTGGATCACTAAAAAATCTAGTGTTGATGTTGACTAGGACTCATTCACTAGGTTAGGTGAATCAGTCCAATTTTTGGGAAAATGTACGTGACAGGTTTTAGCCAAAAGGGTATCTAGATCTATAAAAATATTTATTAGGCCTGTAGAGTGGGACTTATTCACCAATAGTGGTGAATCAGTCCACTTCTGCTTTTTTGGAAGTTCTGAACTAGATTTTGTGACTCTCGGTCTGCTTTGCTCTTTTTGACTAGTTTCCGGATCTGAAACTAGAAATTCTCATCTATAGACCTTCTCCAAGCTTCTCCAAGGTTTGATGACAACTTTTCTCCAATTTTGCTTCTTGACAAATATGGAACCTAGACCTACAAATCACACACAAGAAGAAGGAAAAATGTTGGGGTTAGTGAATAGGGGTTTGCCTTGGTCAAACCCCTTGTTGGTAATTAAACCTTGAAATGAAAGTAAATATGAAAGGAGAATGATGAATGAATAAAATACAATGTTGGAACTCACCAAACCCTAGGAATAAGGTGCTGCAATAATGCTTGAAATGGTTGCAATGGATGTGGTTCTTGACTCTTCTTGAAGGAGATAGATCTTCAATGTAATGCTTTCTTGGATCATGAACTCTACATCACAAATGTTAGCACAATAATTGTGGATGTGAAAATATTCACTTGGCTAAAAATATAAACAATACATTAGCATGATTAGTGTTTTAAAACAAAACAAACCTTCAACATCCCTATGAAATAATACATCATGCTTGAAAATGAAAACAAATGACAAAATAACTAAAGTGTATAAAACATGAAGTAAATCCTATCTCATAGTGGATTGGTGTTTCTATGGAAAGAAGCCCTTTCTCAATCCTTATTAAGCCAATGATGAAGATGCAATGATAATGGAAAAAATTAGCTCTCAATGTGAAGGGAGTAACTTTGCATGAAGTTGTACATTTTGTGGATGATCAAAATGTAAGATAGCCTCTCCATTTGTAAAAGAGTTTTATGAGAGAAGAGGCCAAAGGGATGAATATTGGACAAAAACCCAACCAATAGGAAGGAGCCACTTGTCACCATGTGAATGGGCCAAGGATGTGCATGTTTTGATGAATGTGCCAATAAATGCCTATATTTGAAATTTGAAAATGTTGAAATGACAAGGTGGAGGGAGAGTCAAATGGAGTAATGGCACTTGGCTCAATGCAAAAGGACTTGTAAGGTGACATAAATGTCTTGTTGGAAGGACTCATCCCACTTGGAGTGAGATTTGAAATGGAGGAATATTCCATTTTTTATGCCATGTTTTTTATATAAAAAGCAGCAAGAAAAAGGGTGTTGTCCCATCAATACAAGGCACCAAAGGCCATCCAGAGAAAACACATTAACAACACAGTGACAGCAAAGAGAACCAAGCCATCACCCACAACAAGTCATATCAAAAACCCAAAACAATAGTAAACACAAGATAAACAAAGTCCATCATGCAGGCATGATACAAAGCAGTCAAGTCCAAAGACCCTAGGGGTAAAACTAGTTAAAAAACAACATATACATACTAAAAGTCATAGAGAATCTATCAAAAAACATAAAGAGCCAAAAGCCTAATTTTTTTCCTCCATGCATGGTTTGTCTTGAATAGCAGTCACCCAATCCGTTGTGAGGAACTTGAGCAACTCCTCAAAGCCAGTGTCTTCCTCACCATCGTCTACGAACTTGTCCCTCTGCAACAAGTATAAACTAGTCGCCGACCTATGCATGACCTTCAAGACAAAGTGAGACGCCTCCTGAACCTTCTTTTCCAGCCTCTCAATTCTCCCTTTCAGCTTGCTAACTTCAACCCAAGCATGTTCTTTTTTATTGTAATCTTCTTTCAAGGGGATTTTCTATGCCATGTTGATGGAAAATGAAGATTTAATAAATGAATTAATTGATTTATTTGTGCAAGTGGGAAAAGCTAGAGGGTGTGACATGAGTTTAGAGTAAATTAATCAGGATTAGATTAATTTATTGAGGGATTAGATGATTTGACTTTTTGACTTAGATTTATGGATTAAAATAAATCAAAAGGAGATGAAAAGTGATTTAGACTTAGTTAAATAAATGTTTTGATTTATTTAACTAAAGGGAATGATGTTAATGGTTTAATTAAATAAGGATGAATGTATGACTTTAGGAGATTAATTAAATAAACTTGATTTATTTGATGAATGGATGGATATAAGTTAGTTAAATGCATAATGAAAATTTTGCATGTCTACATTCTGCCCCTCTTTGAAGCAATGTACTTGCTATGTTGTTTCAAAGAATAAACTTGCAGTGATCAAAATTATAAAAAAAAAATGATTTTTTTGGATGCGCCAGTAGAAAGAAGTATACTGGTACATTTCCCGCTTGAGAGATCGAGTGAAAAGATTCAATTTGAGGGTCAATCTCATGATAAAGAGGTTCAAAATGGATGTATGGATGGTTATGCTAATGATGCAAATGAGATGGTTTTAAGATGCTTAGAATAACCAATCTATATTATCCTAAATGACTTAAATGATAATGCAATGCATGTGAGATGGATGAGATGGATGATGTGATTATGAGATTTATGTATGCTAATGATTAACTGACATGGCATGATGTTAGTACAGAAAAGAAGAAATGAGATGATGACAAGACGATTCAACAAGCCAACTTTATGATGATGATGAAAGATGAATGATGATTTGCTTATTAGGAATTGGGACTTTAAAAGGGCTAATTACCTTATGTTTGATAACATACATAGATACGATGCATCAAGGTATAAATAAATAGGATGGCATTGTACCTAGTGAGATGGACTTTGACTCAAAAAATAAATAGGAGTATTCTTGCTCACACTTGACATACAGAAACCTTGCTAGGATGCACCTAACAAAGCAAGTATTCACCAAGTTATATTACAAGAATGTCCAACAAGCACAATAGATAAAAAGATAATGATCGATGCCTCATTCCTTTCTCTCTAACTAACTTTGATTAGATATCATCGAGAGGTCATTGGAATGAGTGCAATAAGATAAATCAAAAAGAAAAGATCAAAAACATAAACAAGCTAATGTTCTTCATACCTCTAGCCAATGGGATTTGTTTTGATTAGGATAAGAATCCAAAGTGATATCCAAAATGATGCCTATTGTCGAAATGATATATCCTAGGACATGCATTGTATAGGATGATGATGGGTTGATAAGTTGTTTAATAGGATTTTGATATAAGGTTGACTGACATGTTTGAAAATGATTAGGATTTTGATTTTTCATTTAAAAGTTTGAAGTTTTCTTTTGATTTTACGTTTGAAGCTTTCTTTTGCTGATTGTTGTGGTTGTTTCTATTTGTGTTGCCAAAGGATGAAGGTGACGATTGTTTTATTATGGATGAGTGATTTATTGCGAGTGAAAGCAAGATGAGACAGATGATTTTTTTTGAATATTTGGATGTTTTCTAATGTTTTATTTTTTGAAATGTTTTCAGGTTGTTTTTGGTATTTTTGAGATTTTAAAAATGTTTTGATTTTTAATTTTCCAATGTTTTGGGGTTTTCTGATATTTATGAATGTTTTTGGATTTTGTGTTTTTAAGAATGTTTTTGGATTTTGTGTCTCGAGGGCTGATCAAAGATTAGCATTTCCTACGTGTAAGCTCAAAGACGACACAGTTGAGACACCATGATTTTGAATTTTTCTATTTTTATGAGTTTTTTTGGATTTTTGATATGTTTAAGATGTTTTTGGATTTTTGCATGATTTTGACGATTTGGATACAAACATGTATGATGATATCAGTGCTTTGTTTAGCAATTTTTTTGAGAACCAAGAAAATTTTGATTGATCGGATCAATGGATTGATGATGATAACATTGTTGAGGATACACAACAATGTAAGGATAATGTTAAGCAACACAAGGACTGGGAAGGATATCCCAAGATGATGAGGGATTGATGGTGATAACATTGTCAAGGATACACAACAATGCAAGGATAGTGTTAAGCAACACAAGAATTAGGATGGATATCCCAAGATGATAAGGGATTGATTAGATTTGATTGATCAAGATCAATGATGATAACATTGTTGAGGATACACAACAACACAAGGATTTGATTGAACATGATTGATGATGATAGCATTGTTGAGGATGCACAAAAATGTAAGGATAGTGTTAAGCAACACAATGAATGGGAAGGATATCCTGAGATGATGATGGATTGACTAGATTTGATTGATCAGGATTTTGAAGCTTGGTTTGAAACAAAAGATGTTTTGGATGATTTGATGTGACATTTGAAGTGCCATTTAGATGCAACTGATAGTGATTGTTTGGATTGATGTTTGATGAAAAATAAAACTTGATAATGAATGTCTTCTCGTCAAAATATGCCATGAGCTAGTGATTTGGATTTTGGCCCACAAATGCTTTGACCAAGTTGATTTCATGTTTTCCAATGTTTAGATCACCACATAAGTTGGAGGATATAGATTAAGATTTATTCCTAAAGCAAGATATGAATATTTGTCCCTAGTGTCTAGCAATGTATGGAATGCCATGGGTGGATGCTTGGATGGGTGTATGGATGGATGGATATGGATTATCTTGCAATAAGATAAGGTGTTCAGATAGAGGATGGTTATTTGGATAATGCTTTATGGCTCAGATAATGTTGGGTAGGATAGGATTAGTGAAAATGACCCATGTCAAGATGTTTACCATAAGCAAGCATAAAGTGTGCACCAAAATTTTTACCATGATCAAGATAATTTGGAAAATGGATGTAGACGGATGAAAAATGGATTGGATAAATGGTTCATGGATGAATGGATTTATTATGGATAAGATGGATGGAATGTTGGATTTGCTATGGATGGGATGAGATGCTTCCACCTGAATTGGTGCATGTAGATGCTCGATTCTACACATGATGCCTGTTTTCCAAGTTTTCATCATGGTACCTATCCAAAGTACTGCCCATGTAGGTTTAACTAGAGGACATTTTTTTTATTACTGTTTTCAATCCTTTTTCTATTTTTTTGGATTTTTATATTTTTAAATTTTTTTTGAACTTTTTAAAATGATTTTAAGCTCATGCTAAATCACCTTGTGGTTTTGATGTATATTCTTCTGTCATAATGTGCCATCGATATCCTGCTTGAAGAAGATGCTTTGCCAAGATATGTGCACTTGAATGCAACTTTTGGGATTCCTAATCTGCTTTGTTGATATCAGAGTTAACTTTGTCTTTGTGCACACATTGCAATAGAGTGCCTTCTGGATCCTTTTGATGAAAGGTCATTGCCAACACATGGTCAATGTGAGAATTGGATATCATGCATGGAGGCATGGATGGAGTGTGTTTAGGAATAAAAGATGGATTGGTTGATAGTTTGGAATATTTGATTATCCAAACCTTGGAAGATGAGAAATGGTGGGTGGATATAAAAGTGTGCATGGAATTAGGACCAACTGCTTGATATACTTTGTACATCACTTTAGAAGCCTACTTTTTCCTTTTTGGACATCTTTGATGGATACTTTTCCCTTTTTTATTTTTCCCCATAGTTTCCTTGACTAATGGAGTTTGATAGGGATAATCTTTCTTTGTATTCTTTTGTATCCATTTTTATTTGATTGTCCATTATACTTCTCTACTTCTTTTATTTTGATAATGTTATTTATGCTTTGATTTAACTCTTTCTTTTGATGTTGGTCCCAATTTATGAATGGGGTGATGGGTGGATGAAGATTCATGACATGGCTGGTTGTAGTATTAGCATCAGTTTCATTATAAGTACTCTTCGTGCTCCCTATGTTGATGTTTGCTTGAGACATAGTTGCCCTCAATATGTTGGTGTTATGCCTTGGATAACCACCCCATTTTATTCTAGAAAAAAATGGGATCCCCTTCTCTTTTTGGTTTCGTTGCCTCTGTTATTGGCTTTGGTCTTGGGATTTTTTTTTTTGTTTCCTTTTAATTTTTTTTTCTGTTCCATTTAATTTTGGTTCTATCTCAGCTTGAGTTGGTTTTCTCCTTCCTAAGAATCAATGCAATAATCATGAACAATAATGTATTTTATATGCTCCAAGGACTAACTGAGGCATTTGTTTTGCAAGATTGAATCACTCATCTGGAAATATCTCTCAAGGAAGTCAGCTTTAAAGCATGCTTTAGTCCCATTCAACATAAAAACCCTCATGAAAAAGTCACTAAGACCCTCCTATGGCCGACTGGTAGTTAGGTTCTATCCATTTGAAATCCAAGGAGTCACCAAGACATTTTAGTCGCTATGAGCTCTCGGCGACTAAGTGGAGTCTCCCTGAATTAAAATAGGCCTTCATCGAAACAAGGAGGCTTCAACTTAATGTCTCAATGAAGGGAATGTCTCACCGACCGGTAGCAGAGGGATACACATTTCGAGGGGAGAATTTTCTTTGGGGGAAAGTCTCGGTGAATTCTTCATGTCTCACTGACTAGCACAGAATGAACAAAGCTTTGGGAAGAGATGTGTCTTTGGTATGTGGTCTTGCTGAATGCTTTGTGTCTTAATGGCCACTGATAAGGATATGCATCTCGGTGAGAAATTTTTGTAGCAGAGGGATGTCTTGGTTAGTGCATTTGGTCTCACCGACAAAGAGTAAAAAGGATTCTATCGGGTGAGGTCTTGCTATCTTTCTGACCCATTTTGTCACACTGACATATTGCTTCATCAGTGAGAGAATGATATCATCACATCGACAAAGGTAAACTTATGGATATTTCTCAGTGAGACATAAGGTGTCTATGGGATGTCTCCCCAACAAGAGAATGCTGCAGTGACACATATGAAATGGAAGAATAGTGTCGGCAAGAGGTCTCATCGACATGGTGGGCTCTTGCTGAAAAGGTTTGTCTTCGGGGAGAGTGGTTCACTTTCGGCATGAAGTCTGGCCGACGTGCTAAAGTCTCAATGACACGGAAGTGATATCACCATAAGTCTGCTTGACAGAAGTAGGTCACATCGAAGGTTTGAGCTTGGCGATAATTTTTCCTTCAGTAGGAGGTCTGGCCGACTAGCAGTGGGTCTTGCCGAAAGGGTCGGTCTTTGATATAACATGAAGGGCTCAGGAGGGGATGTCCTGTCGATATGGGATTGTCTCATCGACATGATCTCAGCTTGCTAGAGGGTTATCCCTTCACCAGAATGTCTTGTCATCTATGAGAGGTCACCACGAAGAAACATGAGCTCTCAGCAAAAGGAAGAGCCTTTGCCGAAATGTCTCGATGAAGGAAAGATGTCTCGCCGACATGAGGTAATATTGGCATAAGGTCTTGCTGATCCATCAGAGTCTCAATGAAATAAAGGCGTCATTGGAAGGATCTCACCAATAGAAGGATGGCTTTGACAAAAGTATCACCGACAAGGTGAACTCTTGCCAAAATAAAACGGCATCGGCAAAGCAAGATTTCATCGCCATGAGGTCTTGGCGATTAGGAGATGTCTCACCGATAAGGTGTGCCTTCGAGGAGAATGAATGCATTCAGTGAAATGTCTAGGTGACTCTGAAATGTTTCAGTGAAAGAAAGGGTCTTTGATGAAAGGTCTCACTGACTTAGTGATGTCTCGGCGACAGGGCCTGTGTTCGGAGTAAGGTTTCCCTGAAACAAAGAATTCTCCTCGAGATGGGATGTGCTTGGTGAGAAAAGAGGAGATTAACATGAGGTCTCACCAATAGGGTGGACTCTTGTTGATAGGAGCTCTGAGCCAAAGAGAGAGAACATCGCCATGAATTCTCATCGACTTGGTAGGGTCTCACCGAAAAGAAGTAAGCTCGGGAAGAATAGAGTGATATCACCACAAGGTCTTCTCGACTAAAGGAGGTCTCCCCGACATAAAAAATGAGCTCGCAAAGGGATTTTGAGCCTCGTCATAATGTCTTGCCAACCTGATAGGGTCTTGCCGATACAAGATGAACTCAAGGTGGCTCGCTGTGACATCTCCTCGATTGATGTTGGTCCTACTGACAGTGATGGATTTACCAGTAGAAGGGGATATTGGTATAACCAAGGGGAGCTCACCATGACCTTTTTCTAATTTAGAGGTCTTGCTGAAAGGAAAAGGAACTCGAGCCCAGAGAATAAGGAGGAGATTAGGGAGATTCCAAGTAGAGGGTTATCCCTTCGCCATAGTGTCCTGCCAACAAGAAAGGTCTCAGTGATAGAGAAGGATATCGGTATGCCCAGTGGAATTTTCTATGACCTCTAAACGATAATTTTTTTCTTGCTAATGGGTTTTGTGATATAGATAGGACTCTGGTCACTCGTTGTAGCATCCTACTGACCGACGTGTGCTTTGTCGATAGCTTCCATGGGGTATGATTGCATTGAGGAGACACGATAAGTGTCTCACCGACATGCGATCTAATGCGAACCACTTTTGACTACCTGAGAATCTAGTGTGGCTATTGTTCCACCAATCAGAAGGAGCTCAGGAGGCAGACCAGTAATAGTTTGACTGATTGACTATTTTGGTAAAACAAAAAAAGGAAGACCAATAGAACGCAAACGATATGGATTCATTCTAAGATCAAGGTGATGGATTGGCTCAGGTGATGATGTTCAGACCTATAGAGAGGCCCAATGATGCTTCTAGAAGATGTTTAACATGCAGGAAGGTCTTGAGCATGAAGGAGGCTGAAGGAAAGAAGCAACCATGACTCATAGGGACAGTTGTAGTGACTACGGGTGAGGAGGCAGATCGGTATTAATGGAAAAATGCATTAGAGCATTCAAGGAAGCCCTTTGAAGGAGTTGAAAGATAGACACAAATACTAGGAGTAAATGTTGTAGCTACAAAAGATCTAAAGGCTTCTCCTAAGGTCAAGGCGCCACTAACATGGACAATAGGGATACATATTCAATGTAGAACCAACTCTTTTCAAAAGATCTGAAGCCCGACCCTCCTGTGACCAAGTGAGATATTTTGTAAACCCTAAGACAGGGGATAACACATTCTTTTTGGTACACTCTGTATATATGGCATTCTTGCCTCTTTGTGAAGAGGTTAGAAGAAGTTTTAGAATACATAGGGAGGTAGAGGAAAAATAGAGGAGACAAAACTGCATCTTGATTCTTTGTAATAGGAGCTTCTTTTGTCTTCTTAGTTAGGAATTAGATTCAACAGAAGCCTATAAGGTATCTTTCAAGTTTTCTTAATGTAAATGGAAACAATTTGGAGTCATAGATTTTCTGTACATTGGTGATTGTGCCAGCTTTGTAAGTGTTGCTTATCTATTTCATTAACAGTAGAAGCAACCAGATCGTAATCTACTTCAGATTGTGTTTCAGAATGGTGTTTGTCTTAAGTTAATCATCTGATTTGTGAAGCCTTCAAGGAATGGAATGTTATTTTGGTGTTTTATTTAAAATGGTAACTAGTACTCTAATGTAGAAATCAACACTATGAATGAATACAATTGTGTGTTAATCACAAGTTAATTTTGTTCTTCAGTTTTAGTTTACAATTCTTTGAAGAATAAAAAGTTTGATTAAGATAGGTGAATTATCATTCTTTTCATTAACAAAGCCCTAATCTATCTTTTGTTGTTTCTTTAAGAACCCTGGTTAGAGTAGGTTTAAATTTATATTTGATCTTAGAACAATCCAGAAGCTCACACTAGCAGGCCCCTTGAACATTACTGTTACAATGACCACTGAGGAACATTAGGACAGTTGAGAACCAACTACAAAGACCTTGGGTGCTAAGATATCCATGTGTTATCTTTCTCTTTCAAGAGAAACAAAATAGCAATATTTTGTTTAACTGTTGCAGTGCCATTTCAACCATCAACAGAAGCTGGCACTAGAAGGAGGGACTAGAAGGGAAAACTAGATAAAATTGGGTTTTTCTCACCAGAAAGGTCCCATAGAGTTCTTCAATTAGCTGAGAATCCACCACCTTTGATAGAACTCAAGACCCAAATAAGACACAAGAGTCATAAGACTGACTCAACTATTGTACCACCAATACCCCAGTGGATACCTATTAAGCCACCACCATGTCCATCCCTATTGTCATCACAGCTGGTTCAACCCATACAATAGCCAGCTCAACCACCACCACCCCCACCAATGGAATTCTTTCAGAATAATCCCTCTCCATTGGGTACTATTCCTGGAGGTTTTCATGATATGCCCAAGAACCTTGAGAAATTCTACATCAAGTACATTCATGGCGAATCAAGGAGTGCTGAAGAGCATATACAAGCTTTCAGGGATGCTTGTACCAAAGCTCAAATAGGTCACCATGATGTAGTTTGTAGGTTGTTCCCTTATTCCTTAGGGGACATGGCATACAATTGGTACCTTAATCTTCCTCAAGGTTCCATTCTGACCTGGACACACTTGGAAAATGCTTTCATCAATCAGTTCAGGGTTTATGTGTATCCAACTCTTTTATACCACCAATTTTTATACTATCATGAAAGAGCCATGTGAACCTTGCCCTTGTTCAATACTAGGTTCCAGTGAATGTATAGGAGATTGCAAGATCCCTATCTATTCATTGAAAATAGTGCCATTCATGCTTACTTTAGGGTTATAGACCCCTTGCTTGGCTTGTTCTTGCAAAGGACTTATCAACTAGCTGATATTGATTCTCTATCCAAAGTCTATCATCTAGCTATCAAGTTGCAACAACAAATCAGTTCTCAACAAGGAAGCCTAGGAGGAGGTTCCCTTCAATAGGATATCAGATGCATAGCCCAACCCCTCTATTCAATACTATCCTGGGAATGTCTCCTTCCCATTATGGACCTATGTCTGAATTGCAAACCCAACCACCTGTTCCATTCTTTGCTACTAGAACTCCTGATCTCTTTCAACAATCACAAGTTCCTCAAAGTTCCCATGGTCATCATAACCAAATTGGAACACCAAATCATGGTGGTCAACCACCTATTCCTAAGAGTTTGGAAAGTGAAAAGAAAATCCAACTTACAAATGAGGTAGAGATCTGTAGACATCAAAAATATACAGATTGATATCGCACACTTTGATCTTGACTACTAACATCGTTTCTTCTTGAATCATCCCTCGGTCTAACCATTTAATCAAATTCCCCTATTTGATTAAATTCATTAATATTCCTCTCTTAATTAAATAAATCATTTTATATAATCAAGTCAATCTCTTTTGTTAATTAAATCAATCCATCTGATCTAATTATCCCTATTTAATTAAATAATCAAGTTATTTGATTAAATCTCTAAAGTCTATCCATTAAATAAAATAAATTAAAACCTTATTTGATTTAATCTAACACCATCCGTTTTAATTAAATAAGGCAAAATCCTTATTTAATTAATCTCTTGTCATATTCCTCTCTTATTTGATTTAAATAAATCCATAAATTTGAGTCAAATAGGTCACATCATCTAACCTCTCTCATTAAATTAATTAACCCTTGATTAATTTAATCTCATATCATGTCACATCCTCTAGATAATGCAATTTGCAAATGAAAATAGATTTAATTCATTTATTAAATCCCTATTTTCCTCACAAGGTATCTTTTGGAATATTCTCTCAATTTGAATTCAAAAAATTCCAAGTCAACATGTACATCCAACAAGGAAATAAATTCATCTTACATGTCCTTTTCCTTGAGCCAAGTGGAATTTATTGCATTTTCCCTTCCCTCTTGCAAGTCATTTCAAAAAAAATAAATTTGAAATATTTGCATTTATTGCCACAATCCCCAAATCTTGCACATCCTCCATCCATTCATAGATTGACAAGTGGCATCATGCCATTGGATGAATGTTAGTCCCACATTACTCAAATTTGGATATTCATCCATCTTGGCATTCTATAAATAAATATATCATATCCTCATTTGATCATATACAACTTGAGTAAACTTACTATACTCAAATTCATAGCAATTTTCATCCATCTCATTGAGTTTTATAGCTAGGTTATACAGATTTTATCTTGGAGCATTCATCAATCTTCATCAAAGTGGATCACTCTTCATCATCAATCAACAAATCTTTCATAGGATTTGGGAAAGGGATAATTTCCACATCAAATTGGCACCAACTCCCTCAAGAGATCAAAAATTTATATTGCTTTCATAGGATTTAATCTCTTTTGTTGATTTCTCATTATATTGCTTTCATTTTCCTATTTAGAGAATTGATAAATGGATTTTTTGTGGAACTTAGATTCTAACTTACATTTCAATCTTCTAATGTGTTTGTTTGTTGTGTTTTGCAGGTATTAGGATCTTGGTTCACACATTTAACACTAGAAGGAGGGCTTGAATTGCAAATCTAACACGTTTTTTTAAATTTTTGCTATTTTTTTTACAATTCTATTCATAAATCCATGTTTTAGTGCTCTTGCAGGTTTTTTTAGCGCTTATGTGCATTGTTTTAGTGCTCTTGCAGGTTCTTTTAGTGCTTATGTGCACTATTTTAGTTCTCTTGCAGGTTCTTTTAGCGCTTCTATAAACTGTTCTAGTGCTCTTGCAAGTTATTTTAGCACTCTTGAAGGTTATTTTAGTGCTCTTGAAGGTTATTTTAGCACTCTTGAAAGTTATTTGAGAACTTTTTAATGTTTTTTAAGTGCTCATACACTTTCTTTTAGCGCTCATGCACTTTTTTTTAGCGCATATGATCACTGTTTGAGCGCTTTTGGAGTCAGTTTTAAAATTACCATATCTTGGTCATACAGAGGTCTTTTTTGATACTTGTTTTTTTGAAATGGGGTAGAATTTCATAAGCTATCCAATGGTGTAGGTTTTTATTAACTATTAATAAGTTAAAATTTTAAAATTTATATCTAAAGTCTAAACACATGATAACTTGGCCTAAGTTTTAGGGTGTTTTGGTTAATGATTCATCTAACCCCTATATCCTTTTGTTTTTTGACCTCATCTAACATTTTGATCAGTTTTTCAGGTTATGAAATCAAAAGGGGAGGAGGAAACGAAAGGAAAGCTTCTTATGACATCATTTCTCTATTGTATCAAGTGTCTTTAGACACTCTTAGAAGCATTTATAATTCCAAGTTTAAAGGATATTATCACTTTAGTATTTTAGGACTCAATAGATTTCAATTTGGGCTCTAAAAAGAACAATACAAAAGGCTTAAAACAAACAATAGGATCAACAACTTACTAGATTTCATTTATGGGATTAACAAATTCAACAAAATGTTTATCACTTGTCTTTTGGTGCTCTAAAATGAATTCATATTGCTTTGTGGATCTAAAAAGAATAAGTGTAGCTTTGTTTTTGTGAGGGCTTACTTAGAATAAAGCCATCGAAAAAGGACGTATGCGCTTCTCTCGTGCTTTATAGCGATCTTGAGAATCAAAAGGCCTTTTTCATGACTTTGAGGTGAGATAAAGCAATCACCTCCACACTTTGATTTGGGCTTAAAATTAAACAACATCTTGTGCGAATGTGACTAGGGGAATTGTTGCATATATTCTCTCTCTTTGTTGCCAAAAAAGATTGATCGAGTTACGAATAGTGTTTCTCATTCACTTTTGTTTATCCTAGAGGGCCTGCCTTGGGGAAAAAGTACTCACCAAAGGGAACGACTCAACCGGTAACACTCTAAAGCCAAGAGTATTTCTAGATGGGATATTTATGTGGATATTGGATGAAATGCCAATATTACACAGTTAATTCCAACAAGATGGATCCAAAAAGGGACTCTTGTCATATGGGTCAATCTCCATGAACAAAAAGTCCTTACTAAAACCCATGTGCTAGAATTTTCCAAAATCATTTAATCTATTTTTTGGTGCAAGAACGGTCGTTCTGAAGCCACCCCACACTTTTATGGTCTTCTAGTAGAAATGGAAAAATTTCCATGGGAGTTTCATGGGTGTTGATGCTTGGTTACCCCGTATAAGTGAGTGTCATGGAGGGGAAACAGTGGGGTCAAGAATCTAACCATTCGCTAGAGATAAGGCTAGTTGGACTTGTCCAACTGGGAATCCAACAAATATTGTCTTACACATCCATAGGATTGTACTTATTCTTGGGTTACAAAATGCATTGCTTGATAAAAAATATCTAAAAAACAAACACTTAACATCATCCAAATTTCAAACCCTTTTGAGGACAAATACAATTGACTCAATCCATATGTTATTTCTTGCCCTTGGGATTCATGTCCTTAGAGGTTTATAATCATTGGATTATACCTTAATTTATCTTCTTAAGTAAACAATAGGAAACCCTTGTCTTAAGTTCATTGAATTTCAACATAAGATATCTTGTGGGGTTTGAAGAAATTAAGACATTGGACATCTTAGTTTGAAAACCTAATTGAAGAAAGTGTTTTTGGTAAAATAAAGACATTAAGCAAAGCTAAGCAAAAGGAACTTTCATACGTGTTGAAGACCCACCATCCCAAAAGAAAAAACAAATCATTGGTTGGAAATCTGAAAATGAATGTTCAAATGAAAACATTTCTTGGTTACAAAGGTCATTAGGAAGCATTTGCATGCTCTTCAATACCTAGGTCTAAGAAAAAAAAGTGTACCTTTTTAGGTTCATCTTAGGATCAAAAAATATCAAAATCTCTTTTTCATCCATCCTCCAAAACATCAAAACAAATCCATCTCATCATCACCTTTTGGAAAATCTTGAAATCATCCTTAAATACTAGGCTTTGTGGAAAAATAAAAATCATCAAAATCATTGAGACTAAATCCTTGAAAAAATTTCTCAAAACACCTTTTCCTAGGCATGTGTAGATGCATCCTTTTGCATTTACTTAGTCAAAGTTATCAAAATCATTTTGTCTAGCTTAGTGTATGTAGATGAATCCTTCTTCATATGCTTAGTAAAACAATCATCTTGTTTGAATAGGTGTGGGTAGATGTATCCTTCTCCTCACACATTCAAAATCATCATCCTTTGAACAAAGATATCCCTTAGATCATCATCCAACATCTTAGGGTCTTTTTGTTCAAAAATCCAAATCAAAATTAAAATCAAAATTAAGGACAAAATCTCAAATCTCAAATCCAGAATCAAAATCAAAATCCACAAGTCCTAGAAGCCTAGTATCTCATTCAAGATTTATCAAAAGCCGAAACATTCATATCATTCATCCCTAACATCATCATCATATCATCACCTTTGATCCTAAAGGTATCCTAAAAAAAATTATACTTTGGGGCATAAAATAACGATTGATCCAAAGAATCAAGAGATTCATCTCCCATATTCTCAAACATTGATCCTTGTTTTATGGTTCTAACTAGATCTCAATACAAGAAGAGTATGGAAACCAACAAAGAAACACCTGCTTCAAGTGATCTTAGCCAAACAAACGCATAAATGAATCCAGCTGAATCAAGCAATCCATTGACCCTCTCACATCACAAAATCCACAAGAAGAAAACCAAGGAGAGGACCTTACCTTTGGAATGTCTCGCCAAGAAATGATTGAAATGCTTCAAAATTCAGAGAATCATAAAATCATCAACATCATGATGAGACTCAACCCTTCATTATACATGCTTGAACTAGCAAAACAAGGGGCCAAGTTACCTTTGGATTTTGAGTTAAGTACCATAGTGGAGACAACATTTCCACCTATCTCATCCACCATCCCCATTTAATCTACACCTCCATCCCAGAACATCACACAAAACATTTCGCAAATCACAACATCGTTTGCTCCAACCCAACCCAATGTCAACAAGGGAAACACATTTCTCAATGCTCTTCAATCACACCCCCTTGTTAATAATCAAAACTTGGATGCAAACACCACATTGGAACAAAATATACCCAAAAAACAATTACACAAGAATGTTCCTCTCACATTCCATCACGATCCATCATCATCATTTTTTCACGTAGCTCCTCAAACACCTCTTCTCACAAATTCACAAGAAGAGGGAGATATGTTCGGACCAGGGGGCCTATTCGACATGACATCTTCACAACAACTCACACCCCTCACCTTTCCACCTCCTCCACCATTTCCATTATCATCCGCACCACTCCTTGGTTTTGGGCTTTCTCCCCTACCATGTATCAATAAAACCTATATCCCAACCATCAATCAAAGCATTGCACCAAACACTCAAAATTTGTCGTTGATATCACAACAACAAACGATAAATGCACAAGCAATGGAAACATCATCAAACACACTCCTAACATCACAAAGTATGGTCTCTCAAGGACCAATCACATCAACACAACATCATCACCTACCACCATTCCAAATCCACCACCACCTCCACCACCACCAAATTTCACCACATCAAGCCAATACAACACAACATTGCAAGCTACTTTCCGAAGAGGATACCAACAAGTTCAAAAAAAAAAAGCCATACAACAAGCTGCTCAAGCCGCACAAGCTGCCCAAGCTGCACAAGCCACATTGCAAGAACAACAAGTGCAACAAGCCCAAGCTTTACTGCAACAACAACAACAAGCCACTCAAGCTGCCCAAGCCACACAAGCATTGCAAGCACAAAAGGCCACTCAAGCACAACTTCTATTGCAACAACAAGCAACACAAGCACAAGTCACACAAGCACAAGCTCAATATCAAGCACAACAAGCACAAGCACAAGCACAACTTCTTGCAAAAGCAGTGCAAGTGCAAGCATATCAACAAGCATTAAAGCAATATTAAGAGAAACAAGAAGCAGAAGAATTGGCAGCCCAACAACAAGCGTTGTGGGAACAACAACAAGCACAACAACAAGCATTATTGGAACAACAAGTGCAACAACAAACACAAATCTTAGTGCAGCAACAACTAGATCAACAACAAACATTATTCGTACAAAAGCAAGTAGAAGCCTACTTCACCCACTAAAACATACAGATACCATCAAACAACGTACCAACCAATCCACCCATCCAACCAATGATTGAAACACCCCAAAACACTTTCATCCCACCCCCTGATCCACAAAGTGATGCGACGACACAACTCAGGTTGCTCTCGCAACAAGTGCTCGACCTTCAATCAGGGAAAACAACCAAAACATCAAGCAACTTGTGTCCCTATCCATTTGATAGGAGCTTAGAGATGAAACCATTCCCCAAGGGATTTAAGATCTCTAAATTTGACAAATATCAAGGGATGGGAAACCCTGAAGATCACATCAGGGAATTCCAGGTTCATTGCATGGAGGTCACATATGACAATACTTATTTGATGCGGCTATTTCCTAGAAGCTTGGCAGGCCTTGCTATAGAATGGTTCTCTCAGTTACCTTCATGCATTAGAACATTCCAAGAAATTAGGGATGCATTCATTAGGAACTACGCATGTAACATTGCAATGGATGTTAGTCTCGAAGAACTATATGCTCTAAAACAAGGAAAGAATGAGTCTTTTGCTTCATTCCTTCAATGATGGTGATCCAAGGCCAATTGAAGCAAGTGGACCATGCCAGAAGAACAACAAGTTTGCACCATCATAGCCAACCTTGAAGGATGATTGGAATTTCATCTCAATGTTCAGGGCATCACCACATATGATCAACTGATTTCCAAGGCGCTTAGCATCGAAAGAGCCCTTGTGATGCAACCCGTAGAATCAACATCATATCATGAACAACAGAACAACCACCCACCATCCAATTACAATGATAAACCTCGCACATGGGCAAGAAATAAAAATGTTACTAATGATGGTGTCGTAGATGCCAAGGTGGTCATTAGTGGTCCTCACCAAAACACACCCACACAACAAATCCAAACACAACACCAAAACACTCATCACACAACATACCAACCTAGTAACAATCCAACCATCAATAACCTCAATGATCAAAGAGGACCACCCCGACACAAAAGTTATCCAAAATGAAAATACACCATTTTGGGGGAACCATTGGAAAACATAATGAAAAAGTTGATCGATGAAAAACTCATCAAGCCTCCTACATTTGAAAACTACCAAGAACCCGATGTCAAACCTCCTTGGTATAATGAGAATCAACATTGCGAATCTCATAAAATCAAAGGCCACACCACAAATAGTTGCATGAGACTCAAAAATATCATCCAAGATCCCATTGACAAAAAAATCATAAACATGGAACAACCTATAGGAAATCAGGATCTTAAGATATATACGAATCCGATGCCGAATCATGGTAACAAAGGAAATAAAAAGGATAAAGGGAAAGGAAATTTAAATAATTTATATGAATTCATCGTTTCCTCACTAAATGAAGACTGCATGGTCATCACCATCAAGAGCACCCATGCCGAAGATTGTGGAGTCACCACAAGAGGCGAAAAAGTAACCATTGCAGGATCATCCCAACCAAATAGAGTCCCTACATCTAGATCTCGTCCTAATGGCTATAATGTCCTAGACTAACTCAAGAGAACTCCCACACACATCTCCATCATGGAGTTGTTAAAAATATCATCAGCCCATAAGAAGATCCTTGATGAAGCATTAGCCTCATCCACTGGCCCCACAGATATCGATGTGGAGCAATTCCAAGCTATGGTTGGAAATATCATAATGCCTAATCTCCTTACATTCTCTGACCAAGATTTCCCTGCCCAACCATCTCACAACCATGCACTTCACTTGGAAGCTATTGTCAACAAGAGAAAAATCAAAAGAGTCTTGGTGGATGGAGGTGTGGGTTTAAACATCTATTCTCTTAGCCTCATTAAGTAGTTAAAAATATCAGAAGATTCCATCGACAAAGGAAAGGGCATCACGATAAGAGCATATGATGACCAAGAAAGATTGTCTCAAGGCACAATTCAACTCCCTATTCATGTAGGGCCAACGTTCATGGAGACCACCTGTTAGGTCTTGGACCTCGACTTGCCATATAATATCCTCCTAGGATGCCCATGGATCCATGCGATGAAAACCATAGCATCAACCTTCCACCAATGTGTGAAATTTACACATAATGGACAAGAGGTTACCATCGACGGAGATCCTGAACCATTTTCATATTGCAAAAATCTTGAAGCCAAGTATTACAAAACCCCCCAAGTGCCAAAGAACGATGAGGTCCCATCCACACCATACATCAACCCCGCCACTCTCGTGTCCACTTCTGCGACAGAGACACCTGTCATCCCCACCATCCCCACCATCTCCGATATCAGGCTCATCATCCAGGAGGATGGTTGTGGAAGCTACAAACTCCCTAACAATGCTTTTGTGATAGGAGAGTTACCACAATCTCCTAGATCATGGGGACATCCACAAGAAAATCAAGCTTCCACATCAAAAACCTATCCTAAAAACTATCCTGAATTCACAAGATGGGGAGACCTTGACCTTCGCAATGAGGTTATTGAAGTAGATCCATCTAATGTGTTGTATCAAGATGAAAGACTGATGGCTAGTTTACCAATGGATGAAAGAAGCAAGGGCCTACAAATGATACTTGCAATGGGCTATGACAAAAATCAAAGACTAGGACAAAATGACAATGGGCTCATAATACCTATCATGCCAGAGACGCGACCCATAACAAATCTTGGTCTTAGATGTACCCCTCCGAGAATAACCATATGTGGCCGAAGTCTTCTAGTTAGAACGATTAATATTTCTCCTCAGCCAGTACTAGCACAAGTACACTCACCAATATTCATAGGTAGAGACACACATAATTTTATAACTGATCCCTATATTAGTAGCAATGATGAGGATACCATGACCAATCTACCTAGGTTATTTGAGGACACCACCCTATGTATGATTAGCACCATCTCTTTTGAACTAGACCATCCAAATCATGAGATCCGTTTAGTCTATCCCCAATTGATCGACTTTGACCAACAAGGACCACCAGTTCTCAATACATTCAAAAATGACGAGGCACTCTCAGAATTCATGGGATTGAGGGATAACATTCCAGATGTAGATCACAAGGTAGGGTTTATAATGGATTTGGACACAAATTCCTATTATGGGGAAATGATTGAATTCTTCAGTCGCAAAAGTGAGAAACTAAGAATCATATCCAAGTCCTTGAGTGAAAACCACACTGTGGCACTCTCTGACAAAAAAATAGTAAAAAGAAAGGATGTATCCAAGGGTGAAAACCTCTCTGAGGTACCCGAGGATGAAGGATTCAATATTCCTCTAAGAGCTATTCATTAGGAGAAGTTAGCAGTCTTGGCCAAAAAATGCAATTCGTTCAACGTAGGAATAGAGGAGACCCCGCATATCACATTTTATGCGAAATCACTATTATCAGAAGAGTAAGAACTCCTAGCAGCATTCCTAAAGGAAAGACAAATAAACTTTGCATGGAGTTATGCTGACATGCCAAGACTTGATCTAGAGACTATAGTTCATCATTTAGCAGTGTACCTAGAAGCAAAGCCGGTCAAACAAAAACTTCAAAAAATGCATCCTCAAATAGCCATATTGGTCAAAATGGAGCTCAAAAAGTTGTTAGATGCAGGATTTATCCAACCAATTGATTATCCAGAATGGGTGTCAAATTTGGTACCTGTTTCAAAACCTGATGGGGCCATCAGAATCTGTATGGACTTTAGAGATTTGAACAAAGCATGTCCAAAGGATGACTTCCCACTTCCCAACATCGACATGATATTAGACATGACAGCAGGGCATGAGATGCTATCACTAATGGAAAAATTTTCAAGATACAACCAGATCATGATAGCAAAAGAAGATCAACATAAGACAACTTTCACTTGTCCATGGGGGACCTACTGCTGGAACATGATGCCATTCAGCCTAAAGAATGCAGGAGAAACCTATCAAAGGGCCATGACACTGATATTCCATGACATGATTCATAAAATAGTCAAAGACTATGTCGACAACATCCTAGTAAAATCCAGAAAGAGACAAGATCATATAGCAACCCTAAGCACTATCTTTGACAGACTGGAGGAATACAAAGTTAGACTAAATCCCAAGAAGTGCGTCTTCAGCATACAATCAGGTAAATTTCTAGGATACATAGTGTCCATGAGGGGTATCGAAGTGGATCTAGCAAAGGTGAAAGAAATTCTTGAGATGGAAGTACCAAGGAAATTAAAACAACTGAGAGATCTCCAAGGTAGACTTCAATCCATCTGACGATTCATAGCACAATTGGCAGACAAGCAAAACCCATACTCTCACCTACTTCATAAGGGAGTAGCATATAAATGGGATACTAAGTGCAAAGAGGCATTGAACAAGATCAAGGAATAACTATTGACACCACCAGTCTTAATGCCACCCATCCAAAGAAAGCCGTTAATCTTATATGTATCAGCAACAACAATAGCCCTTGGAGCTTT
Organism: Sequoia sempervirens; assembly: GCA_007258455.2. Lineage (NCBI taxonomy): Eukaryota > Viridiplantae > Streptophyta > Pinopsida > Cupressales > Cupressaceae > Sequoia > Sequoia sempervirens. Next base: position 161,322,329 of record VDFB02105785.1, on the reverse strand, counting down.
TCTAGCTTAGTATTAAAAAATAGAATAGAGAAGGCCATTTACTACATCAACAGGACAATGGTCGGTCATGAGCTAAATTACTCATTCATCGAGAAAGCTTGTCTTGTAGTAGTCTCTACATCCCAAAAATTCAGACATTACATGTTGGCACATAAGATAAAGCTCATTGCGAAAATTGATCCCCTCAAGTATCTACTATCAAAGGCAATGCTCAAAGGAAGAATGGAAAAATGGGTAATGATATTATTAGAGTATGACATCGAGTATGTACAGCGAAAAGCCATTAAGGGATAGGTTATTGCAGATCAACTAGCTGAAGCACCTATGTATTATGAGAATCCCCTTGTCTCATAATTTCTAGATGAATCTATTTTCAACATCAACGTAGATGATCACTGGAAACTATACTTCGACGGTTCACACACACAACATGGATCAGGAGCTGGTGTCCTCTTCATCACCCCACAAAGGAATTGCATACCAAAGTCATACAAATTGGCATTTCCTTGCACCAACAACATAGCAGAATACGAGGCTTTGACTCTAGGCCTCAGGATAGCAGTACAATGGAACATCATAGCTTTCAAGGTGTATGGAGACTCTCAGTTGATCATAAATTAGGTCAATAATGAATATCAGACTAAGGATGATAAGCTCAGTACATACAAGAAATTAGTGGAGACTCTAAAGGAATCCTTCATTGACATAACATTTGAGCAGATTCAAAGAACCAACAATAGAGCAACAGACGCCATGGCTACAATTGGGTCTCTATTAGACATCCCTCATAACATGTCGAAATATGAATTTCTGATTGAGCAGCTTCTTGTTCCCACATTCGAGATACCTAAATCAGAATTCGTGGTGAAATCATTGGTCCTAGTGATCCTTGGTACCTCTCTTGAAAGACAATCTTCCACAATCAGATTGCATAACACTATCCCAAGGTCTCTAATGCTAGGTCTTGATAGTTCTTGGAATATCTCAGTTGTTTGATGTGATTTGCTAGAATCACAAGGCAGTCTTACAGATGGATTACAAAGTGGGGAAGTTGGATCTTGAAATGGAGTTCTTAAGATGGGAGAGTTGTTATGCATTTGCTGTAGGTTCAAACAGTAGTCTTGAATTCCATTTTTTCATTGGATTTAGCTTTACAATGTGCAATGAACCTTAGCATAGGTTACTCATTAAGTAAAATGAAAAAGGGTAGGGAAGAGAGGAGGTTCTTGGATCTGCAACTAATTGTGAACAGTGATGATGGAGTTCCTGCAATGGACAGCTTCTTGGAAACAATATTCCACTTAACCAGAGATCTCACAGTCTCATGGAATTTGTGCTATCTTCTAAGGTCTACAAATGTTTCATCTTTCATTCACCATGTACATGCATGAACAAAGATAATTTTTTTGGAGCAGCTTTGAATTCAAGCCCAGACAAACTTTACACAGCTATCCACCATTAGCAAACAACAAAAAGTATGGACTAAGAAGTCATTTACATAGCAGAAATTTTCATGATCACAGGTTAGAATTCCTAAAATCTACCAAAGCAAGAAAATAGTTAACTAGAACAACAATAAAACCTAAGTTAAACATCTAACAATGGAGATTGAATCAAGCAACATGTGAGAAACATAGAAAATGCACCAAGTCAATGTCTTTTCCTTGTAAATTTCTGCAGCATGTCTTTACAACAACTCAACTCCCTTTGCAAATGAGAGGAGAGACCTATTTATAGTGACCAAAAGGTCAAATGAATGGCCAAGATTAATTCTCATTGTGTGGCCAAGATTCATTACAAAATAGGGTTTCACCTACCCCCAATATATCACAATTTAAAATTATATTTCATCATTTTCCCTATTTTGTCCTCTAGTGACGACAATGTAGCATTTTGTCTTTTAGCTGATTGTTGTTTTACTGTAGCTACTCTTTAGGGAGCTCTTTATCATCAACAAGGTTGTCTTCCTACTTCTTGGATGCTGCATATTCTATGAACTTGAGGATGACCGCCTGGAGCTTGTCCACTTCAATAATCTCATACCTTAGCACTTGGTAGCTCCACTCCTTCGCATTATCCTCCAGCCTTTTCCAATCCTCATCATATTTTATACCTTGATCTCTAAATAGCTCTGATTGGTTGAATGCACATGTAACAAAACTCATAAATTCCATTTTTATTTCGTTAGACATCCCATCCTCCATTTTCTTCTGGAATTAGGGCTTCACCTTTTCTGGATCCATCTGTACTGCAGGCATATCATATTCTGTCATCATCTTGAGATAACGAGCACATTCTACCCTGATTTCCTTTATCCATTCTATATCCAGATCCACCTTGCTCATTATTTTCTCCAACCTTTCCTTCCTATTCCCAAAGTCTCACCGCCATACATCCATCAACCAATGATTGTCTTTCTTAAACGCAAGCTTCTCTTCCCATGTGGCTTCTGGAAATTGAAGGATAGCCTCGATCTTTGAAAAGGTGGAGTTGTATACTGCAGGGAAGTCAATGTATAGCCTCTTGGTGCCCTCCAAGGATTGCTGCAGGTCCAAGAACTTGTTGGCTATCTGAACAGCCTGGCCAATTCCCATGTTTCCAATGTATAAGACTTGTTGGAACCAGTCTTCTGTAGTCCTCTAAGTTATTTCTTCTCTCCATCTTATCAATTTTCTCTTTGGACAGCAATTGGGGCGTGGTTGTGGACGTGGTAGGCAGGTCATCCATTGATGACCACTGCTGGATGTAATATGTTAAAGCAACCACCTATCCTACCTTATCAAGTGTACCACTGTGGCCACTGACTCCTCAAGATGCCCCACCTTCTATTCTCTTGTGGTTGTTCCTAGATCCATGGTGGAGATGTTGTAATTTGAAATCTTGTCCTACCTTATCAAGTGTACCACTGTGGCCACTGACTCCTCAAGATGCCCCACCTTCTATTCTGTTGTGGTTGTTCCTAGATCCATGGTGGAGATGTTGTAAGTTATCCCTTCCTAACCTACCATAGGCATGGCTATTTGCATAGTTTGAGACCCAAAAGCATCCATTGTTACCTTGGATTGGATCTTAAGCTTCTTTTCCTTCTTCATTGTAATTTTAGCCTGGGATAAGATGGCTTCTAGTTTTTCCCTTGGGTCCTTTGGTATGGGAGTTCTTTTCTCAAGTTGCTTCTCTAACCATTCTGGCATGATAGACTTGCCCTTAGGTGAATCATGGCCACCCTCGCCCCTCTCGATCAAGGCCAAGGTTTTTTCTCTCTTATCTTCTGGGGACTTTTCTTTTTCCTTGGCAACATCTCCTTCTTCATTAGAGTCTTGGATGAACACAATGCACTTAATAGGAGGCTTGGCCAATGACTACTGTAGGGGACTTTCTTTCTTTTCCACTTCCTCCCCTTTCTTTCCTTTAACTTGTTTAACCTTGTGTGCATGTTCTTTGAATTGCTTGATCTCGAGGCCCTTGACAGCTTGGGATTCTTCCTCAATTTTGTCTTCTTGCTGCTGTTCTTCTTCTTCAAGGAGTGGCCTTTCTACCTCTAATTTGGTGTCCTTTAGCTGTCAGGCCAGTTCTTCTTCAAGATCATCATCAAAGGCTTGCATGATTACCTTGCCACCAGTGCTATCTTCCTCATCCCCGCTCTCTAAGGAACCAGTTCCCTCCTCATAGGCAACCCTGTCAATAATGCAATGTTCATACTCTGGGTACTTGTGATATTCATCAGCCTCCTCCTCAAAGGGCTTGGAGGACTCTTGTTCTCGCTCTTCCCACTCCTTGGAAATTAGCATGGTGGCTTCCATGGTAGGCAGCCCTGTTGGAGGCTGCGAAGGTTGGGTAGTTGCAAGGACCTAGGCCAAGGCTACCTAAAGTGTAGGATCCATGAGGATCTAGGAGAGCTTGGAATGGATATTCTGCATATGCTTCGAGAAGTCATTAGGTAAGGTGGGAGCAGGAATTGGTGCAGCCACCGTAGGTAATGGGAGTGACGTAGTGGGTGACATGGCAGTAGAGGAAGGAGGCATTGTCATGGTGGACGAAGAGTCAATTACAAACACAGGCTCGGTCAGGGGTGAAGAGGCAAGATGGATAGAGATGTCCATCACCAGTGAGGAAGCAGCGACCATAGCTAGGGAGGTAGATGGTGCAACAGTTAGGGTAGAAAGATCCAAAACAGGCTTGATTTGATCAGTACCTTCTACTTCTTCTTCTTGCATCAAGAGTTATTCTGTCGTACCCCTTATTTGCTTAAGTCTTTTGGAGGGTGAGCCCCCCTGAATCCTTTCTTGTATAGACCTTGGGGTGGGGAGACTGCTCCATTTCTATCTCCTTCCTCTTCTTGGATCTGGTGACCGAAGGAGATTTGGATGTCCCACCAGTTGAAGTGGTGGTAGCGGCATCCTCCATGGCACTTGGCTCACTTTTGAGCCCTTCATAAGTCAGAATCACTTCCTGCTATTTCAATTGGGCTGTCCGTCCATCAAGCCACTCCCTAGTACGAGCTAAGATTGGCTTGGTTATGAGATCGAGGTCATCCACCTCCTACTCATCCCAATCTATTGTTGGTAGCAGCAAGTTGGCAACTACGGGGTACCTGGGGTCCATTATGGTGCTATCATCCTCCTCGACTTGGTCCGGAATAGGGAATGGCTGCACCTTTCTTATGAAATACGTTGTCATCCACATATAGTGCCTTGCACGTACCTCTTTATCATCTTGACAATCCCCTCAAAAGTCCTCAATGTGGAGATGAGCGAACCTCGACCCTAGTGCCTTTCTTATGTGGCCATATGGGTCTATCCGTGGGTGACCAGTGTGTAGGTGAAAATGGTAATCCTTTAGTTCTTTCTCGGAATTAGCAGTGCATTGGGAGGTTTGCAGTCTATACATGCCCTGGCCGAGAGTCATGGGATAAGAGATCCCTATTATGTGTTTGTTACTGAAGATCGCTTGTATATGTTGGAGCTATTGAGAAAGCTCTAGTAGGATGATTCAGTCATTGGGGTATCGAGGCAACCTGTTTGGTCTTTCAGTGAAGCCCTGGGCATGGATGTATGTGAAATTTGGGTATTGAATGAAGAGGAAGGCATACTACTTCAAAAATTCCCTAGCACTATGGGAGATCCTCCGCTCAAAGTCCCAGACAATCACTCTGATAATATGGCCAATGAAGGCGTCATTCACTATGCAGTATTCCCTCTTGAAATTTCAATACTAGAGCTATGGGTACCTATCATAGGCCTTGAGTTTCTAACCCTGCCCCTGATCAGGTGCTACAAAACAACCCATTGTACTGCCTCCGATTTTCCAAGGAATAGACGAGATAGGAAGTCATATAGAACTTGGAGATCTTTATATTGATGAACTACTCATGGAAGTAGTTGCTTATGATTCCTCCCTAGTAAAACAAAGTCTTTGTTGTAACATCATCATTCCCCTAGAGGATCTGCTCAATGAAGTACACCATCCACTCTTGAAAGAAGGTAATCGTAGGGAGGCCCATCACTTTGCTTAGCATCATGACCAAGTCATGGCAATCTTCATGGAAGTCACTGCAGAAGAGTTCGTGATGAACATTCACAACACTACCACGCTTTTCCTTAAGCCAATGCTGATTTATTGACCTTTTACACCCCACCGAATTATCATCCCATGCTACCTGACATTCTTTAATGGTGGGAATTTCCATGTCTTGAAAAGTAGGGATATGGAAGGTTTCTGTGATTCCTTTAGCTGACATGTCGGCAAGAATGTTACCATCCCTATTGACAATTGTTCTTGTATCTAATTGATATGCCTGCCGACAGGCCATGATAAGCTTCGGGGCTACAAGAGATGGAGGGAAGCCAACTACCTTTGCTATTCCACTCTGCCTTATCAGTCTTGCATTCTTGGTTGTTGGATTGACTTTGACCTTTTGTGTGAATTCATCAATATTGACGTGGCTGATGTTAGTATCGGTGATCTCCTTCCAATCTGTGGTAACTTTTGAGTGGAAAGGCTCACCTTGGAACTAGTATTTCATTTGGTCCTTTTCCTCTTTCCCTTGAGGAGTCTTGCCTAACCTTCTTCCTTTGTCCTTTTCGATGGCTGCCCCCGAAGGTCCCGCACCTGATTCCACATATTCTGCAAGCAAAAAACATAGTAAGTGCAATTGACCATGAAAACATCCATGTTAGCCAAAATCCTAAAGATGAAATCTATTTCAAATAATCTATCAAGCATAACATGATGCTTTATCTTTCGATGTCATCAGTCTTTTGGTTAAGGGCATTTGGATAGTCCAAGCCCAGAAGGCCAGACTTCCCTAGCAGGAATGCCATTTTGAAAGGGAAAATAGTGCGGAAGGCCCCCATTGATACTCCCTAATCGAATTTGATAATTTAAAAGGTTGGAAATGAAGAAGACCAAGATTAAGCATGTGGGTCGAGATCAGATTTCAAATTGGGCTCATTTGGATTAGTTTAGGTGCATCTGAAGGTACAAGGTCAGAAAGTTGTCAAGACATGGTTGTTTGGGAACAGTAGATCAGAAATGGAATTTTGGAGACAGAACTCTGGGATTTGGGGTCCAGAGGGCTGCAGGGCAGTCAGAAGATTGTAATTTTCCACTTGAGCACCTAGGTCTGAGGCACCGGGAAGCCACTCATCCTTCGCCATTTAGAATGGCTATTGTGGGGCAGAAGTTTGAAGGGGGTGGCCCGGTGGTTGAGGCCGAGGCCCGGCGTGAGGGTTGGCAAGTGGTCAATCATCGATGTAAGGTCATAGCGAATGCCTCGAGTCTCATTGACCAACGCAAAGGGGAAGGAAATTCGGCATAAGGTCTCCGCAGTGGGGTGAGGTCTTGGCGAGAGATGAATGTCTCGCCGATAGCTGAGAGAAAGACTGGACTTGGCACAAGGGTCCACCGTTTGATTTCCTTTTCAGTCCTGCGGTGGTTGGAAGGGCAGAGCTCAGAGCTCAGAGGGGTGGGCAAGGTTTTCCCCTTGAAATGACAGATGAGGGAATGAGTCTCAGATGGAAAAGTCTATCATGGCCTAGGCTGTTCATTTGGCCAAGTTGGATCCCAGCGACGAACGGGGTCTAGAGCCTGGAGGTCGGATAGACACCAAGTCCTTGCCAAGAGGAATGTGATGTCATCATGAGGTCTTAGTGAACAAGGAGAGTCTTGCCGACAAAGGAGTCTTCAGTGTAAGTTTTCTAGGTCAGAGAAAGGTCTTGTCAAACCAGCGATGTCTCCCCGACTCGGTCCGTGTTTTCCCAAGGATGAGGGGTCAGCATGAGGTCTCGGTGAACATGCTATGTCTTTTCAACAAAGAGCCCCATCAGTGTAACCTCTTGCTATCCTTGTGAAGTAACCTCGATAGGGGATTCAGGCTCGCTAAGACAAAGAGTTTCGTTGTGAAGTCCTGGCGACAGGTGAATGTCTCCACGACAAACCACTCAACAAGAGAAGGATATGCTCGATGAAAGGTCTTACCGAATCGAGTAGGTCTCAGTGACAAAAAACTCAGCGAGATGGAAGAAGACCCACCATGAGCTTCGCCGACAAGGACTAGTTTCACCGATGGAGAACGAGGGGTAGAATCCTAGGTGCGAAGGTCTAGAGTCCCAGGCCTGAGAGACCCAAAGGCTTGTTTCGACATTTCTGATTTCTGCTAAGTCTCTACCAACAAAGGGAGCATCCTGGCACAAGGGTCACAAATCCCCCTATGAAGAATAGTTGTGCGGAGATAAAGCTCCAAATTGGTCATGGGTATGCTCTGTTGGTTTATTCAGTTTTCGAGGTCATGGTTTTGTTCGACATGCCATATTTTATCCTTCACATGTTGTTTTGATCGTTCTTGCTCACTTTAATCCCTAGAAATCATGAAAACAATGTTTAGGAGGGTTAACTAAGAGCCTACCTCGAACGCTCGATGCGGGGAGGTGTGGTATCCACTCACGATCGATGAGGTGATGGTGAGGCAAGGAGCGTGAAGGTATCAAAGACGGTGGGCTCCTCCAGGAAGTTCTCTACTCACTCTCTGCAACACTAACCGGTGAAAATGATAGGAATGAACCTTCTATCTATACCCCAATAACCATTAATGGTTCTAATAAATGCAGGTATGGTGAGGCAAGGAAGTTGGTGAATTTGAATTTACCGATGGTGGTGGGAGACCTAGGGTTCGGCGGCTGGGAGGGTGCAGTACGGCGGCCGTTTGATAAGTTCTTGGAGATTCATTGGCGGCAAAGGGGATGTCAGGGCTCGAAAGGCAGAACTCTACCAAAGGTTCACCATGAGGAATGGTGAAACACTCACAGAACCTTGAGAGAGGAACTCTAGACTCCCAGGCCTAGAGGATCGAACAGTCGTCAAGATTTCCATGGATTGTAGTAGACAGAGAATGGGGGTCTGGACCCCGGGGTCCGAGAGGACACAAGCCGAGTGTCATTGGGAATGGCGGGTGCTGGGCTAGGGGCCATTGGCAGGGGAAAACTACCAGAGAGGCTTTGTGAGGCACCAGAACTTGAAAAAATTGAAAGGGGAAGGAACGGTCAACTTATGGTGAGACTTTGAAGCAAAATTGACTAGGTTGATCCCACAAAGCTGGTTTACAATTTTTGGGAGGAACTAATTTTTGCTGAAATAACATATTTTTAGAAAATATAATAATTTAAGCCTTAAAGGGTTCTATTTAAAGAATTCCAATTGAAGAGGGTTTGATCAAAATACCTTAAATCAAACCCCCTTGGATAGAACCCCGCTAGTTTTAAACCATACCTATAACAGAGTCTCCTTTACACCTATCAAAATGCTGATAAAAACCACTTTTGATTTACCTTTTGAGGGATCAAATAAATTCATTTAAATTTTTTTGCAAGTATGTAGTCCTTATTATAAGCTTTGCAAAAAATATAATTTTAAATAAATTTAATTTTATTATTATATTTATTTTTTATTTCTCGTGAATGTTCTTTTTTCACTAAAAATCAAGCTCTCTATTCTGCACATGTGGAAAAATAGTAGATTATTAAAAAAAAATTAAAATATTAATGCACCAGATATTGAAGTCATTGATCGAAGCAGAGAAAAAAACATTGAATTTCGATACATACAAAAAGTTACGCATTATATAGTCGTGCTATGTCTGAATTATAATTGGTTTAAATTCAAAACTTGATTAAAAAAAAAAAAATATTCAACAAAAAACTATCTAACCAAGTGCAAGCACTAGATATCATAGTTACAAATCTAAATTCGAAAGAATTAATATTTTATCCTTCAAAGTTATGTTATACGAGTGTCACTTTTTTAAAATGTTGTTTCTAAAAAAGCGGATTTTGAGGGAGATGGAAAAGAAGTGCAATCTGATTCCAAAAATTTTGAAAAAATTATATTTAGAATCTATAGACAAAATTTCACAAAACTCTAGTTTGCATCATCTTTAAATTCCTCACGGTTTAGTTGCTATAGCTATCCGAAAGTGAAGATTTAGTTAAAAAAAATTATTTCACTGTCCAGTTTGGCCAAAAATTGTAAACCACTATTGTGGGATCACCCACCATCTGGGACACCAAAAATGGGGCACGAAAATGAGGCAGTGGCAAAAATGACCCGACAAGGCAAAAGAAAAGAGGGTCCTCATTCGAAACGGGGCGTGTGCCAAGGGTACAACAATCCCCGCTAACCTCCCATCAAACGTAAACTAAACCTTTGTCAAAAAAGCATCCAAATTTGTCATCCTAGGTGATACCTTATACTGTAGAAGTATAGAAGGTACCTTGCTACATTGTCTAAATTTTGAGGAGGCATTAACCACTCTAACTGAAGAACATAATGGTATTTGTGGTTCACACTCGAGTGGAATGACCATAGCCAAGAAACTACTGAGGATGGGGTATTATTGGCCCACAATGGAAAGAGAAGCACATGATCATGTTAAAAGGTGTTTACAATGTTAGTAGCATGGGGACCTCATCCATGCTCCATCTCAAGAGCTTCATCCTATTATCATACCATAGCCCTTTTCATAGTGGGGACTTGATCTCATTGGGAAAATCTCACCTACCTCATCCAACAGCCTTAAATTCATTATAACTACAACTAAGTACTTCACAAAGTGGGTGGAAGCCATACCCATGACGTATATCACTGGGAAGCATATCTCAAAATTTATCCTGAACTATCTCATCTGTCGTTATGGTGTCTCACAAGCCATTATCTCAAATAATGGGGCACCATTCAAGAACCAAAAGATTCGTGACTTGTGTGAGACATCAAAATATAGCATCGATTCTCCACTCCATACTATCCCCAAGGAAATGGCCAACTAGAAGCTACGAACGAAACCATCCTCTAAATCCTTAAGAAAACAGTCAATGACATAGGTCGTGACTAGCATTTGCAGCTTAATCCTACCCTTTGGGCTTATCGAACTAGCATCCGCACACCCACTAGTGCCACCCCTTTCTCCTTGGTGTACGAATCAGAATCCATACTTCCCATTGAGATTGAGCTCCCATCCCTCAGAATATCATTGCAAAACCTCATCACTGATGAGGACTACCAGGTGTCAAGATTAAACAAGATGGAGCTATTGGATGAGAGATGCATAGATGCTTTAAATCATTTGCAAGTTTATCAAAATAGACTCAAACAGAGCTACAACAAGAAAATCAGAAGTAGGACTTTCCAAGTCAGAGAACTAGTCTTAAAAGAAAATTAGAAGAATGTCTCGAATCCCAGCAGCAAAGGAAAGTTCAAACCTAATTGGTTAGGACCTTTTGTCATCACAACAAATTATAAATCAAGGGCATATTAGCTATCAACACCTGAAGGAGAACCCCTGCAGGAGCCAATGAATAGCTCCCATCTCAAAAAGTTTTATGCCTAAATCTTTCAAGGTATAGAACCAAAAAAATCTAAAAAATCAGAAAATGTCCTAAAAAAATGGTTACTTCGGCGAAAACCTGGCAAACAGGTGTCTTGGTGATCACAAAAAAAATAAAAATAAAAAACAAAAAATCCAAAAAAATAAAAAAAAAGGATAAAAAAAATTGTCCTCTAGTGAAAACCACTTTGGTGGCACTTGGGGCAAGTACCTTGGTGAAAACTTGGAAAATAGGTGCCTTGTGTAAATAAGCACTTTCCATCCACTAGTATCTATACGGCTTGTTCAACATCATCCCTCCATTTCGCTTCCATCATTCATCGCATTCAGGTCTCCATCCATCACTCATCCACTCACATTTGCACCATAGGTTGGCCATGTTTTCGTATTGTGATCCCTCGTGGTACTACTCGGCCCATCATCAAGTTCAGTTTGTCCTGCCTTTATAAGGGTAGTCTATGGTATCACGTTGGGGGCACATTCTCATTGGATCAGATTCGTATATGATCTTAAAATCCTCAAAATCAGAAAAACCAAAAACATCAAAACATATCAAAAGTCAAAAACAAGGTCGTCTTGTCAAACTACGTCGTCTCTGAGTTTGACCATAGGCAAGGTCGATCTTTGATCATCCCCCGAGACATTTAGGTCAGTCCTATAGGATTCTGTCATAATAAGCTAACATCTCATCATGTATATCATCATCTGTAAATCGGTCAAGTCATCAGTCGAACTACGTGGTCTCTGCATGTATAACATAGGCAAGGCTAATCTGTTGATCAGCCCCTGAGGCCCCTAGGATAGGTCTTTTGGTTAGTTTCTTTGTCAAAATTTTAGAAAATCCAAAAAACAATGGAAAATTAGAAATCAAAACATTTGTAAAAACCCTGAAAAATACCAAAAACAACCTCAAAACATTGCAAAACTCCAAAAACATCCAAATATTTGAAAAAATCCATCCACCTCATCTCATTTGCACCTGTAATAAACACCACTCACAATAAACTGATTGTCATCCTCAACCTTTGGTGAAACAATTAGAAACAAGTCTAGCAGGTTAAATGTAAAAACTCAAAAGCATCAAGTCTCAAGTCTAAGTCAGTGTGTAAACAAGTTGGTCAGTTCTTTGTGTCGATAGTCCATCATCCAAACAGTCCCATATCAATTATCTGATAACATCATGTCCTAGGATGAATCCTTCCTACAAAGGGCATTATTTATCAGAAAGAACACTTTGGATAAACGAAATGACATGCTGCCATCCACTAACATGTCCTAGGATGTATCCTTCCTACAATGGGTATTATCTTTTGGCAATAAGTTTCGGTTCTTACCCTTAAAAACACATTCCCTTTTGGTTAGCGGTATTCAAGAACATCAACTTGTTTATGTGCTTTATCTTTTTCTTTTGACTTATCTTATTGCGCTCAGTCCAAGGACCTCTTGATGATATCTGAACGAAGGATTTAGAGAGATAGGAATGGGGCAATGATCATTATCTTTTGTCTGTTGTGCTTGTTGGATGTTCTTGTAATATAACCTTGGAAAATACTTGCCTTTTTAGGTATGTATGGAAGAAGTCTAGGGCAACTTGTTGATTATCACAGGGATAGGTTTACCTTTCTACGTTTTGGTTTGAGGTGTTTAAATTTTTTGAAGTACATCCTAGCAAGGTTTCCGTATGTCAGGTATGAACAAGGATACTCCTATATGTTTGTCAAGTCAAAGTCCATCACACTACATACCACGCCATCCTAGTTTTCTAATACCTTGATGCATCATACCATGTGTGTTATCAAACATAAGGAAATTGGACCATTGAAAATCCCAACTCCTCGGAAAGTAATCATCATCATTTGCATATTTATCATCTCATGTCTTGTTGGAATCTCTTGTTTTCTTCTATCTCTTGCTTTTCGCACTAACATGGTACTATGACAGTTGATCATCACCATCATCATCACCATCATCATCACCATCATCATTGATCTTGCATTGACAAATCATTAGCATATTGCATCAACATAACATATACGAAACACATGCATTACATTTCCATCATTATATAAACATATTATTATAAGCATTCTTTATAGATAATCACATCCATTTTATTACATTGCATTTCATCCATTACATTTCATAACATTGTATTTATCACATAAATCCTCACATAACGTTCATTTGCATGTCATAACCATTTCACATTACCACATATTACATAATCATACATAATAGGCACATAAGCATTATCAGATAATCCATTGCACACATTACATTCATATTACATTACACATCATCATACCACTTTGCACTAACATATCATTGCATCATATCAAAATCATCTACTCATATATATCATCAAGAATGCAACTGTCATGGTATAAATCAGGATCGGGTGGGTGTAATATATCAAAATATGCATGAGGCTACCTATGGCTGATGACTATCTACATCAATTATTTGAGTTGAACTGATCTTGAAACTCTTTTTTGAGAGATCGACTCTCAAATAAAACCTCTTCACCTAATCTCTTGAAGGGGCAATATACCAGCATAATTCTTTTCGCTGGGGCAGCAGTGAGGCATCCGAAAAAAAAGCAAAGAAATTTTAACTTTTGATCATGGTAAGGTTATTCTTTGAACCAATGCAACAAGTGCATTGCTTCAAAGAGGGGCAAAATGTAGACATTAAAAATATATAGATTGATATGGCACACTCTGATCCTGACTACTAACATCGTTTCTTCTTGAATCATCCCTCGGTCTAACCATTTAATCAAATTCCCTTATCTGATTAAATTCATCAATATTCCTCTCTTAATTAAATAAATCATTTTATCTAATCAAATCAATCTCTTTTGTTAATTAAATCAATCCATCTGATCTAATTATCCCTATTTAATTAAATAATCAAGTTATTTGATTAAATCTCTAAAGTCTATCCATTAAATTAAATAAATTAAAACCTTATTTGATTTAATCTAACACCATCCCTTTTAATTAAATAAGTCAAAATCCTTATTTAATTAATCTCTTGTCATATTCCTCTCTTATTTGATTTAAATAAATCCATAAATTTGAGTCAAATAGGTCACATCATCTAACCTCTCTCATTAAATTATTTAACCCTTGATTAATTTAATCTCATCTCATGTCACATCCTCTAGATAATGCAAGTTGCACATTAACATATATTTAATTCATTTATTAAATCCCTATTTTCCTCACAAGGCATCTTTCAGAATATTCTCTCAATTCAAATTAAAAAAATTCCAAGTCAACATGTACATCCAAAAAGGCAATAAATTCATCTTACATGTCCTTTTCCTTGAGCCAAGTGGAATTTATTGCATTTTCCCTTCCCTCTTGCAAGTCATTTCAACAAATTTGAATTTCAAATATTTGTATTTATTGTCACAATCCCCAAATCTTGCACGTTCTCTATCCATTCATAGATTGACAAGTAGCATCATGCCATTGGATGAATGTTAGTTCCACATTGCTCAAATTTGGATATTCATTCATCTTGGCATTCTATAAATAAAGAGCTCATATCCTCATTTGATCATCCACAACTTGAGTAAACTTACTATACTCAAATTCATAGAAATTTTCATCCATCTCATTGAGTTTTATAGCTAGGTTATGCAGATTTTATCTTGGAGCATTCATCAATCTTCATCAAAGTGGATCACTCTTCATCATCAATCAACAAATATTGCATAGGAGTTGAGAAAGGTTCAATTTCCACATCAAATTGGCACCAACTCCCTCAAGAGATGAAGATTTTATATTGCTTTCATATGATTTAATCTCTTTTGTTGATTTCTCATTGTATTGTTTTCATTTTCCTATTTAGAGCATTGATAAATGGATTTTTTAAGGAAATTAGATTCTAACTTGCATTTCAATCTTCTAATATGTTTGTTTGTTGTGTTTTGTAGGTATTAGGATCATTGTTCACACAAGACCTTGAATAAAACACTGTCTCAAGTTACAAATGACATGGCTCAGCCCCTCCCAAAACCAAGATAACTACTCTAATCAAAACAAGAACAATCAGGATACTTATCAGAATAAAAACAATTACAACCAAAGGGGTTATCAAGGCCAAAACTCCTCTAACCAAGGGTATCAAAATCAAAATAGAGGATATAACCAAAGGCCAAATAACAATAGACAATGGAATACGGGGCCCAATAATGGTGGAGTTTTGCACAACTATCAAGCTAATGAGGAGAGATCACATACTGCAAATGTGGCTGACCTCAACTTTATGACTAATTGGTGCAGGCTACATCATACTGCAACCCATTCTGAGGTGAACTGCCCTGAGATGGAGAAAGTTGTCAAGATAGCACAGGAAGATTCCCAAACATTCCAAGGGAATCCTCACAAAGAAGGCGACTCAGTAGATACATCAATGAATTATGACCTCTTTGAGGAGGAACCTTCATTCCCAAGGCGAGAGGAGAATGAACAAGAGGAAGATTCATATGATGCCCAAGCCTTTCAGATGAAAGGAGGACACTTCCTGAGAAATCGGGATAAGGGTCCACTCACTACATCAGCACCACCTAATCACATGGTGCCTCCAAATCCAAGTGCTGATAATAACCCTCCTCCACCAAAAGGCTCACCTGACTTCCATAACAAGGGTAATTCCTTTGTTTTTTTCAAAGGTAGTGCGAGTTATAATACATAATTTGATATTGTTTCTAAGATGTAGAAACAAAAAACTTCTTTTTCCTATTTTGACATCCTAAAGTGGTGCCCTTCCCAACAAGAGATAGTGCTAAAAGCTTTGGAGCAAGCTGAAAAATCAAAAGGAAAGAACTTCTAGGGACGTGAATGCAGCCTTGTATAGAAACAAGGTAGGTACTCCACTATTTCTTTTGAGTTTAAGAATTTGTGGGAAGAACCTACATAATTGCCTATTAGATTCAAGGGCTTCTGGCAATGTTATGCCATTTTCTGTATGTAAGAAATTGGGTTTAAGCCCCATTCAAACAAATAAGGTCATCCAACTTGACAAGATAGAGGTTAATGTAGTGGGAGAGTTGAGAAACATACATGTGCAAGTAGGGTCAGACCCTGGGGTTCAAACAAACATAGAAATTCAAGTAGCAAACATTCCTGAGACCTATGGTATGCTGTTGAGTAGAGATTTGATGAAAGGTATAGGGGGGTATCTCTCCCTTGACTTTTCACATATGTGGCTACCATGGAGAGGAATTCATACACATATTAGGATTGAAAGTGAGCCCCACCTCGAGCATGTTATCGTTGAATATGATTTCCCCAATGAGGTAGCCTATTTTGAAACTAGGATAGGGGTTTATAAGAGAGAAAATTTTAACCTTTTTCTATTCTTGATCCTAAAGAACTACCAATATGAAAGTTCCCTAATTTTGTGATTAATGAAAAACAACAAGCATTGATCAACAAGATACAACAAGATCAGTTGGTCTTGGGGGAAGACATCAATTTACAAAGTCTTCTACTCCCTAATTGGTGCAGGGTGCATTACCAAAATCATTCTGAATTGACTTGCCAACCCTGCATTAGCATTTTAAATCATTTCCCAAGGTAGAGAAGCTAGCTCAAGTCAACCTGAGGCTGTTGCAGATCACTTCTCATTTGAATCCAAGGAAGCAATAATGTTAACCAGAGATAGGATACCTTCAAAGGGAATTCCTTGTCAAATCGATCTTGAGTTAGTTACATTTCCAAACCAATATGTTTATGTGGAACAACTAAAAGATTTTTTCGACACCCCTACACTCACAAGTATGTTGAAACCTGATGTAACCATCAAAGATGCAAGTGAATGTTAGAAGGATAACCTTGGATCACATAATACATTTGTGTAGGGATTGGGAATTACTCCTGAGGAACCTATTGAACACCTGTTCCCTATATCTGATTCAAAAGATCAAGTAACCCTGCCCCTAGCTCGTTCTACCCAAGTGCCCACCATGACCTCAAAAGGACCAACTCCAGCTCATGATCGGCTATGGACCCTCACGTTTGATGGATCTAAATCCAAAATAGGTTGTGGTGTTGGGATTGAACTAAGCAGCCCGAAAGGGAAAACATTCTTTGCTTCTTACATATTGCAATTTGGATGTACTAACAACGTAGCAGAATATGAAGCTCTGGCATGGGGACTGATGTTTGCATATAAGAATAAAGTCACAACATTAATGGTCAAGGGAGACTCAAAAATAGTTATCAGGCAAGTGCGCATCCAATATACTTGTCACAATAAAAGGTTAGCAGCATATAGAAATTGGGTATGGAACCTGATTGAGGACTTTGATGCCTTTGGGATTAGCTTAATCCCTAGAGAAGAAAATCAGATAGCTAATTCATTAGATGTTGTTCCAAGTACCCTGGAACCTATGTAGGGCTCTAGGCTTAAGAAATTTTCAGTGGAATTGACATCCACCCCTGTTGTTCCTGATAATGTCAGGAACTTTCAAGTCTTTGATGATGATCGACATATCCTTGCTTTTCTAGCAAGCTCAAATGTTTTCGAAGGACAGATCATTGATGAGTCCAATAGGGATCAAGGAGATTAGAACCTTGAAGATTGTGATACAGAAGGGGTCCTCAATTTAAAAAGCAATAGCATTCCCAAGGGAATGGTTGCCTTGGAAAGAATTTTTGACTCAGACCCAAGGGCTCGAGAGAAGATATCAGCTAAAGATAAGGGAGGTGAATATGAAACTGTTAACCTAGCTA
This sequence comes from Sequoia sempervirens, assembly GCA_007258455.2. NCBI lineage: Eukaryota > Viridiplantae > Streptophyta > Pinopsida > Cupressales > Cupressaceae > Sequoia > Sequoia sempervirens. The sequence goes on along the minus strand of VDFB02105785.1, from coordinate 161,304,707 downwards.
ATTCTGGCCCTGAAAGGAATTTCTACATAGGGAAAGCCTGCTCTGAAGAAATTAGAAAAGATATAGTAAAGGCACTAAAGAAAGATATTATTGTGATAGTCTGGGGATATGAAGATCTAAAGGCATTCGATACTTATTTAATGACTCATACTATTCCCCTCAAGCCCAAAGTTAAACCATTTTGACAGAAACAACACCCTATCAACGCTTTGATCAAGCCACTGATCCTTAAGGAAGTTTAGAAATTTCTTTCTGCAAGGATAATCTTCCTGGTATGACATTCAACATGCGTGGCTAACTTAGTCCTAGTCCGTAAGAAAAAAACAGAGAGATCAGGTTATGTGTGGAATTTAGGAATATGAACAAAGCTTCAGAAAAGGATAACTACCCACTTCCTTCACTAGATGAGGTCTTGCAGACTGACAATGGATCTCAGATGATATCATTTCTAGATGGTTACTCTACCTACAATCAGGTATTGGCTAATTGTGAAGACAAAATGAAGACAACTTTCACTACAAAGTGGGGAACATTTGCATATAGAAGGATGCCATTCAGTCTGATAAATGCTGGACCAACCTTTCATTGCACCATGGACGTGGCATTCAAAGATCTGATTGGAAAGTGCATCATCATCCACATGGATGACCTGACAGTGTTCTCTAAGGATTGAATGAACCATGCTGCAGACTTGGCCAAAGTTCTTGAGAGATGCATCCGATATGGCATCTCCCTGAATCCCAACAAGTGTGTGTTGAGAGTTTCTAAAGGGAAGCTTTTGGGACATGTAATCTTTGAAAGAGGAATATCAATCAATCCAGACTGAGTTGAATCCATCCTCAAGAGAACCAGGCTAGGAAGCAAGAAAGAGTTGAGATCTTTCTTTGGAAAGCTCAACTTTGTAGGAATTTTATCACAGGCTTTGCAGAAATTGTAAAACCACTAAACAAAATGATGAAGAAAGACTCCAAAACAGAATGGAGTGATGAGGCGAAGGACACATTTTCACAAATCAAATGATCCATTTCAGAAGCACTAGTCCTTACCAGCCCTGATTACTTAAAACCATTCTATATTTATTCCTTTGCTTTTGAACATTCCTGTGTAGAAGTATTGACTCAACAAAATGGAGAGACAAAGGAGAGACCAATTGCTTTCATGAGCTCTCCATTCAAAAATGTTGAAGTTAAGTACCCACCACTTGAAAAGAAAACTTTTGCAATGGCCAAAGCTGTCAAAAAGTTTAGGCACTACATCCTCCGAAGTCAAATTATTATTGTAGTCCTTGATGTAGCTATGAAGTCCCTACTCATGCAGAGTGAATTGGAAGAAAGAATAGGGAAATGGATGGCCATTTTGCAGGAGTTTGATCTGGAGATACACCCAATGAGGCTTTTTAGAGGTATAGGGTTGTTCAAGTCCATGGAAAATGCTGGTGATAGCATAATTTGTCAGCAATACACAACTCAGTCTTTCTCCAATGACCCTTAGTATGCTGATATTGTCTATTTAATGCTTAATAATCGATGTCCAGAAGGAATGAACGCAAGTCAAAGGAGAGTGCTAAGAATGAAGAGTTCCCATTATATGTTCAAAGGAGGGTTACTATACAAGAAGAATTTTGAGGGAGTGTACCTACGATGCCTTGATCGGCAAGAGGCTAAACATGTGATCTTTAAGTTGCATGGGAAACACAACACAGGTCATGGTTCTGCAGATTCATTGGCACACCAGATCCTTAGATCTAGTTATTATTGGCCTTGTGTGTTCAAAGATTCCCATCAACATGTGAGAACATGTCATGTATGTCATATTTCTACATCAAAAGAATGCCATTCAGCCATACCATTGCAGCCTATCTATGAGGTAAGGCCATTTGCCCAATGGGCACTAGATTTTATTGGAGTTATTAACCCAAACTCTTCTATAGGGAACAAGTTTATTTTGATTGCTACTGATTACTGTATGAGATGGACAGAGGCTATACCTTGCAAGAACAACACAACAGAGGTAGTCATCAGGTTCCTCAATGAATGCATCACAACTAGGTTTGGAGTACCCTTCGCTTTGGTATGTGATAATGGCTCTACTTTCTCTTCTGTTGAGTTCATTTCATGGGCTTATGATCACAAAATTGTTTTAAAATATTCTTCAAACTATTACCCACAAGGAAATGGAGTTGCACAATCAACCAATAAGAATCTCTTAGGGGTAATTAAAAAATTGTTAGAAAACAACCCTAGGGACTGGCATACCCAGCTGAGATTCGCGCTATGGGTAGATAGGACTAGGATCAAGGCTGCTTTAAAAACTTCACCATTCAAGTTGGTATATGGCCAAGAGCTTGTGTACCCCATCCATCTGCAAATACATATCATTGAGTTCATGCATAAATTCTACTCTAGTGACAATAGGATAGAAGTAAGATTCGCTGCTTTGTTGAAATTAGAAGAATAGATAGATGCTGCCTTGCAACAATTCTTTAGGCACCAGGCTGTTCTCAAACATTGGTTTGAAAAAAGAGCCAAAATCAAAGCTTGTAGGATATCAAACCTTGTGTTGTTATGGGATAAAGCTAGTGAAAAGAAGGGTAGTCACCAAAAATTTGATAAGCTCTGGCTAGGTCCTTATCAGATTGCTGAGATCCTAGAAGAAAATGCTTTCTGATTGAGTCGTTTAACTAGAGAACCTGTTCCATTGCCTATCAATGGATAGTTTCTTAAACACTATTTTGAGTCATGAATTTGGTACTTTTGCTGGGTGATGCATCTGTGTTAATAGTTTCTTCTTGTAAATAATTTCTGTGTGTAAATAACTCTATTTATTATGTGAATAATCTACTACTCTTTGTGTAACTAATTTTCTCTTTTGTTTGTAAGTAATTTGCTATTTGTTTTTTTGTCCTCTCTTGCTCTCTTTCTATTTCCTTTTTTCTTTTGGTTTCTCTTTTGTTTTTTTCTTTGGGGTTTATCTGTTCTTTCCCATCTTAAAATAGTGGTTGTTATCTTGGGCATACTTTGGTCATTAGGAGAGAAGTGGTTTAGATATTTTTCAAGTTTGCTGATTGGGTGATTTTGTCCTAAAACTTTTGTTTTATGCCCATTGTCAATAAGAGCTATGGAGAGTATTGAAAACAAGGTACAAAGTAAATAACCTTCATTAGCTCCCTCTGAATCTATCACAAATCATCAAGATCATCTCCTCTTGTAATGGTATATTTGTCTTAGGATGATAGTGTTGTAAGATTTGAGTGAAAAATCTGATGTCCCAAGTGTTGTTATGAGGTCCATGGTAGTTTTCAACCCAGAACAGATGTTAAACATCTGACATATGGAAAAAAATTTTGATTGAATGAAATATCTGAAACTCTATGAGAAAACAAAAAAAAAGAGAACTATTTAAAGAGAAAAGAAGACTCAATATAAATGGGTGATTCCAGTATCTCTACTAGGGCTATGGACACTTGGCTGGGAGTAGAGAAATGTTGTGAGAGAACTAGAGGTATCTCCATCAGGGCTATGAATGCCTAACTGGCAGCGAAGCAATGGCCAGGATATCATTGCACAACAGCTAAAGGGAATCAACTCATGTAGCTCAAATCTTGCACATCATTGTCCAAAAGATCAAGAAAACTTTATAAAAGAGTGATGCACAATCAAGCACACACATAGATTTAGGAGTACCTATTGTTGATTTACATTTGAGATTCTAGCTTAGCCTTGGTTACTAAAACTGACCCAACTGGAGTTGTGATGTTCATAAACCAGGAGTTCTGGGTAGCTGAATCCTTTAGTTTCTTGAAAATGGTTAAACCATTTTCCCAGCCGAGTCACCATTTGTTATGCCTTGCATAACCACCCCATTTTATTCTGGAACAAAATGGGTCCCCCTTCTCTTTTTGGTTTCATTGCCTCTATTATTGGCTTTGGTCTTGGGATTTTTTTTTCTTTTGTTTCCTTTTAATTTTGTTTTTTTTGTTCCATTTAATTTTGGTTGTCTCAGCTTGAGTTGGTTTTCTCCTTGCTAAGAATCAATGAAATAATCATGAACAATAATTTATTTTATATTCTCCAAGGACTGAATGAGGCATTTGTTTTGTAGGATTGAATCACTCATCTAGAAATCTCTCTCAAGGAAGTTAGCTTTAAAGCATGCTTCAGCCCCATTCAACATAAAATCTCTTAGGAAAAAGTTGCTGAGACCCTCCTGTTGTCTGGCCAACTGGCAGTTAGGTTCTATCCATTTGAAATCCAAGGAGTTGCCAAGACATTTCATTTTCTATGAGCTCTCAGTGACTAACTGAAGTGTCCTTGAATTAAAATAGGCCTTCGCCGAAACAAGGAGGCTTCAACTTAATGTCTCAGCGAAGGAAATGTCTCACCGACTGGTGGCAGAGGGATACACATTTCTGCAGGAGACTTTTCTTCGAGGGAAAGTCTTGGTGAATTCTTCATGTCTCATCGACTAGTGTGGAACGAACAAAGCTTCAACAAAAGTTTTGTCTTTGATATGTGGTCTTGCCGAACGCTTTCTATCTTGCTGACCATCGATAAGGATATGCATATCGATGAGAAAATTTTACAGTGGAGGGATGTCTTGGTGAGTGCATTTGGTCTCACCGACAAAGAGAAAAAAGGATTCTATTGGGGTGAGGTCTTGCTTTCTTGTCAACCCATTTTGTCACATCGACATATTGCTTCATCGGTGAGAGAATGATATGGTCATGACAACAAAAGGTAAACTTATGGAAATTTCTTGGCAAGAAATAAGGTGTCTATGGGACATCTCCTCGATAAGAGAATATTGCAGCGACACATGTGAAATGGAATAATAGCATCAGCAAGAGGTCTCACCAACATGGTGGGCTCTTGCCGAAAAGGTTTATCTTCAGGGAAAGTGGTTCACCTTCGGCATGAAGTCTATCCAACATGCTAAAGTCTCGGCGACACAAAAGTGATATCAGCATAAGTCTGCCTGACAGAAGGAGATCCCACCAAAGGTTTGAGCTCAGCAATAATTTTTCCTTCAATAGGAGGTTTGGCTAGCTAGCATTGGGTCTCGCTAAAAGGGTCAGTCTTCGATATAACATGAAGGGCTCGGGGAGAGATGTCCTGTTGATATGGGATTGTCTCACCGACATGATCTTAGCTCGCTAGAGGGTTATCCCTTCACCATAATGTCCTGCCTACTATGAGAGGTCTCGACGAATAGACATGAGCTCTCGGTGAAAGGAAGAGCCTTCGCTAAAATGTCTCAGTGAAGGAAGGATGTCTTGTCGATGTGAGGTAATATTGGTGTAAGGTCTCGTTGATCCATTGGAGTCTCAATGAAACCAAGGCGTCATCGAAAGGATCTCGCCAAGAGAAGGATGGCTTCGGAAAAAGTCTCACCGACAAGGTGAACTCTTGCCAGAATAAAACGACATTGGCAAAGCAGGATTTCATTGCCATGAGGTCTCAGTGATTAGGAGATGTCTCACCGATAATGTTTGCCTTTAGGGAGAATGAATGCATTTGGTGAAATTTTTGGGCGACTCTGAAATTTCCTGGTGAAAGAAAGGGTCATCGATGAAAGGTCTCGCCGACCCAGCAATGTCTCAGTGATAGGGCATGAGTTCGGGGTAAGGTTTCCCCGAAATGAAGAAGTCTCCCTGAGATGGGATGTGCTCGTCGAGAAAAGAGGAAATTGACACGAGGTCTCACCAACAGGGTGGACTCTTGCTGATAGGAGCTCTGAGCTAAAGAGAGAGAACATTGCCATGAAGTCTCATCAACTTGGTAGGGTCTCACCAAATGGAAGTAAGCTCAGTGATCTGTATAGGATCTAGACTAATTTGCATTTGAATGCTAAAATAAAATCAACTTAGTGGAAGACTTAATACATTTATACATTAATGAAATTAAGCATTAAAACTTCAAATGAGAAACATAATTGAGAGAGAAGAAGATAAGAAGGTGCAAACAGAGTTTGATTACAGAGTTCGCCACAAACGTGACTATGTCTCCGGGTCCGCTCCAATAGAGAGACTGATCCAATTAATCTCCAAAAATATTACAAATGCACCAAGACCATTCCTTCAGCACTTCGGCAGCATGACATTACTCCGTCGTACGAAAATGGCTCAAAAATCTCCATAAGACCTCTCGTTCATATCACCTGTTTCTCTACTTCATCACTTGCATTCACTGAACTCCTAAGAGCTTACATTATCCCCCTTTTATACATAAAATTAGCCTAATTAGGCTTAACAAATGAAATAAATGAATAACCCCCTTAAACAGCTCGTAACAGGGTTTGTTTGATTCTTTCTAACCCCTTTTGCTAATTTATTAGGTGAGTTTTTGTTTGTTTTGGGCTTTATAGTAATTTGGTTACAAATTCGGCCTTAACCATATAACAAAACCAAACAGACCCCTATTTATAAGTACACTCGTCAGTGGTCTATCGGTGGAAATGCATTTTAGTAGCCGTGTGGTTGCGGGTTCAAAACCCGTTGGTCACGTTTTAATAACAAACTCCATCCAATAATGAAACAAAACGAAACTCTTGTTGTTATATGTTGAGTGCTTGGCCATGGATGTAACAGTTGAATGGTGCGGCTATTATGAGGGAGGTCATGGGGTCAAGCCCATTAGCTAACAATATATACTTTTGTTCAATTAACAAACTTGACTGATGCGGAGGCGCAGATAGATAGACACACATGGTGCTTCCAGAAGGTGCCAAATGGCAGAAGTTGAATCGCCATCACCGACACTTAAACGCTGACTCAGCTGTCAATGCACTGTACATAGTGCTAACTCATCAAGCCACGTGTCCAAGCCCAATTCACTATTGACGATAGGTCACAACTGTCTGGACTGCCCGTATGTTGACTATATGATAGATTTGTCCGCCACGTGTGAGGCCACATCTGAGTATGGATGCCACATGTCAATATATGATTGGTCTGTACAAATAAGTCACCTACCACATGTCAGGCCGACATTCGTCCCCATCATCATCCGTACAGTATGGACTGACATCATCATGCTGACGTCAGCATCCGTACAGTCCCAAGTCAACTTTCTCTGCAAACTTTGACTGTGTATAAGTTGAGCATACAATGTCAAATTTCAACGAAATGAACACCATTAGAATCGTGTCGATGAGCTCTTCGCGATGACATTGGTTCTGTCAATTTCTAAGACGATCATTTTTTTCCTTCTGAATGCCCTCTGATCCTAGTTTGACCCTACCTTTGACTGGCCATAACTTGTGCAAACAGACTCCTTTTCGCTCCGTTCAAGTTGCACTCGAATCATGACGTTGATATCTTTCTGATGGTGCTAAAATATAAATATTTGGAGACACTTCAATTTCCACTAAAAATATCCCCTGGATCACTCAGGGAGAATAGAGTGATATCACCACAAGGTCTTCGTGACATAAAAAATGAGCTCGCAAAGGGATTTTGAGCCTCGTTTTGATGTCCTACCGATCCAATAGGGTCTTGCTGATACAAAATGAACTCAGGGTGGCTTGTTGTGATGTCTCCTCAACTGATGTTGGTCCTGCCAATAATGATGGATTTACCAGTAGAAGGGGATATCGATATAACCAAGGGGAGCTTGCCATGACCTTTTGCCGATTCAGAGGTCTTGTCAAAAGGAAAAGGAACTCGAGCCCAAAGAATAAGGAGGAGATTGGGGAGATTCTAAGTAGAGGGTTATCCCTTCACTATAATGTCCTACTGAGAAGAAAGGTCTCAATGATAGAGAAGGATATCAATATGCCCAGTGGAATTTGCCATGACCTCTAACCGATAATGTTTGTCTTGCTGATGGGCTTTGTGATATCGATAGGACTCTGGTCACTTGTTGTAGCATCCTGCTGGCCGACGTGTGCTTTGTCAATAGCTACCATGGGGTATGATAGCATCGGGGAGACATGATAAGTGTCTCACCAACATGTGATCTAATGCAGACCACTTTTGACTACCCGAGAATCTGGCATGGCTTTTGTTCAACCAATCAAAAGGAGCTCAGGGGGTAGACCAGTAACAATTTGACTGATTGACTATTTTGGTAAAACAAAAAATGGAAGACCAACAAAATGCAAATGACATGGATTCATTCTGAGATGATCAAGGTGATGGATCGGCTCGGGTGATAATGTTCAGACCTAAAGAGAGGCCCGATGATACTTCTAGAAGATGGTCAATATGTAGGAAGGTCTTGAACATGAAGGAGGCTGAAGGAAAGAAGCAACCATGACTCACAAGGACAGCTGTAGTGACTACTGGTGAGGATACGGATCAATATTAATGGAAAAATTCTTTAGAGAATTCAAGGGAGCCCTTTGAAGGAGTTGAAAGATAGACACAGATACTAGGAGTAAATGCTGCAGCTACAAAAGATCTGAAGGCTTTTCTTGAGGTCAAGCTGCCACCGACATGGACAACAGGGATAGGCATTCAATGCAGAACCAACTCTTTTCAAAAGATCTGAAGCCTGACCCTCCTGCGACCAAGTGAGATATTTTGTAAACCCTAAGACAGGGGATAACACATTATTTTTAGTACACTCTGTATAAATGGAATTCTTACCTCTTTGTAAAGAGGTTAGAAGAAGTTTTAGAATACATAGGGAAATAGAGGAAAGATAGAGGAGACAAAACTGCATCCTGATTCTTTGTAATAGGAGCTTCTTTTGTCTTCTTAGTTTGGAATTAGATTCAGCAGAAGCCTATAAGGTATCTTTCAATTTTTCTTAATATAAATGGAAACAATTTGGAGTCATAGATTTTCTATACACTGGTGATTGTGCCAGCTTTGTAAGTGTTGCTTATCTGTTTCATTAACAATAGAAGCAACTAGATATTAATCTACTTCAGATTGTGTTTCAGAATGGTGTTTGTCTTAAGTTAATCATTTGATTTGTGAAGCCTTCAAGGAATGGAATGTTATTTTGGTGATTTATTTAAAATGGTAACTAGTGCTCTATTGTAGAAATCAACACTATGAATGAATGCAACTGTGTGTTAATCACAAGTTAATTTTGTTCTTCAGTTTTAGTTTACAATTCCTTGAAGGATAACAAGTTTGGTTAAGATAGGTGAATTATCATTCTTTTTAGTGCTAAAGCCATGATCTATCTTTTGTTGTTTCTTTAAAAACCTTGGTTAGAGTAGGTTTAAATTCATGCTTGATCTTAGAAAAATCCAAAAGCTCACACCAATAGGCCCCTTGAACATTGTTGTTACATTGACCACTGAGCAACATCAGCACAGTTAAGAACCAGCTACAAAAACCTTGGGAGCTAAGATATCCATGTGTTATCTTTCTCTTTCAAGAGAAACATAATAGAAATATTTTGTTTAACTATTGTTGTTCCATTTCAACCATCAACAGGTGGTAGTGGCACCTTCCTTCCTTGATTCTTCTTGTTTTGAGATGTCTTGTTCAGTAAGCATGTTCTGATAAATGACCACTAAAGATAAAATTTCAATTTGTTGCTCTGATAGCTCCAAAATGTCCTATTTTGTTTGACTTATTTCCTTGCGTGGATAATGTTGGATATCCTCATACATGATGTCATCAGTCTAAATTTTGGATATATCTAATCCTGATGTTGACAACTCAGTTTGACTGTAGGAATCGATAACCTGCTCTTTTTGTATTGTAATGTTAGGAGCAAAGGAATCATGTTCTAAATGAAGATCATATATGTGTCCATCCAAAGAAAGCATGACATGGGTAGATGGAGGAGTATGTGCTATGTGTATATGATCATCATTTGTGACATCTTGTATAGATAGTAGAGTGTCCATTAGATCATTGTAGTATCTTGGAGATACAAATTCTTGATCTTGATTAATTTCAAAATTGCTTTTGCAATGCTCTAGATCAAGTTCTTAACATGGGTTAGTTTCAAAGGATGGATTGCTTATAGAGGTTTCTTGGATATCTCCATTAGGCCTGGGAAGTGGCTCAATAGCCTCTTGATCTTTGGGTGGACTTAGGTCAAATGTTGAGCTTAGGATCCCTTCAATATATATAACTGTGAGGTCAAAGGGGGTCAACATGTCTTGGAAAGGAATATTTCTAGACCTTGCTGACAAATGTTGATCATGCTTTGGAATAAATTCTAGAGATATGTCCTCTAACTCATAAGGCGATGTAAAGACATTTTCAATATGATCATTGGTTGATGGATTGTAGATTATGTCAATGGGATCAAAAAATTCTAACACTCCTTGAAATAGATCACTAAAAAGTGGCTCTTGATGTATGGTGAGTTGATCATCAGATGGGGTGGAAACATCTTCAATGTGCTCATTGATGGATAGGTCTTCAACATTCTTTTCAATAATTATGGCGGAGAGATTTTCAATGCTATCAATGGTTGAATCCTGATTATTGCCCTCAATAGTTACTAATTTTTGATCAACCAAGTCTTGGATGAGATTTTTGAGTCAAATACAATCTGATGTTGTGTGTCCCTTTATTTTGTGAAAATCACAAAGGTGATTTTCATTGTACCAAGGTGGTTTCACATCTAGTTTCTAATAATTCTCATAGATGGGGATTTTTATGAGATTCTCATTTACTAGTTGCTACATGATTGATTCAATTTGTTTAACAAGTGGTGTGTATTTGCGTTTGTTTCCTTGTGAGATTTGACCTTTGAATTGTACTTGTGATGATTGATTTTGGAGATGTGGTGATTGATCTTTGAGATGTGATGATTGATCTTCGAGATGTGGGGGTTAGATTTGTTGATTTGGTCGATATTGATATCTAACTTATTGACATTGGAGATATTGCTCTTGATGTGGTTGTAGACACAACTCAATGCTTTAATGACATGGTTCAACTAATGGTAGAGTGTATTGATTTTGGAGTGAAGATGTGTCTTGGTGAAATGAGTCAATTATTTTGGCAAGTGAAGCAATTTGATCTCGCAAAATTTGATCTTGATTTTGATCTTGACACCCTTGATATAGTTGATTTGGCTTTTGTTCAAGCAAATTTGGAATGCATACTTGTGGTGTTTGTATGGGTTCATGGAAAAATTGACTATGGACAATGTTCTGATTTGGGATGATGTTAATATTTGGCATTATAGGTTGAAATTGAACATTATTGTGGTTTAGAATCACATTTCCTTGATTTAGGTAACTTTGATTTTCCATGGTGTTATCTTGACTCAGATCAATACATGGATTCATTAACATCTTGTTTTAACTTTGAATAAAATTTGTATGATTCACAAGCATATCTACACCATTGTGGATTCAAAATGTTCATGTTTTGAAAACTTGTACTTGATATATTCACATCTGGAATGTATGGATTTGGTGGGATGATATTGTTTTGCGTGGCTGATATATTTGTAAGTTTGGAATTGGATTTAATCTACCATCAGAAAAGGTGTTCCAAAATTTAGATTGGGCATATTCACATTTGTTGTACCATTCAGGTTTGTAGGAGATAATGATCCCATGTATGGATTGTATAAATGTGAGTTTTGAAAATTAATTGGCATTATAAGGCTTTGATAGTTTGGTTGACTTGGTTTACTCATGATGTATGGATCAAGTTTATATTCCATGTTCTTCTTGTGTTTTGAACTTGTTGCAAAAGTGACCTCTAAGGTGTTTAGGACCAGTGATGAGATGAAGGATGAAGGGGATGAATGATATGGGTGTTGAAATTTTACGTACTTTGGATAAGGTTGATCCCACAAAGTTGGTTTATAATTTCTAGGAGATTCTAATTTTTGCTGAAATCACATATTTTTAGAAAATATAATGATTTAAGCCTTTAAAATTTTCATTTAAAGCATTCCAATTGAAGAGGGTTTTATCAAACTACCATAGATCAAACCCCCTTGGATAGAACCCCGCTAGATTTAAACCATACCTATAACAGAGTCTCCTTTACACCTATCAAAATGCTGATAAAAACCAACTTTTGATTTACCTTTTGGGGGATCAAATGAATTCATTTAAAATTTATTTTTGTAAGTATGTAGTCCATATTATAAGCTTCCCAAAAGGTATAATTTTAAATAAATTTAATTTTATTATTCTATTTATTTTTTATTTCTTGTGAATGTAGGTTTTTTACCAAAAATCAAACTCTTTGTTTTGCACATGTAGAAAAATAGAAGATTGTCAAGATATTTTTAAAAAAAATATGAGTGCACTAGATATTGAAGTCCTTGATCCAAAAAAAAATAAAAAAATAAATTTTGATACATACAAAAAAAGTTATGCATTATAAAATTGCATTATGTCTGAATTGTAATTGGTTTCACTTCAAAACTTTATTAAAGAAAAAATATTCGATAAAAAGCTATGTAACCAAGTGTAAGCACTAGATATCATAGTTTCAAATCTAAATTTGAAAGAATTATAATTTTATCATTCATGGAAAAAAATTATGCGTTATACGATGAGCTTCACTTTTTAAAAATGTTTTATTAAAAAAAAACTAGTTTTCGAGGGAGATGGAAAAAGAAGTGTAATCTAATTCCAAAAAAAAAGAAAAAAATATATTTAGAATCTAAAAACAAAATGTCATGAAACTCTAGTTTGCATAATCTTCAAAATCCTCATGGTTTAGTCGCTATAGGTGCCCGAAAGTGAAGATTTAGTTAAAAAGAAATATTCCAGTGTCCAGTTTGACCAAAAATTGTAAACCACTATTGTGGGATCACCTATAAATGCTAGACTTTAGGATTTTATTTTAATTTGTTTGATTGGATAATGAACTTGTAAACCCAAAGATGTTAGATGTGATATTTAGGATAAAATTGTTCAAAGAGGTGATAATTTAACTAGAGGTATGAGAAAGGATACATTCCCATACTCCTAACTAAACAAGGTGATTTTGATTTCGATGATTTACCCAAGTCTAAAATGATGTTTCTAAAGCTCTAAAGTTATTTTGGGGAATGGGATGATAATTTTTTAGGATGAATGAAGTGTTTCATTTTGATCCTAAATGAACCTAGGAAGGACCTTGTTTACTAGACCAAGATATTGAAGAACATGCTTTTTTCTAAGAGTAGTTCAAAACCCAAAGACCAATGTTTGGATATATAACCAAAAGATTTCAAGCACATGTGTGGGGTCCAATTGTTTCTTAACTTTGCTTAATGAGTTATTTTTACTAGAAACACTTCTTGATTAGCTTTTGAAACTAGATGTCTAATGTCCTAATGCTCTTTCATCCCACAAGGTCCATTATGTGGAAATCAAGAGAATCAAGGTGATAGATCCCTAATGTTGACTTTAGTAAGAGAAAATTGAGATGTAAATCCAAGTACTTAGATGCCTCTAAGGATGAGAATCCCAAGGGAAAGCAATAACACATGAATTTTTCAAAGATATTTTCTCTTCTAAGGGGTTTGAAATTTGAATAATTGTTTTAATGTTTGTCTCAATGTTTTGGATCTAAGCACTATTTTTTCGAACTGACTCACAAGCAATACAACATCCTAGCTCAATTGGTACATTTTTCTTGGTGGGATTGCCTCATGCTCTTTGTAGTAGAAGAGATGATTTTACATGCAACCAAGGAAAAAATATAAAGGTATGTTAAGAATGAAGTATTAACCTATATATTTTAACCAATATCAAACATGGCAAGTAACTTCTTGGAATCTAAGTTCCAATGCACCACTTCGATAAAATCATTGGATGGACTAGTTGGTTGCTATAACCAAGGTTCTTAATGAAAATAAACCATGAACACTGGAACCAACACTCACCCACTTGGCCACTTAAGGCTCTTCAACCATTCCCATTCCACTTCGGGTGTGGAATTAGGTGCAGTGTATTGTTGGCATGGATTGATGCTAATTTCTCAGGATTTCACACCCTTTGATATAGCCCACAAATAAACGTACTTGCAAGAACTTGCCTATGAGATTCATGTTCTGAGGTGTGTCTCATAGTAAGCCCTCTCTTAAAGGTGACTCAAAGCAATAAAATGCATTTTGAGTGTTTCTCTTGCACCCAAGATCTCACGAAGCACAAGGGGAGATGATATGCACTCAAAATGCACCAAAGACAAGATCACACAATTCAAGCACTTGTTCGTTTTAACCTCAAAGAAATGATGAGTTGTTTTTATAGCACCAAATCAAATGTGGAGATTTCCTTATTCAATTGTTAGCTTCAAACAAAATCTAGTAATTTTGTGTCCTAAAGTTTATTTTAAACCCTTTTGTAGCAAAAATCGAAATGTTCTTTTTAGAGCCCAAAAAGATATGAGTTGGTTTAAAAAAGAAAACTAAAGCATAAAATGGAAGCTCAAAGCATTAAAAAATGCTTTATAAACTTCAAATTTAATGCTTAATTTCCTTTAACTCCATATTTCTCCAAAGATTGCTTTTGTCATGCCCAAAGTTTTTGCTAGACAAATTGCAACAATTTTTTATTTTTTTTAATAGTAAAATGATAAGGCAATAGTAGGCTTACTATTCAAACATCATAATACAATTCTTTTCTTTAACCAAGATAATAACAATTATAGTTACTCATCAATTATAATAGTAATTTTATTATTATTCCATCAATTACCAATGTCATTCATTTATAAAATAATATTACAAAAATAATTCGTACCATTAATTGTATCCCAATACTTACTACCCTTTTTGTATTTATAATTTACCAATTTTACCACTACTATTATATTAATTACTATTATTATTATTATTATTATTATTATTATTATTATTATACTCAAAAATCCAAATATTCCTTAGTACCAATTGAGTATTAGTTTCACTTGTAATTTTATGCTTATTATTACTACATACCAATATTTTATTATTATATTAAATTATTCTATACATTGCATAAAACTTTTTTGAATATTTACATTCCCACTTTACAATATTATTATTATTATCATCAATCACAATTTAGCATAAGTGACATTATTACCAACATATAACTCCTTAAAGGTGACCACCATATTGTCCTTTAATTTACCAATTCAATCATCTATAATATTATTAATTATCTCATATAAACATTATAACTAAATCCATAAGTTTATAATGATGATCATGTTGAAGGGGAGTTTAAACCATTTAATCTTTAATCACAATTTTATGTATTTATTTATTTATTTCTAATCTAAAATTATATTAGTAAAATTACTTCCATCTAAATTAAAATGATAACTTCAAATAACTGACCTGTGAATAATAGTATTAACATTTACTATTAATGTAAAATTGATATTATTAACTACTATTATAAGAATTTTAATATTATTGCAATACTCATATCTAAATCTCGTAGTAATTTCAATGTAAATTTAGCTAGAAACTTCAATTAGCCTAGAATGGAGTTAACTTGGTAATTACTATAATGATATTTGTGATACCTTTTGTTTCACAGGGATAAATTATATGTTAAAAATTATATATATCTTAACAATTTATACAACTTAACTTTAATAAAATTCTAAAATAATATATTCCTCTTCATTTCATTTACTATCTAATGTTATTAATATCTTCAATTTGATACAATTATATTTAAATGATAAACCATTGAACTTATATATTTTATAATTCCCCTTACACAAGTCCATTAATTAAATTATAAATGATATTTATAGAACCTCTAAAATGCTGGCATAAAAATTGTCTTTTATCCACATTAAGTTACATTAAATAAAAACTCACTTATTATGGAAGTTAAAATTGAAAACATAATTTTATGCTAATTAATATTTTAACAAAAATATTGACGATGCACAGCTGATAGCTCCCCAACTACTCCAACTACCCAATATACTTTCACTTCTAATTTTTTGTTACTTTGAGTACCATTAATTAACGATATTTACCAATGATTTTACTATAATAATATTTCTCCCATCTATTTACTTTTCAATTTTACCCTGAATATACCATGATTATGGTTATTTATTTTGAATAACATCATTATATATGTAGTTTTAACAAGAGAATTATTAATATTTAATAAGATCTAAAATTCTAAAGGTTAATAAGATCCAAAAATCTAAAGGTTAAATGCAGTAAATTTTATTCCAAGCATACGTGCATTTAGTTGATAGTTTTAACGTTTTCTTTCACCCACCTACTTTGCAAGAAGAGTACGCTATTGTTTATTGCTCCGCAATTTTGCATTTATGTTTTTACCGTACAGGCCATGGTGTCAAAAATTACTGACATGTTCATTGAATTTTCTTCATACTTTAATATGACCTGTTGTTGTTGCACCTTACTCCTGACTGCCCTCATCCATGCCCAACTACAAAACTTATTATGCCATTAATACTTCCCTACAAGGGGCGAAAACTATCTTGTCTCAAGAGTTGAAAAGCTTTTGAAACCAACTACTATAGCTATGTTTATTTTAAATATGCTAAATACTATATTTCTAAAACCTAGGGATGGCAACTGATACAGGGAAGAAGTGGTCCTTGGTTGGCTTACTAGAGGGTCAATGTTAGAAAAATGCAAATATATAGATAGGGGTTTTTTACCCATACAAAGAAGACTAGTGTAAAATTTTCAAGTTATTATTAGCTTTAATATCATATTCAATGACATAATCTGATCATTGGTCATATTTGTACAAACATAAAATCTTGAGGTTAGCTACATCAATAATATTTATTTCTATCAGCAAGAAATTTACTGATCATGAGATTTTCAGTCAAATCGATGATCAATGATATCTACTCACTTTGCCACTTTCCACGGTATGGTCAGTGATGCAAGGAATTTGAAATGATATTTTAGAAACCTCACCATGTTGCACTACAGACTATGTAGGATGATTTAGAGCTTCAACGATTCACAGTTCATTAATGACATAAGTTATGATTTGGTCTTGAGGGCCAAGTTAGTCATAGAAGTTGGATAATTTCATCGATCATTGAAAATAAGTTATGATATTATTATTATTTCTTGGTACATTTGTAATTGTTTTGTTTTGTATTTTGTATTTTTTTCTTTTTCCTTTTAAGTTGTTTCCTTAACTTCTATTTTCCATTAAACTTAAATTCTTCTTCTGCATTGTGCATTGTGTCAAGATCTCACTACGTGTTGAAATTTTAATAGCACTCCTTGCAAAACTCAGGGGAACAATTTTTAAATGGAAGACAATGCTAGCGAGGACTCCCATATGAGCTTACCCTTTTAGCTTCAAGGCAATAAAATGTTGAAACAAAGGGGGAGCCAATGCTAAGTAAGGAGAGAGCAGGATGTGCAAAAATAAGGAACCTGCGTGTGGAAAGAGAGAGAAGAGCAGACAAAGAACCCAAGCATATGGGAAGTACGCACAACCATGAAGTAGGCGGGGAGTGTGCAGGAGAGTAGAAAGTTGACCAAGTGTTGTATGAAGGGGCAACAAATAGAATGCTAGGCACAATAATACAAGAAAGTGGAGGTTGATAGAATGAGAGAAAGGCCGATAATCATCTGATAGGTTTATTTAAATTTCAAGGTGACTTGGGTAGTGTGTAATGCATAGCAAGCTGAAGGGGAAAAAGACATCGAAAGTTTGTGGGTGAATACCATGTTCAATGGTGAGATAGAGTACATAGACATTGTGAAGAAAAAGAAAGAACATTGGAGTAGTATGAGAATCCATTATATGCTAGGAAGAACAATTTTTTGGAAGGGTATTCCAATTTTTTTTGAATAAACTTCTTTTTCAGTATAGTTTGGTTATGGGAAGGATCTTGACTCTGTAAACTATATTTATTTATTTATTTAATGTATGAGCATTGTAAAGTAGGGGGTTGTTTTTCATGCATCAATATTTGTAACAATGTAAGGCCTTGTTAACTATTTAGTATGCTTAATTATATTATTCAATGTTCAAAAGTGTAAAAATGACAATGGTTTATTATGGTAGTTATTTTAGATATAGTGTTGTGAAATTAATAGCTAGAAGCCCATGGATTCTATTTCCTTCATGTATAATATAATAAAAGATGATACTACTCAAATTTCAAGAGAAACTAAGCAACTTATCTAATTTCTATGCAAAACTATGCTTCAATAGAAGATTTCAAGATTAATCATTAACAAGGTTTAACAGGGATACTCGGGATATATTTGAACTTACACAAATATTTTAATTCTTTTCCATCTAGATATATTTTGTTTACTCTTCTTCTTTTTTTCCATTACAACAAATACCAACATCTTCAATATTACACATAAATTTTAGAAGCACATTGATCCACTCAACAAATAATATTTACTCTTTTTCCCACTTTTGCTCATGTTACAACAAAACAATAGCTATCCATATTACAAAGTAATCATTAAGAAATACATTGAGAAACACATAATTGAATAGGCCTTGCTCTCCACCCCACCGTAATGGCTTCATGGAGCCTCGTGGACTCTAGCCATACCCCCAATGAAGAATTTTTTCAACCCCAACATGATGAATGGGGTCTTCTCAAACTCTTACAAAAAGGATGAAAATAACACAACATTCATATTACATGCATACAAACTCTCCACTCACCATGTTCAACAAAAAGATCCACACAACCATATTACCCTCTTGCATTGAATAAACAAGGGAAGATGGGAGTAGCAAAACTTATCTTTTTCTTTAGGTGGGGAGATTAAACTCTCTTATCATTCTTTCCTCTCCAATTCCTGCCATCCTGGTCATTCTCTCCTTTGAGTGAGGACTCCTCTCCTCTTCCCATCCTTTCTTCTATCTTAACTTGAGTTCTCTGAAAGGAGAAGTAGGCAATGCCAAAATCTTCCATCTTCTTGAGATATATAGGGATCCTACAAACCTACACTCTTTCCCAAAAGTGCTCACACATGTGTGAGCCTTGTGCCAATTCCAAGAACTTTTGGGGAGTAGGAGGTTGAGAGTGACAAGTCACTCTTCCCAAGCCCCAACACTTTTTGAATTTGTCACATTCATGAATGTGGACTTTTGAGGGATCTTTTCACACTCCAAGAACAAGTTCAAATGTTTTAAAAAGGTTCCAAACCCATAGGTATAGGTCCTAGGGGTGTATTCTTGTTCAAAAACAAAGGAAATTGATTCAATAATCCCTTTTTAAAACCCACACAAAAATCCATACGAATTTTGATCCTAACCAAGGGTTCCAACCCCAACCAAACTCACATCACATGTCCTACAATTGGATTCTACTCAAACATAATCACCCAATCAATAATAAAACCTCAAACCTTTCGAAGTCAAATAGGGCTACACTTAGAACTTCCCAAAGATGTATTTGATTTGATATTAATATATATCTATCCTCCTATTTGCATATTCGATTCCTGCACATTACCAATGTCAGCATGATTAGATCATATATCTCTTCATATTATTAACTAATCCAATTCACATAATTTTCACTCATGAACTATTTACTCATTAATACATCAAATGAACCTAACGATTCAATTTTCATTATAATCAAAGGAGATACACACTTACTCCAATACAAGAATATAGTCAATGAAATAGTCACTCCATCATTTTGTTTACCACCTTAGTAATTCATTTTAAACTCCTATAACATTAACGATGAACCATTTACCAAAATTTAATATGCCAATTAATCGAGCTCTTTCGGGTTATATCCAACAATTCACATGTGCATCTATCATAATTAAATCAAAGTTAATGCCCATGAATCCTAAAAATATTTTTATCATTCATTTCATCATAATTATCATCTAACTACTTGTTTGATTGAAATAAAATGAAGGATACAAAATGGGGTCTTACATTCATGGTAGCATAAGCAAGAATATTATCAAATAATCACACTATTTGTCATCCATAATACATCTTATTGGATCTATTCTAGATCACATAAAACATATTAGGGCTTTAATAATCACATGCAAAGTGGGGAGTTACACCTTCTTATGCTTAAATGTTTGCAAGTCTCTTGTAGGAATGAAATGCTCCTTTTTCCTTTTCTTCATTTTCCTATCAAGAAAGAAAATCAAGTTATTCAATTAAAATCATTTTAAGCATTAACTTTAAGTGATAGAATGATTTTTAAATTAAAAAAACTAATGATTTCAAACTAATGAAATGAATCATTAATTAGAGTCCTAATTTGCAAATAGATAAATATTTACAACAATTTGAGTAAGATTTCAAATTCATTTTACTTATCTTGTAAAAAGTCATAAATGAACAACACTAATTAATGAGGGTACCTGCAAAACATAAATGAGTGGTTTCAAGCTATAAAGTTGTCATCTATGATTCTACTCTATCGATGCCATCTCATCTTCACCTTCCCCCAAGAAATTAAATGTGAGATATGAGTGAATGATCTTTCAAACGAAGCTTTTAAGAAATGAAATTTCTTTTAAATGCAATTTTCAAATACGTTCATAAGCATGTGTGGAAGATACAGCCAGATACTTAGCCATAAACTTAAATCTAACAAAGATTACGATACCCCTCAAAATATTTGTATTCATTGAAATGCTTGGATAATGAGTGAAGTGTAGACCCACTTTATTTCATTAAAGAGAAGCTTGGTAAGATATCTCAGTTAGTCACAATCAAAAAATAATGAGTGTAGATTAGAAACACTGTATTTGTACTCACTTATCATAAATAAAAGACTCGGACTGATTGCAAAGTCAATCAAAAGGGAAGATTTCTTGATAGCAGATGTGAGGAAGTCACGATTAAGTGTTGAAAGTATAAATAAATAGCTATCAAGGTGGGTGAAGTTGGATTTGTAATATATTTGTTATAGCTTGAATTTAATGTGACTAGGCAGCTTGCAAACTCGATCTCAGTGTTCCAGCTATATTGTACTACCATCAATGGCAAGGCATGATCAATAAAAAAAAAAAAGTCATGAAACAAATCACATACAATCAAGATCAACACCCATGGTGGACTGGAAAAGATGACACAAGAAACAAGTAAATTACACAAATATTTCTGCAAATGGTAATGTATTTCATGTTTTGTGATGACACTATGTTCAAAACCTTTGAATAAGTGTTGTTACCAGTTGCATGTGACTCCGAATGGAACTTACCTATTAAGACTCTAGTTTAGGACTCATATGACTAAGAATTTGAACAATATAGAGTGGACTAGTGATAAGATCTTAACAACTATGAATGGTGTAGTCTATGCTTGCTTGATTTGATCTTACAACAACAATGATCCTTTTGTCTCTGCAATTTAGTTAATAAGTCTTGTGAGAAGGATGTACGGTTTGCAAATAATAATAATAATAATAAAATTGGACAAGCCAAGGAGTAGTCTATTGCATTCAACTGCGCAACATGGCCATCTGGAAGTAACAAGAGCATTATTAATTGTCAATCTGGAGATTTTCTACATGCTCGATGACTCTGACAGGTCGGCTCTCCATATCGTAGCAATGAAAGGATGACATATCCCATGAATGATTTATAGAGTTTCCTCAAAAATTATGAGATCTAATGGGTCCCTATATATAAAAGACATATCATAGGAAGAGGTTTCTCAAGGACTTTGATAGGCCTCAAATAAGTCGAAACTTTATACTATATGAAAGAAAAAGATCCAACATATATAATATGGGTGTTAAATCATTCCATGTCATGGGGACTAGAGGAAATCCCTACGTATGCAATAAAATTTTGCTAAAAAAAGAAGGAAAATGAATGAGGATGGAAAAAAAAAGGACCAATATCTTAACAAAGCTTCTGTAATATGCTATATAAGACTATCAAGAATGTATGACATAAGAACCAAGAGTAGGTGTGTGACTGCTTGCTAGAGATCTTGCAAATGTGCAATATAGATCCACCACTATGTTGGGCCTCTCCTGAGAAGAAATTGTGGGTATAGGTAAACTCAATACATGTGTCCCACTAAATTAGGGCCTTCATCCAGTTTCAAGATAGATTCAGATGAATACATCATGCCTTCTAGAACCTTCACAAGCTCTGCCTTCTTATTGTCATTTTACTTAGATTTGAGGACTTCCCTTGGTTGAATCTTAGGTTGAGCATTTGCTTTCCTTATTTTCCACCACTTGCAAATATGATTATAGTTTATGATTTGGAAAACTAGAACTATGGTTGTGATTGTGTACAATAGTTTCATGTATAACTATGTAAGTAAATGAGTAGGAACAAAGAGTCTCTAGTGGGTGACTAATGAACTTATGTGCTATGCTAAGATGGAACACAGGAGATCTAGGTCTAACATGAGATCTAGAAACAAACGGTTTAGATGAACATATGAACCTATTGAAGGAGATCTAGAAAATCTACAAAAACTTAGACATCCAATAATAATGATGCTTGAGTAAGGTTTGAAATGAATAGGTGGTCAACGCCCTTAAAATAATTCACTCTAGCACATGAACTATCTAGCACTCAAAATAATTCAAAGCATAGACCAAGCACGTGAGAAAAGTTGCAAGATTTTACATTGATCATTCAATATTTAAGTCGACCTTCTTTGCTACATAGATCAATCACATACATAACAAATTTAAAATAACAAAAGACATGCGCAAGCTTGAAAAGGCCTTTCAAATCAATGCAAGATTTAGCGAATGCAAAAAAATGTCAACCTGCAATGGGCTTGATGCTTAATAAGTGAGGTAAAAAATAGTGATCTAAAATGAACTAAGACATAGAATTTTTAAGAAATGAAATATCACGGAATTTCCTAAGATAACAAAGAAGTTTGTGTCATTTTTCCCTCCTTCTAGTGCCATAATGTGGATGTGAAAATCTGCATTTGGCTAAAACTCTAAACAATACATTCACATGATTAATTTTTTAAAACAAAACAAACCTTCAACATTCCTATGAAATAATACATCATGCTTAAACAAACAAATGACAAGATAACTAAAGGGTATGTGAAGGATCATTATGGAAAAAACAAGCCCTTAAGTTTCAAAGAAATCTGAAAAATCAGAGTTAGGCAAGTTGACGTAAAATTTTGAATAAGTTATCTATATTATTTCAAAAATATGTAAGAATAGAATCTGTAGCAAATTGAATATAGTTTCTAAGCTATTAGGTTTGTTGAAAAAAAAAAAAATCTATTTGATGAAAATTTAAAATTTCAATGCAGTAGTACTTAAATTTTAGGGAAAAAATAAGAAGTAGGTGTTTGTCTGACCACCCTAACTACAATAAAATGATACTATTTTTTATAATATTTTAGATATAAGTAGAGGACTTGTGCCCTGATGTGATGCATTTTTTTTTTGTATTTTTTTTCCAAGTAAATAATCAATTATGATTTTTTTATTACAACTTTTAAAAAATATAAAAAACTCGTATGTCTGACCACCTTAACTTGGTCTAAACTTCATGAAATTCAATTTTTATTTTTTTAATCCTATAGTATGTGAAGCATGTTTTGGATTCAAAAAATGTGATACCATTTGAAAGCTATAGATGTTTTTCAATCAATCTATCAATCGAGACTTTAGTCGTAATTTGAATAGAAAATGAATAATAATTCCTTATTAAATTCAAATTAAAGCATAATTTATATTGGTAGAAATCTGAGAATCTCCTTTAAAAACCCTTTTCATTTCATCAATTTTGGGTAAAAAAAAAGTCATTAGCCACATACCCATCATATTGCCACTTTTTGGCCCATCATGATCCTGCACATACCCTAAAGCATATAAAACATGAAGTAAATTCCATCTCATAGTGGATTGGTGCTTATGTGGAAAGAATCTCTTTCCCAATCCTTGATAATCCAATGATGAAGATATAATGAAAATGAACAAAATTAGCTCTCAATGTGAAGAGAGTCACTTTGCATGAAGTTGTAGGTTTTGTGGATGATCAAAATGAAGGATAGCCTCTCCACTTATGGAAGAGTTTGATGAGAGAAGAGGACAAAGGGATGAAAGTGGGACAAAAACCCAACCAATAGGAAGGACCCACTGTCACCATGTGAATGGGCCAAGGATGTGCATGTTTTGATGAATGTGCCAATAAATGCCTATATTTGAAATTTGGAAATGTTGAAATGAAAAGGTGGAGGGAGATTCAAATGGAGTAATGGCCACTTGGCTCAATGCAAAAGGACTTGTAAGGTGACATAAATTCCTTGTTGGAAGGAATCATCCCACATGGAGGGAGATTTGAAATTGAGGAATATTCCATTTTTCATGCCATGTTGATGGAAAATGAAGATTTAATAAATTAATTAATTGATTTATTTGTGCAAGTGGGAAAAGCTAGAGGATGTGACATGAGTTTAGATTAAATTAATCAGGATTAGATTAATTTACTGAGGGATTAGATGATTTGAATTTTTGACTTAGATTTATGGATTAAAATAAATCGAAAGGAGATGAAAGTGATTTAGACTTAGTTAAATAAATGTTTTGATTTATTTAACTAAAGGGAATGATGTTAGTGGTTTAATTAAATAAGGATGAATGGATGAATTTAGGAGATTAATTAAATGAACTTGATTTATTTGATGAATGGATGAATATGAATTAGTTAAATGCATGATGCTAATTTTTCCTGTCTACAATAACAAACATGATGAATGCAATATTTGACATGATGATTGACACTTGAAAGATGCTCTAGAATGCTTGATAATCTACCCTTGAAATGCCTTGAATGCTCTTGTGAATGCTCAAATGCTCTTGTGAACTCTCTTGAATGCTAGGTGTTGAATATGAGTGTAAGAACCTTGTATTTATACTTAATTATGCAAGAATTCTTGAAATTACAACACTACAAGCCGACATCAAATCTAGGAGAATAAAATCTTTCCTAAAATTTGAATTAAATTTGAATTTTGGTCACACGGGACTCATTCACCCAAGGTGTTGAATGAGTCCCATCACACATAATGTATGGGACCAAAAATGAATAATGCTTAGAAATGTGTGAAACCTACATCAAGGCCAAAAAGACCTAGGTGGGTCTCATTCTCCCAAGGTGGTGAATGAGTCCCAAACACTAAATCTAAGGTACACAAGCTAGGAACACCTAAATTATGATTGGTTATTGATTGGTGTTGGGATTATCCATGAAAAGATGTAATAAATAAGGCTTATGGATGAAAAATAGGGCCAATTAAAGCATAATAAATCCCAATTATTAATGATAAGCCTAGAAAAATGTGAAAATGTGTTACAACACTTTACAACACTCCAAATAAGGCAAGATTAAGGTTGATTATGACTATTATGATTAGCTTATTTGATGAAACCCTAGAAAAGTGTGAAAGTGTGTTTCAAAACTTCACAACACTTTTGTAAGGCACCATTAAAAACCTATTAGTTCACAAGGGCCCAAGGCATAATTTGAATTTTTTATCCACATTGCAACATAAAATCAAGGCAACATTAAGCCAAAATCAGAAGGAGGGCCCAAACAAGTCAGAAAAAGTAGAAGGGTTATTTTCCAGTGACTCGATTGTGTAGATTAGTGGATCTAAATTTTTAGTTGATTATTATTCTTGGAATTTTTAATTCATAAACCATTTTTTTAATTATTGATGAATGGGAAAATGGATACCTTTTTGGGATATCACACTTTTCTCATTCAACCATTCACTAATGTCCTAAGAGTCCTAATTAGATTGACTAACAACCTCTCAAGATGAGCCAATTCTCAATTAGGAGGGTCCTAGGAAGGGTTTCTTAAGTTCTAAGGGGTTCACCACCAATCAAATTCTTGTTAAGGAAAGTGTTTGAAAACACGCTATGATATAAAAAAATGACCTAAAACTAACAATGCAAGCTAAATGAAAGATTCAAATGATGAAATTATGCAACAAGAAGATGGTATGTGTGTAGCTGTGAAATTTGGAGATGTCATGAGGATTTTGGAAATGCAAACAGGCTATTGAAATATGTTGTGGATGACTAAGATGCCCAAGATGGCGTATTAGTCCTGTTGCTATTTTTTGGGGAAAATGAGGAGTTTTTGGATCTCAGAACTGAATCTCTAAAAATCTCTAAAAATTGAGCCTAGGAGGACTAAGATGCCCAAGATGGTGTATTAGTCCCGTTCTAAATTTCTGCAAACTTTGAACAAGATACTGAGCTCCTACATCTGCACAAGCTTCCCCTCTAGATTTAGTTCATGGAACTTTTGAATAAGGCCTGTAAGTGAGTTTTTGTGAAGATGAAAACTTTATAATGCAACTTTGCAACTGTGTATGTGCAGGATCATCATGGAAAAAATAGGCCCTTAAGTGGCAAAAAATTTAGAAAAATCAGATTTAGGAAACTTGACGTAAAAATTGAATAAGTTATCTATATTATTTCAAAAATATGTAAGAATAGAATCTATAGAAAATTGAATGTAGTTTCTAAACTACTAGGTTTATTTAAAAAGAAAAAAAAATATTTGGTGAAAATTTGAAATTTCAATGCAGTAGTACTTAAATTTTAGGGAAAAAATAAGAAGTAGGTGTTTGTCTGACCACCCTAACCATAATAAAATGATAATATTTTTTTATAAGATTTTAGATATAAGTAAAGGACTCATGTACTGATGTGATGTACATTTTTTTATATTTTTTTCCAAGTAATTAATTATGATTTTTTCATTAAAACTTTTAAAAAATATAAACACTCGTATGTCTGATCACCTTAACTTGGTGAAAAATTCATGAAATTCAATTTTTCTTTTTTTAATCCTATAGTATGCAAAGCACAAAATGTGATGCTTTTTTTGGAGTTAAAAAATGTGATACCGTTTGCAAGCTATAGATGTTTTTCAATCATCCTATCAATCAGGACTTTAGTTGTAATTCAAATAGAAAATGAATAATAATTACTTATTAAATTCAAAGTAAAGCATAATTTATATTGGTGGAAATCTGAGAATCTCCTTTAAAAACCCTTTTCGCTTCATCAATTTTGGGTAAAAAAAAGGTTGTCAGCACATACCCATCACATTGCCACTTTTTGGCCCATCATGATCCTGCACATACCCAACTTTTGCAACTTTGCACTCAAAGTGATCTTGAAGTCCACAAACTAGATTTGTAATCACAAATGTGCAGGATGGGAAAAACTTGTTTTTTGGTGAATGAGGGCTTGCTTTAGTCAAACCCCTTTTTGGTAATTAAACATTGAAATGAAATGAAATGGAGGAATGATGAATGAACAACATGCAATGCTACAACTCACGAAACCCTTTATGAAGTTTTTGAACTTATGTGTAATGGTTGTAATGGATATGGATGTTGAATGCTTGAAAGATTGGATTTGAATTGCTTGCTTGGATCAAAACTCTACATCAAAAATGTTAACACAACAACACACATGATACAAGAAAAAAATTTGATAGGATGGGGTATGTGCGGGATCATGATGGACCAAAAAGTGGTGATATGATGGGTATGTGTAGGGTATGTGGCTGGCGACTTATTTTTTACCCAAAATTGATGAAATGAAAAGGGTTTTTAAAGGAGATTCTTAGCTTTCCACCAATATAAATTATGCTTTACTTTTAATTTAATAAATAATTATTATTTATTTTCCATTTGAATTACAACTAAAGTCCTGATTGATAGGTTGATTGAAAAATATCTATAGCTTTTGAAAAAAGTATCACATTTTTTTAGTCTGAAACATGTCTCACATTCTATGCTTCGTATACTATAGGATTACAAAAAAAAATGAATTTCACGAAGTTTTGATCAAGTTAATGTGGTCAGACATATGAGTTTTTTATATTTTTGAAAAAATATAATAAATAAATCATAATTAATTATTTACTTAGAATAAAATTACAAAAAAATATGTATCACATCGGGACATGAGTCCTATACTTATATCTAAACTATTATAAAAAAATATTATCATTTTATTGTGGTTAGGGTGGTCAGACAGACACCTACTTATTTTTTTCCTAAAATTTAAGTACTACATTAAAATTTCAAATTTTCAGCAAATAGTTTTTTTTTAAATAACTCTATAAGTTTAGTTCAACTAAATTCAATTTTCTATAGATTTTATTCTTACATATTTTTAAAATAATATAGATAACTTATTAAAATGTTTACGTCAAGTTGCCTAACTCTGATTGTTTTGAAATTTTCACCACTTAAGGGCCTACTTTTTCCATGATGATCTTGCACATACTCGATGCTTGAATATGAAAATGGCTTCAAATGCTTGATGAATCTACTCTTGAATGCTCTTGTGAGGTCAATTATGCTATGATAAAATCTCTCACAAAAGACTAGGGTTGAAATGAATCAAGGAACCTTGTATTTATACTTATCTATGCTTAATATCTCAAAATTATATCACACCAAGTCGACATATGAATTCATTGAATAAAAGAGGTGTTGGCTATTTTAAATACCAACTAACTCTTCAAGGTAGCCTATGAATTTTCCAATTCCAATGATCAGCAACCTCAAAGAGTGTGGGCCAATGAACAAGAGAAATCATTTTAGCTTTCCTCCTACACTTTGGGCTTTGCAAAACCCAAGAGGTTGATCCCACAATGTATTTATAACCTTTGTTTAAACAATTTCCATATACATTGCACACTAAGGAGATGTATTTTCATTTGATACTGAATAGATTAAATTCTTCAAGAAATTGGCCTTTCCTTGAGAGAATTTAAACATCTACAACTGAGAATAGCCAATAGTACCAAACTTCAACAAAGGTAGATCAATTGAATGTATATTTATGTCTCAAATAAAACACTAGAAGCATAGGAAATGCATTCAACACTTTAAGACTAGTACTATATCTTAGGGCATGGAGTCAAAACAAAGAAAACTGAACTACAAGGTAGTTTTAATTCTAAGTAGCTATGATCAAGTCATGAATTGCATTACAATTCATACATCATTACCCAGATTCTATCACTTCTTATAAATCCACTAAACACCTATATGAATGCACACCTTAATCAAAGCATTTAACTGATTCTTTGAACTAGAGCTATAACTAAAGCATATTTCATTCTAAACAATAATGAAAATTAATGAAAATAATCGTTGATCAACTCTCATTAACCATTCATATGGGATATTAGAGTTGGAGAGACAATATACTCAAAAGATTTGCATATTTGATTCAGACATGCCTAGAAGCCACATAATTGACAAAATTTACTAATCTGACTCAAAGCCTAAGCTACAGACTCAGAATGCATATGCTCAGTGTTCTTACTATACATTTTCTAGATCTAGAATTTGAAAAAGGACCCTTCCCAAATAACCTTGAATTCCTTTTATAACATCAAGGAGCAAAAAGCTTCAGGCTGTTGGCAAATTAAATTTCACTTTAATCAATATTTCAAAAATATTTCACTTGCATTTCATCCCCAGGCAGTTATATTTGCAACAAAATTTTCCCACCAATTTTTTTGCCTCCCAGCTTGTGCATTTTAACCTAGTAGAAGAAAGTAACCTGCTCCTATGAAAATATTTCACTCAACTTCTACTTTACTATGGATGCATTTTACAATTGCATCTTAATTTAGAATGCCCAACACATAATATTTTGTTCATAAATTGAATAATAGATTTCACTTTATAAACAATTCCCTGTGCCACTTTTATCTCACATTTATTTAAATATTCCCCATTTGTGACTTTTCACCCATGTATTTCACCCCTGCAAATGAAAATAATCACTTCCCCTATGAAAAACTCTTTTACTTTTATTTGTTGGAGTTGCATCTTACTTTCACCTTCAAATATTATAGTTTTTTCAACTTTAATAATAACCTTCTTGGACAAAAATTAAAATTATTACTCATGCCTTCATTTCATTTTCACCCAGCAAAGAAAATTTTACCTTTAGAAATTATACATGCATACATTTCAGGTTTCACATTTTACCTTTTCAAAAGACTTGGTAAAAGTCTTTTTACCAGATCACACTTTACTCATGCGCTTAAATATTCACTTAAAATTTTTCTCAGGCCCACCGAATGCCATCAATCATCTCTAGTGCATCGTGGGTGCAAAGGAAAGGAAATGAAACCAACTCACGATGAGTGATGAAGGTTCTTTTAGATTTGGCTACATCTCCATTGATCTTTTTTGATTGCCTTGTTATGAAAATCATTGACTCATACTTTTACTTTCGAGAGAATTTAAATTTTTTTTTTTATACAGTACCATTCCCCATGCATGTCAAATCACGAGCCCACAAAGCTTTCTTGTTCACTTTTACCAAGCCATCGCTCACCTCTCATGCATCGTGTGTTGAATGGAGGAAATGGGAAGTAAACTGGGGATGGGCGATGATCACCATTTGAATGGGAAAATGGGGGTTGGAACTCGTGATAATGTAATGGTTAGTGATGGAAAGCAAGTCTATCACTCACCTCCCATTGTTGCTTGAAAAAGAGAAGCCTTCATGCATGGGTGATGGGAGCTTTCCCACCAAAATTTTTCCAAAACTGAGGAAGCCATTAAATAAACCTTCCCAATCAGAATTTATTGCTGGAAATGTTGCATCATTGATTTCAAAAAGGAAATAAAAAGCTTTGAGGCATCTGGCGATGAGTTTTTCGTGCAACTGTGAAAGCCATAAGAATTAAACTTGTTCCAGTCCAAAAAATTAGAAATGCATTTTATATTTTCCCCTTTATATTTGCACGATATTTTAAATGTTTTAAATATTAGCATTTGAAACTTTAGACAAAATGTGACTTCTAATTACATTTGTGGGCCATCTGGAGAAAATTCACTGTGAGCACACTTATGCATGGAGAATGAAGAGCAATAATCTATTCGTTATGAAAATCATCCAGTTGCGAAATATGAGCTTGAACAAGAGGCTACTTTGTAAAACTAAGAACTTGCAAATAGCAGAAAAATGTCAAAACACTCCAACTTTTCTTTTCAAAACCCTAACAAAACTCATCATGGGAAGTTGAAAATTGACATACCCATTCACATATGTCACATGAATGGGTCCACCAAAGGATTTTGCACAAAAATCAACTAGCTTTAAGTTACAACCCTCCAAAGTAGGTCATCTAGGCAGATTTCTCAAGTGCACTTCTGAGAGTGCAAAGGGAAAATTTTCAATATGGGCATCTCAAATTTGCAAAGTTTTGGAGTGCCACCAGTGGCTCTGACTGGGGATATATGCCCCTTGTGGGAATATCAAGAATCTGGATATCTGGAGAGTAGACCAAACATTGAGTCCATTGGGTGCTCTCAAACTGCTCCTTTATTCAACCTTTTCCAACTTCACTTGGTGACCCCAGGACACCAAATGAAAAAGGGAGAGTCAATATTTACCTTTGTCAAACACCAATCTAATGGAGGAGTTGATCTCCCTCAACTCCTACTTGCCTCTGTCACACCACAATAATACAGGCGGCTTCATACTTGCAAACACCAATATCAGGCTGCCTTTTTACAAATGGAAACTTACTCCCTATTTAGTTTTGTTATCACATGGCAACCAAATTACATATGCCACATCACTGCCACTCTCTTCATTTTCTTATTTTATATCAAGTGGCAACATACGAGGGTAGTGATCAAAACCACATGGAAACATGGTCCTATCACATTTACAAACCCCCTTATAATGATCATGCTTAGCGGAAATATCATGGCTGAAAAACAATATGCAATCCTCTTGTGTGTTGAGTAGAGAATACTCACATATGTGTAACATCTTCAACTGAATTGCATCATAGATAGGTTCATCTTTATCCCAACAACATATTCCAAACACATTATCATGTGTTTCAAGATTCTAAAAATCAAATTTATCAACACCCACAATACCTTCATTTTCATTCAAATCATGGCATTCAAAAGAAATGTCAGCATCCCAAACAATGTTCTCCACCTATTGTTCATAGACAATACTATCAGCATTCACCATGTTACCACAATGGGAAACTTCAAGTACAATTTCATATGAATCAGAACTTTCACTTGCAATAAATTCATCGCATTGAGTGTCAAAGACACATTCACTATTGCAAAGAGTATCCCACTCAACACTATCCCCTATTGCTCCGACATGAAAATATGAAACATACTGCTCATGTGAGAGATTATGAGTTGTAGATCCAAAAAAAAGGTCCTCATATGCATCTATGTGATAGACACAATCATGTTCTTCATGTGCAAACTCATCATGAAAACCATCACTAGTTGTACCCATGTTTATCTCTATATTTTCACTTTCATGTACATCTACATAAATGATTTCCTCAAACAGACATTGAGTGATGGCTTCAAAGGCAACAAAAGAAGGTAAAGCATCAAACAAAATAAGAGTTCCTTGTTTATCATTATCAACATATGCATGCTTCTCATAATCAACTACTTGAACTGATTCATCCAATGAATCTCTTGCACACATATCTTCTTATTTGTTCATACTGATGCAACAATCAGTAGTGTCACACTCCTTATTGTCAAAGTGAAAATCATCATTTGTTTCTTCATTGCAGCTACTTATAGATGATGTCTTTAACTAAAAATCATTGCACACTTTATCATTCACAATTGATATACTGACATTCTCAGAAGCATTCTTCAAATATGCAGGCTACTTTATCTCATCATGAAAGCTTTCATCAATGCTACACACACTTAGAAGATTGGTATAACTAAGTGTATTGCAATACTGCTGATTACACATGTCTTCTTCAAACAATATATTGAATTCATATCCATCATACTCCTATTCTTGTGAGCCTTTAGAAACATTTTGATCATCTTCATGAGAATACTTTTCACTCAAGGAGATTAATTCCAACTCCCCCTCTTGAAAGGAATCACAATCACGTGGGCTGAAAATAGAGTTGAAGTCTTCTTGATCACCCATACAAATATATTTTTCAGCTAGTTGCAAAATTCCATCTACAACACCATTGTTCTCATCATGAAGATGTGAAACTTCAAAATTAGCCTAATCTTCAATTGCGTATTCAAAATCCATAGATGAGAAAATAATTTTAGTATCATTTGCATCATTGTAGCCTTCATTTGCTACAAAAAAATCTACTCTCTATTTCTATATTTTCAAAAAAAATAGAGGAAACTTCAAATGTTTCATCTATCTCTTCATAGCCATCATGGCTGAAATCTTCATCTATGTATATTTCTTCTATAGGTTGTTCAAAAACAACATCCTCATTACCTAATGATGCATCATTCTTGTCTTCTACTATACCATTTGCATCCATTGGACTAATTCTTGAAAAAGTACCATCATATTATTGAATTAGGAGATTACTTCCATATTTATCTATCATTTCCTAAATTATTGAAATCCATTGATATATGCAATTAAGGCTAGGAGGCTTCAAGTGAATTGGAATAGTACTTAGACCTGGCTCAAGTCTTTCACAAAAATTTAATGCAAAATGATTCATCAGGTCTTTCTGATTTTGGTATAGCAAGCTGAAATTTCATGAATTTATCATGAAAATCATAGATGGATTCATCCTCCAATCTTTCTATATCACATAATGCATCAATATATGATATGGAATCAACCTTGTTTTCAATTTTCTCTTCAAATTCTTCTTGAGTATATGTAGATTTCTTTCTTTAGCCAAGCATTCATCATTCACTATTAACTCTTCTTCAAAATAATCAAGGAAATGTACTATGAGCTCATGCCATGAATCTATGGAATGCATTGGTAAGCAAGTAAACCAACCTTCATCCATACCTTCTAAATTTCTTACAAAAAAAATCATGATAACATCTTCTTCTTCAATCTGACAATCTTCCATCAAATCAATGAAACATTGTACATGTCTTGATGTTGATTCTTCAAAATCATCTCTAAACTTAGGAAAACATTCATTAATTCTTCTTGGAATAGAATGTGAGTAACCCTGAATTTTGCTAAAATCTAAAGGGTTGTATCTTTCACTATCAAACACCTTCCTTTGAGGACAAGGTTGTGTTCCAAGCATGATATTACAGCTCGTAGAGGGAGAACTAAAACAACCATACATATTGCAAATGAAAATCATTCCCTCTACAATTATTCAATTATAATATTCAACCTCCCTTGATTGTAGTGCTCAATTTCACTAAATAAGGGAACCAAAGTTTTATAGGAATTCAAATGTGGTTTTCATATATGTATATTTATCTTTCTTGAAATCCAAAAAATGAGAAATACCTAGATACGTTGCAATTGTTGTAAATTTCTCTTCCTAACTAAAAATATTTGTAGATTTGACACTTTCTTCAAATCTTCATTAGGTTCTTTTGACAGAGTCGCCACCCCTCTTCACAGAGGAATGAGCTTCAAGCAATATTAAGCTCTTAAAGGATGAATTTCTTTCTAAGTTCCTTTCACCAAAAAAGCACCACATATAAATTATTTGAAATATGCTACAACAAAATCACTTCCAAGTTTGAAAAATTCTCAATATTTGAACCAAATGTTCAGATTCACCAAACTCTTGACTCTATGCAAATGATATGGCTCTATAATAGAATGGTCTACAACTGGAGATTCAAAATTCTCCCTAGAAAATTTGCCAATCTATTGGCTCTTTTAAATACCAACCAACTCTTTAGGGTAGCCTATGGATTTTCCAATTCTAATGGTCAACAACCTCAAAGAGGGTGGGCCAACGAACAAGAGAAAGAAATTTAGCTTTCCTCCTGCACTTCAGGATCTGCAAAACATAGGAGGGTGATCCCACAATGTATTTATAACCTTCCTTCAAACAATTTCCATATACATTGCACATTAAGTAGATGTATTCTCATTTGATGCTAAATAGATGAAATTCTCCAAAAAATTGGCCTTTCTTTGAGAGAATTTAAACATCTACAGTTGAGAATAGAAAATAGTACCAAACTACAACAAAGGTAGATCAATTGAATGTATATTTATGAATTATTGTCTCAAATCAAACACCAAAAGCATAGGAAATGATTCAACACTTTAAGACCAGTGCTATATCTTAGGGCATGGAGTCAAAACAAAGAAAACTGAACTACAAGGAAGTTTTAATTCTAAGCATCCATGATCTTCATGAATTGCATTACAATTCATACATCATTACCAATTATATCACTTCTTATAAATCCACTAAATACCTATATGAATGCACACCTTAATCAAAGTATTTAACTGATTCCTTGAACCAGAGATATAACTAAAGCATATTTCATTATAAATAATAATGAAAATTAATGAAAATAACCTTTGATCACCTCTCATTAACCATTCATATGGGATATTAGAGTTGGAGAGACAATAGACTCAAAAGATTTGCATATTTGATTCAGACATGCCTAGAAGCCACATAATTAACAACATTTACTAATCTAACTCAAAGCCTAAGCTACAAACTTAGAATGCATATTCTTTGTGTTCTCACTATGCATTTTCCATATCTAGAATTTGAAAAAATACCCTTGCTAAATAGCCTTGAAATCCTTTTATAACATCAAGGAGCAACAAGATTTAGGTTGTTGGCAAATTAAATTTCACTTTA
The DNA here is from genome assembly GCA_007258455.2 of Sequoia sempervirens. Taxonomy (NCBI): domain Eukaryota; kingdom Viridiplantae; phylum Streptophyta; class Pinopsida; order Cupressales; family Cupressaceae; genus Sequoia; species Sequoia sempervirens. The sequence continues at coordinate 161,269,254 of VDFB02105785.1, read as the reverse complement.
ATCAGCATTTCAAAAATATTTCACTTGCATTTCATCCCCAATCAATTATATTTGCAACAAAATTTTCCCACCAAATGTTTTCTCTCCCAGCTTGTGCATTTTAACCCAATAGAAGAAAGTAACCTGCTCCTGTGAAAATATTTCACTCAACTTCTACTTTCCTATGGTTGCATTTTACAATTGCATCTTCATTTAAAATGCCCAACACAGAATATTTTGTTCATAAAGTGAATAATAGATTTCACTCTATAAAAAATTCCCCATGCCACTTTTATCTCACATTTATTTAAATCTTCCCCCTTTGTGAATTTTCACCAGTGTATTTCACCCTTGCGAATGAAAATAATCACTTCCCCTATGAAAATATGTTTTACTTTTATTTGTTGGAGTTGCATCTTACTTTCACCTTCAGATTTTTTTTTTTCAACTTTAATTATAACCTTCTTGGACAAAAAATAAAATTATTGTGTATTCCTTCATTTGATTTTCACCCAACAAAGAAAAGTTTCCCTTTACAAATTATCCATGCACACATTTCAGGTTTCACATTTTACCTTTTCAAAAGACTTGGTAAAATTCATTTTACCAATCACACTTTACTCATGCACTAAAATATTCATTTGAATGTTTTCTCGGGCCCACCAAATGCCATCGATCACCTCCAGTGCATCATGCGTGCAAAGGAAAAGAAATGAAACCAACTTGCGATGAGCGATGAAGGTTCTTTCAGATTTGGCTACATCTCCATTGATCTTTTCTGATTGCCTTCTCATGAAAATCATTGACTCATACTTTTACTTTAGAGAGAAATTTTTTAAAATTTTTATTTGGCACCATTCCCCATGCATATCAAATCATGGGCCCACAAAACTTTCTCCATCACTTTTACCAGGCCATTACTCATCTCCTGTGCATTGTGTATTGAATGGAGGAAATGGGAAATAAACTAGCAATGGGCGATGATCATCGTTGGTTGAATGAGAAAATGGGGGAAGGAACTCATGATAATGTAATGGCCAATGATGGAAAGTAAGTCCATTGCTCACCTCCTGCTATTGGTTGAAAAAGAGAAGCCTTCACGCGATGGTTGATGGGAGCTTTCCTATGCAGCCAAAATTTTTCCAAAACTGAGGAAGCCATTAAATAAACCTTCCTAATCAGAATTTATTGCTGGAAATGTTGCATCACTGATTTCAACAAGGAAATACAAAGCTTTGAGGCATTTGGTGATGAGTTTTTTGTGCAACTATGAAAGTCGTGAAAGCCACCTCTGGACCAATCAGAGCTAAGAATTAAACTTGTTTTGGTAAAAAACATTAGAAATTCATTTTATATTTTCCCCTTTATATTTGCACAATATTCAAAATATTCAAAATATTTTAAATATTAGCATTTGAAACTTTAGAAAAATTGTGACTTCTAATTACGTTTACTGGGCATTTGAAGAAAATTCATTGTGAGCAAACCGAGGCACTTGGAGTTGTGAAATTTTGCATGCGGTTATAATCAATTATTTTGAGAAAACACATTTCCTCAAATTTTTCCTATCCATTAAAATTTAGGTACCTCCTTTGTAATAGCCGCAATAAAAGTACACTAAACTAATGTATCAAATGACCTCCGATCTTGATGAAAATGGAGTTGTAGAGGATTTAGACCAAAAAATGAAATGGGTTGTCCTTATATTTGAAAAAATTGACACTTTCTGGAACACCATTTTTTTCCTTGTCACGGTCAAAAAGCAATTAAATAACCAATCATAACTTATCTTGGAAGCCTAAAACTAAGTAGGAATGTATAAATTTGACCTGACAATGGAGTGCAAATGACGGTTCAGAAAAAAAAAGTCATGAGATGAAAGTTATTTAATTGCAAAGTTGCTCACTCATGCATTTTCTACAATTTCACATGTTTAGAACCAATCAGGGCTCTCTAAGTCACCATTTTGAAAAAATGTCAAATCAACTTCAGAGGGGCTCCCACTGGAAACACAAGCTCATTTGGGTACACAAAGTATGTGCATGAGAGGTTTTTCCTTCATTCCATATTCTTCACAAGATATTAAGGGTCAAAGTTGACCACCTTCAAATGTTGCCAAAAATGCAGATGCAAAACTAAACAATTTGCATTTTCTTTTTATCTGGTAAAAATAGCAAATCAACTCATGAGACTCTGAAAATTGGCATGGGAGCACACTTATGCATGGAGAATCATGGAGAACAACAATATGTTCATTATGATAATCATGCAATTGCGAAATACGAGCTTGAACAAGAGGCTACCTTGTAAATTAAACTAAGAACTTGCAAATAGTGGAAAAGTGTAAAAGCACTCCAACTTCACTTTTCAAAACCCTGAAAAAACTCATCATGGGAAGCTAAAAATTGACATGCACATTCACATATGTCACATGAATGGGTCCACCAAAGGATTTTGCATGAAAATCAACTCGCTTCTAGTTACAACCCTCCAAAGTAGGTCATCTAGGCAAATTTCTCAAGTGCACTTTTGAGAGTGCAGAGGAAATTTTTTCAACATGGGCATCTCAAATTTGCAAAATTTGAGAGTGCCACTAGGAGGCTAAATCCTGCTAGAATTTGAAATTAAATCCCAAAAATGACTAAAGGAGGACTAAGACGCCCTAGGTGGCATATTAGTCCCAAGTCCTAAAACCATGGGGCATAGACACCAAAAAGGAGCCCAATCCAAGGTTGCCAAAATCAGGGTCCCAAAAGCCTTAGGGGACTAAGATACCCTAGGTGGCATTTTATTCCCAACCCAAAAAAATCAAGGACACACCGATGGAGTCATTAAATTAGCATTTATACATTGGAGAATGTTAGGATTAACCAAAAAAATATGTTATTCATAGGGCTTATGGACACAAAATATGACCAATTAAGCCATGAAAAAACATAAATAAAGCAAGGCAGGCCCAAACAATGTGAAAATGCAAGGGTTTGCATTTTACTACACTACATTTGGTCCCCACTTTAGTGAGAGGATGAACTTGCTTCAAACTCATACTAAAGTATCCAACCATGCAATCAAGAGGGCTTCAAATGTATAAATGTTGGCAAGATAGGATGACAATAATCAAGAGGGTGACCAAGCCCCCAGGATCAAGATCCTATGAAAAAACCAACATAAGCACAAAGGAACATGCTTGTGGATGATATATGAAGCCATAACCAAATCACAAACTTACACCATCAAAGGAAAGAAAAAGGAAAAAGAAAAAGAAAAAGAAAAAACTACAATGGATCAAGCTTCGACTGGCCATCCAATGTGGTGGAACGGGTCTAGGTTGTTTGTCCAAAATGGTTTGCAAGTGGAATGTTTTTTCCATTATGCAAAGAAAACACACGCTCACAAGGGCTAGTGAGAGCTAGGTGTCTACTAGGTGAGCCCCAAGGGACCATATTAAAGGCATACCTCCATGAATTTAGTAAGTCACAAAAATGTGTGCTCACATGGTCTAGTGAAGCTAGGTGTTCACTAGGTGAGCTCCAAGGCAGTCCATATCAAAGCCATATCTCCATGACTTTATTAAGGACAAAAATGCATGCTCACATGGGCTAGTGAAGCTAGTTGTTCACTAGGTGAGCCCCAGGGGACGATATTAAAGCCATACCTCCATGACTTTAATAAGGTACAAAAATGCATGCTCACAAGGGCTAGTGAAGCTAGGTGTTCACTAGGTGAGCCCCAAGGTGGTCTGTATCAAAGCCATACCTCCATGACTTTAATAAGGAAAACAAATGCAAAGAAAGTGTAACAAAAAAGAGGGATGCTCAAAGGTATTTTTCTTAGTTAATGTGAGGTCTTACTCTTAGGGGACATTGTTCCAAATTTCTCCAAGAGAGGACTGATCAAAAGATAAAAGATTCACCACTTAGGGGATTGAGTGCATTGCATCGCTGCTAAGGGGAATATAATATGCTAAGATAGATCACACTCTTGAAGGACATTACTCCCAATCTCACCACAAAGAGGAAAACTTGTCGCATGAAATAAGAAAATCACATCAAGGAACATGAAAAGGAAAAATGCAAACAAAATCATGTCAAAATAATGTCAATGTATGCCCCCACTTTAAAGAAATTGTTGACACCATTGTGTGAGCAATTACTTTAAAGTAGCAAATGAAAATGCAAAAATAAAGACATGAGAGGCAACTTGGAAAGCCCTATGCCAAGTTATATGTTTCCAAGTAAACCTACGTCGTGTAAGAGAAAAGGAAAAGAAAGGGGTTGCCCCAAAAATGAAAGCACCAAACATATAAGGGATCTATGGATTTGGGGTTAGTATGTTCATTGTTGCAATGATATTAGAGATCTTGGAAGTGTCATCATTCTCCAAATACATAGAACTAGAAGAATGAAACAAAGAGAGAGAAAAGAAAGAAAAGAAAGAGCCTTTTGGGTCAACATGGAAGAGGGGTGATCCCATAATACCAGTTTACAATTTTTCGCCAAACTGGACACTGAACTGATTTTTTCTAACTAAATCTTCACTTTTAGGCACCTATAGCGGCTAAACCGTGAAGAATTTAAAGATGATGCAAACTAGTGATTTGTGACATTCTATATGTAGATTCTAATTTTTTTTTTTCAAAATTTTTGGAAATATATTGTACTTCTCTTTCCATCTCCTTCAAAAACTAGTTTTTTTTTTAGTAAACACCATTTTTAAGGAGTGACACTCACTGTATAACACATAACCTTTTTTCCATGAAGAATAAAATTCTAATTTTTCATTGAATTTATATTTGTAACTACGATATCTAGTGCTTCCAATTGGTGTCATAGTGTTTTATTGAATATTCTTTCCTTAATCAAGTTTTGAAGTCAAACCAATTACAATTTAGACATAGGCAGACTGTATAACACAACTTTTTTTGTATCTATTGAAATTCAACTTTTTTTTTTGTTGGATCAAGGACTTCAATATTTGGTGCACTCATATTTTTTAAATTTGTTTTTGATAATCTTCTATTTTTCCACATGTAGAACATAGAGCTTGATTTTGGTGAAAAACCTACATTCACAAGAAATAAAAAATAAATATAATAATAAAATTAAATTTATTTAAAGTTATACTTTTTGGGAAGATTATAATAAGGACTACATACTTACAAAAAATAAATTTTAAATAAATTCATTTGATCCCCCAAAAGGTAAATAAAGAGTGTTTTTATCAGCACTTTGATAGGTGTAAAGGAGACTTCGTTATCTAGGTATGGTTTAAAACTAGTAGGGTTCTATCCAAGGGGCTTTGATTTAAGGGAGTTGATAAAACCCTCTTCAATTGGAATGCTTTAAATTGACCCTTTTAAGGCTTAAATTATTATATTTTCTAAAAATATGTGATTTCAGCAAAAATCATAATCCCTCAAAAATTGTAAACCAACTTTGTGGGATCTCTAGACATAAGGTGTCTCAATGCCTTGCATCATCCCCAAAAGGAAAATATGAGACAAATGAAAATGAAAATGAAAAGAAAATAAAAGATAATGAAAAAGCTTTTGGGTCAACATGAAGGAGACATGAATGTAGCAATATCTTGCATCATCCCCAAAAGGAAAACACAAGAAATGAAAATGAAGGGGAAAGATGGGTATGTGCAAGATCATCATGGAAAAAATAGGCCCTTGAGTGGTAAAAAAATTTAAAACAATCAAAGTTAGGAAACTTGAAATAAAAATTTGAATAAGTTATCTATATTATTTAAAAAATATGTAAGAATAGAATCTATAGCAAATTGACTGCAGTTTCTAAACTACTAGGTTTATTTAAAAAAAATAAATCTATTTGGTGAAAATTTGAAATTTCAATGCAGTAGTACTTAACTTTTAGAGAAAAAATAAGAAGTAGATGTTTGTCTGACCACCTTAACCACAATAAAATGATAATATTTTTTTATAAGATTTTAGATATAAGTAGAGGACTCATGTCTGGATGTGATGCATATTTTTTTTAATTTTTTCCAAGTAAATACTTAATTATGAATTTTTTATTACAAATTTTAAAAAATATAAACACTCATATGTCTGACCACTTTAACTTTGTCAAAAATTCATGAAATTCATTTTTTTTTCTTTAATACTATAGTATGTGAAGCATAGAATGTGATGCATGTTTCAAATTCAAAAAAATTGATACCGTTTGAAAGCTATAGATGTTTTTCAATCAACTTATCAATTAGGACTTTAGTTATAATTCAAATAGAAAATGAATAATAATTATTTATTAAATTCAAAGTAAAGCATAATTTTTATTCGTGGAAAGTTGAGAATCTCCTTTAAAAACCCTTTTTGTTTCATTAATTTTGGGTAAAAAGAGGTTGTCAACCACATAACCTACACATACCCATCATATTGCCACTTTTTGGCCCATCATGATCCTACACATACCCAGATAAAAGATTAATCAAAAGGAAAAAGTGTGCGAAGTATAGAAGAATGAAGGTACAAATAGAGGAATGCACAAAGAAAGAGAAACATCAAACATAACATCACGGGGGATCATGTTACGCACATGCAAGAAAACAAAAAGAAAAGCGAAAAGGAAAGCAAAAAAAAAAAGAAAAAATACAAGAATAATAAAGCACATGCGAGTCAACCATCTAGCAGGTAATCCGCATCCCAGTCTTGTTCAGTATATGTAGAATGTAGATCACTAGCAAGAGGGACAACATTGTGTTGTACTAGCAGAATCACCAGGTTCAACACATGGTGAATTGCTCGATTTAAGAGGATCACCATGGTTGTTGCCGTTTAAGCTCATAGAAGAGGAAAGTAACAAATTTAGCTCATCATGCACTTCCTTGAATCGATTTTAGTTTTTTTGCTCATCGTCCTCCAAGTCAACCACAAAGGAGGACGAATGATAATATCCATAAAATTTGTTGGTCCTTGTTGTGGTAAAGGCATAACTTTTGTTTGTTCGGGTAAGAGAGAAGGGCCATCGTTTATTTCTTTTGTCAAGTTTGGATTTTGATTTTCAATGTTGTTATCATTATTCATCTTTCAATCAATAACATGACATATATGCCTACGCTCTCTAGCATTGTGGTTTCTTTTATTATGATTTTCAAGTTGCATTTGTGTAGGAGTGGGTTTTTCATCCATAGGTTCCTTTTTTTCTTGTGAAGGAAGAACAAAATAAACCATAGAAGGTTGTTCAACCACTTTCTCTTTGGCTCTATAAATTTTTTTAGGAGGTGGATTACGACTTGTTTGGTTGTCTCTTGGTCTCTTGTAGGAAATAGGCAAGGGATTGTTCATGAATGGGTCTTGGTTTATTGGAAGGATTTTAGACTCAACATTATTTTGAACTTTAGGTGGTAGAGGTTCAAGCATGGGTGGAGGAAAGTTTTCAAGAGACAGTTTTGCTATGCATTTGAATTTAAATTTTTTGGTAGGATAGGAAAAGGAAGTCTTCAAGGGGTCTTATAGGTTCCATAGGTTTAGGCCAAAAATAATCTAAGGAGAAATTCCCCTGAGAGGACAGGGGTCTAAAGCAACTATGGTTCATCATAAATATTTCATTGCTGACTAAAAAATTTAAGCACTTATGGACAGTGGATGTGACCACATTTATTGAGTGAAGCCATTTGTAGCCTAACTTCACATGAAATTGGTCTAAACTATAGAGGATAGATAATTATACATTTGATTTCTTTGGTCCTACTTGTAAAGGGAGTGTGATTGATCCCATCGTAGTACGAGAAAAACCATCATGTTTTCTAATCTGTGCTTTTAGTTTATCATATCTTTCTTTAGTAAGTTCATGCACATATAAAAGTTCTTATGTGATCACATTCTCTCCACAAATGGGATCAATTAAAATCCATGGAGTGGGCTTGTTATTGATTCTACCAGATATGTAAAGAGGACCATCAGGTGCATGTTTGATTGTTTCTTCTAAAGAGAAAGTAATTTCAATGGTTTATTGTTTATGAGGATCGATGTCAACCACTCCTATCATTGTATCAATAGGAATTTGTTCATTAGTATCCATAAGACTATGTTCATCATCATCCATAGGACTTTGTTCATGATTGCTCAGATTTTCATCATCCATGTTGAAATTCATCACATCAAGCCTAGTTTCATTAGCCTTAACAAATGAAATATTACATGGTTGGGCATGGGATTGGTAAATATTTGCAAGTTTTGGTTGGGAGGAGCCACATACTTATTACCTTTGTCATTTACACCTCCAATTTGGATATGATTAGAATCAATGAGGTCTTGCACAAGATGTTTAAGATGCTTAGAGTGTTCTATATCATGTCCATTTTTTTGGTGATATGCACAATAGGGATTGTGTCTGAAGTTCTGGGGTAATTGCTTGCTAGGGTTGAGGGGTCAAATGAGAGGTAAGGTAAGCATGTTTTTTGTTTAAGAGTTGGGTCATAATTATATGAAGTGTGTTGGGTAAGGGAATAATCTATCTTTGCAGATCCCCAAAGATATAAGTATTACTCTTCTTTATAGCAGCTACTTGGGTATCAACTGGTTGGTAGGTTGAGAGGTGGAATTTAGTTGGAGGGAACTCTTATTTTGTCTTCTAAAAGGTTGGTAAGTGTTTTGGTTTGAGGTTTTGGTCTGTTTTGGATGGGTATGGGTGGTTTTTTGGTTCACTACTAGTTAGGGAATTTTGATAGTCTCAAAGGGAAGTGCATAAATTCATGAAGGAAGGAAATTTCATCATCATAAGCTTATCCCTTATCTTGATTTGTAAGTTTTCTATGAAACATCTTTTGAAGGTGAGAATTAGGATTTTTCACACTGATTTGGGAATAAAGTGACTGGTAGCATGAAATAAAGTCAGTGACTTTTTCACCCTCATTTTGTTTACATCTCATCAAATCAGCCAATGTCATTTTAGGGACCATGTGCACTTGGAAATGGTTAATGAAGGCCTCAAAAAGTTCAGTCAATGAACAAATTGAGTTATCCGGTAATGCAAACAACCAATCCAAAGCAATGTCTTTCAAGGAGCGAGGAAAGAGTTTAGCCAATAGTTTGTCTTCAAGGATAAAGTCACTACACAAAGCGATAAAGGCATTAACGTGACTATTAGGTGTAGACACTTAAAAATGACCTAGGTCTGCAAGCTCTATTTTAACCACTTTCATCCTAGCATAATTATGACATTTAATTATGTCTTTGGTCCACATTCGACTATTGATTAAATAATTCATAATTATTTGATTAATTCATGTCCTTTTATTCCTCGTGATTATTAAATAAATAAATTTTATTTATTTATTAAATACATCATTAATTATCTAAGTCTTCCCCTAATTAAATAAAATTCTAAATTTATTTAATTACCCTTCTTAGTCATTTCTTCCTGATTATTAAATAAATAAGTTTTATTTATTTATTTAATATGTCACTAACTATCATAATTAAATGAATTAATTAATTAATTTAATTATTAGTCTTATCTGGTAAATTGAATAATTAAATTTAATTATTTAATTACCAAAATTGATATTCCTCTCATTTTAAATAAATGAAATTATTTAAAATGTCATCACAGTCTTAACTGTCAGTTCATTTTAATAAATAATTTGAAAATTGATAATTTATTATTTCACAAAATCCATATTTTGAATTAATTTAATTCAAAATGGTAACTTTCCTCCAAAAAATCAAGTAATCAAATAGATTCTTGATTTTTCCAAATTTGATCTTCAGTTCAGTCTTTATCTTCTTCATTTTTGAAAATCTTTATTTTTGAATTAATTTCATCATTTATTCTCCACAACCGATTTGATCTTCTTATATGGCATATCAACCACTTGATTAATGACTTTCCCTAACCCTGATTAGGGCTTATTAGATTTAATCTGGGTCTGTGATTTTAGGTCTCCATCAAAAGTCAATCTCATCCATCCATTCAAAATGGCATTTTCTATAAAATGCCATTTTCCTCTCCTTTTTCGATGATACAAAGACATTACACGCACATGAATTATATTATTATTCTGGCATGTTTTGGCATAGGCATTTCACTCATATTGTCATAGGCATTAGCCATTTAGACTTTGATCAAATCCTTCAAAACTTGGTGTAGGACTTAGACTTGTATTTCTAGATTGCCCGCACGTCAAATCTAAGGGCAACACATCAGCCAGCAAGCTAGAAGGTGTTACAAAAGTGAATCATAGAGGTCTTAGTTATGAACAGGTATAATCATTCTTTATTTTAGCTTTCATTGTATTTTGTAATCTCTTTGGGTTTATTTTCCTCATTGATTTGCTAACCTTTAATCAAACCCTAAAATAACCCTTAGTTACATTGGTGAACCCAACTCTATTTTCTATTATTTTTTCCATACAGTTTCATTTGTTTTTTGTCGATTTTACAGGTACAAGTACAAAGTGACGCAGTTATTTTTTTTTTAAAATCGTGATGCATCTACTGCATCGCGATGCATGAGTAGACCCAAACACCGCAATCACTCTGTCGAGCCACAATAGAAGTATGGAAAGCTGCATTTATGATCCTAAGCCGCATTTGACACATAGAGCGACACATTTTCTCTATCGTGAAGCATTTGATTGGTAACATTTTATGTTCATTTACATTCAAATTTTTACTATTTTTTGTGTTCTTTTTATTCTGGTTATTTTCTGCAGTCTTCCTAGCATATGTTTTGTGTTACTAATCGGGATTTGTAGCATTTGGCGATTACTTTTCATGGGTCAAAGGCAAAAATTCAAACTACTAATGTGTGGTTTTGTAGGTTTGAACGTCAAAGACTAAACATCAAAACAATGCGCCTGTCTTTTTCTTAGTATAATACACATTTCCTTTTGGTGCAATTAAAATGAACTTGTGTTTCTACTATGTCTGAGTGTGTTTGCAAAATGGTAGGTGAGTTGCTCTCACCTTGTGAAAATTCGGTGATAAAAAAACCAGAACTATTTTTATCTATTATTACCCTCACGATTTGGTATATCGAAGTATCATCTCCCCTTGCGCTCTCGGGCTATCTTGGGTGTAAGAGAAATGGTTGCTAACTCTAGAAATTGGGCCTGCCTGAGAATTTCATCACCCCAATGCGACTCAAACTAGAAACAGAGCTAAAGCCAAGCTACCCCCAACCAGTATATAAATGTGAAGCTTAAGGGAAAACCTAAGATTATGAGTGCGGATGTGTCATACAAACAAAGTAGTACTCCCATAAACCCTGTTGAGCTTAACCTCTTCAGGCTAGAGTGCCACCTAATTGGTGATTAATCTCTTGCCCCATGCATGGCCACTCGAATGGGGTTCCCAAATTAAAAACCAATGTTTAGTAGCCAAAACCTTTTGTTTGCTAGCGCAGAACCGGTCGGTGTGAAGGCATCCACACTTTCATAGTTTGTAGTAGAGGTGATCAATCTGCCTTGGAAGTTTCATGGGGATTAGAAGCTTGGTTGGCCTGAGAAGAGAGTGCACTGTAAGGGGGAGCCCATGCAGCCAAGCTTCTGAATTCACATGCTACTGATATGCAGTTGGGGAAACCCATGTGGAATCTAGCGAATATTGTCTTGGACTAACCTAGGATTGTACTTGTCTTATGTGTGCTTGCTTACATTCAAAACACTGTGCTTGTCAAATGCTTTCTGGATTAATCACATTTACAATTCTGAACAAAACATTCAACATCAGACAGATCAAATTTTCCATCAAAACGACAAGAAACTCATTTTTCACAAACTGTGTCACATGTCTTAAACTACATTTGAGTTTCTGAGATGTAATCACTCTATTAAACCGCATTCACAATTTCAAACACCACATTTGCATGCATTGCGATGCAACTGAACCTTATAGAGTTGCATCTGCCACACTAAGTCGCATTTGTCCATTGCTAAGCCGCATTCGCCAAACTATGATGCATTCGCAGCCTCAAATGACACATTCACCTGTCACAGGTAAAATGTCACACAAAGTCAAATATGAAGTTTACACCTTGTCAAAAAAATTTCAAACATTGTTTCTAAAAGGATTCCGTCAGAAACCAATTTTGAAATTGCTCAAATTTTTGACCATTAGTTGCATTCTTCACCATAGGTTTCATGCTTCATTATTTTTAGGTGCATACATTAGGCATTAGTTTGTCCCTAGGTTTCAAATATTGAATACTTTGGATTAGGCAAATCTCAGCACAATTTGCAATGTCATTGCTTTCGAAACTAGGTTCTCTTGGACTAAATTATCAATCCCTTTTTCAGTCATCCTTTTGTGAGATTTTCCAACTCAATAGTCTAGTTAGGAAAACTCACTAGTCATTTAGACTTTGTCATCTTGTCCTTCTCAACAAAGTCCTTTAGTAATTGAAATTGAAAACAAAGATTGAGCTTAGAAGTGCTTAGGTACCCTTGTCTCAAATTGCATTCTAAGTCTAGACATTTCATATTCTATTCCCAAAAATCCAAAAATATTATTCATCCTAGTCGTCATTTTGAACTTAGACCTTGCATAGTGTCATCCTTACATTTAGTTGTCATTTTCATTTGAGAAATCTCATTTTATGGTGGAAACTAGACTCCAAAAACAACAACAACAAATGGAAAACATTCGACAAGAGCCCACTTCCATTGTCAATAATCCCACATACGACCCAAATTGGACTTTCGATGATCCATTTGGCAATACAAACGATCAACCTCTCACAACAATACCATCATCATCAAACAGTCCATTTGAACCATTCTTGTGTAAAGATGAATACGGTCAAATACTTGAGGAAAACCTAGAGGTAGTAGCACAAGATCTAGAGGCCTCTCAATTCATCGAACAAATGGTCCTATATGACAAAGACAGATACTTAGCCATACTCTTAAGTCAAGGAGCTAAGTTACCACACGGATTCAACATCAACACATTGAGATCAACATCTCCATACCCTAATGTCAACAACGTGCATAACCTGTCAAATAGTAGTCAACTTTCCAACACTATGAGCAATACTTTCTTTGAAACTACAACGATAGTGCATGCTAACTCTCACATCCCAAACACCTCCAATATGATAAACGTTACATCCATTGGAAGATCACAATCTGCCACAACACCCACAACATTCACAACACCATCACAATCAGCTGGAACCACCTTTGGCTCCTCGAAAATGTGGGAAAATTATTCAAACCCTCTCTCTACCATGACAGTAAATGCCACGAGGACATCATCAAGTCACAACAATCCCCCCTGACATCGACATCTACTACCATGAGCACACATTCATCATATCTGCTCAGTCGTATTTCACAAAATCCTTTGGGAGGAGGAAAAAGACATATCTTTATCCAAGGACAACAACAAAACGTTAACACGACAACACAGTCATAGGTCATTTCCTCCCAAGGTACAAATACAAACATTCCCCTTGTGCAAACACAACAATTTGCACAAGGTGGCCAAATAACACAACCCATGACATCACTAATACACCACAATGTTCATGGTCACCATATTCCCTAGGTAATGACACACATGGTTGGGGGACACATTCCAACCTACTCATCTCATGTTCATACTCACCAACATACACCTAATCCAATTTTTCAACACCAACAACACGCCAATCCAAACACATCATACATGTCACAACAATCCATACCACCACAATACACCAATATTCATGCACAACAAATGGGGACCTATGGTGTACCAAGCAATACAACACACGAGACCACAAATGACCCTGTTATGGATGTCTTCCAAACAAGATTGATGGGTTTAGAGAAAACTATCCAAAACATATACATTTCAGGCAAGAAATCGAAAATATCATATGATCTAAAGATATACTCATTCAACATGAGCTTATACATGCCTCCATTTCCTTCAGGATATGTGTCACCCAATTTCACAAAATACAGAGGCAAGACAAACCCCATTGAACATGTTCGCAAATTTGCAACCAATTGTATGGACGTCACCTATGAACAAACATACTTGATGAGACTTTTTTTCTAAAAGTTTGGTGGGTCCTGCCCTTGAATGGTTTTCCACTCAAAAGGATATCCAAACATGTGATGAGCTTAAACAAAAATTCATAAAAAATTACATGTACAACATTGACATGGAAACCTCTATCACTAGCTTGTGCAATCTCACACAGGAGGATGTTGGCGAGACATTCATCCCATTCTTTCAAAAATGGAGAATTCTAGCTAGTCGGTGTCACATTGACATACTTGAAAGGGAAAAGGTTGAAATGTTCATGCAAACACTTTTGGGGCCTCTAAAATATGCATTGCAAGTACATTGCTCCACAAACTTCATGGACTTAGTCAAAAAAGGGGTCCAAATTGAGAAACCCCTTATTGCAAAGGGAGAACTAAGGTACGGTCCCAAAAACACAAATGCCAATCCAACTGCCGACAAAAATAAATATTGGGTTAAAAATAAACACATTACAAATGGTGTTGTTGACACCAAGACTGCAAACCTTGGGGGTCCTGTACTGGCCCTAAAATGGGTTCAACAACAAAAAAGACCAACAACGACATTGACACTCCCTACAAATGTCCTTTCAACAACCAAAACAGTCAAAATAACTAGGGGGAATATCGTCAGATGAGACAATTTCCTAGGGGTCGCACATACACTTCTTTGGGTGAACCCATCAAAGAAGTCCTCAAGAAATTCCTCCAGAATGGGGTCATCACAGTAGAAGAACCCAAACGATATGACCCATGACACTTCAAACCTACATGGTGGAATGATCATGCATTTTACGAGTACCATTGGGCAAAAGGACATAAAACCTCTAACTATTGACAACTGAAAAACATAGTACAAGATCTTATCGAAAGTCATATCATTGAAGTAGGTGGATCACAATTTTCCTCCAATTCAGATCATACTATCCATACGAATCCACTGCAGGACCATGGTTCTCATAATGCTTACACTTTAGGTCCACAGATGAATAATAATCAAGCTAACTTCACTCGAGCCAAGTACGACTATTTTGGTGGACCAATTATAAATAATGTTTGAACTGACGATGAATACATCAATACCATTACGGTCAAGAGAGCACCTCAATGTAATGCTACTACTCAAAGTGGCAAGGTCACCATAGTTGGTCCACCTCCCTCTAGACAACCCAAAATCACCATACCTAGCCCATCCACTAAATAGTCAAAACCTGTCCCGACCACAAAGTAGTGGCAACCCAAAAGTCAGTTCAACCTTATCGACCAGCTAGGCAAGACTCCGGCGCAAATCTCTATGCTTGAGCTGCTTTGTATCTCTCCTGTGCATAAAGATATACTAGATAAAACCTTACAAGAGTCGTCAGTCCTTAAGGACATTAATGTCAATTAGTTTGAGACCATGGTGGGATACCTCACTATGCCTCACCACATCACCTTCTTGGATCAGGACTACTCATCACCTAAAACCAACCATAATGATGCATTGCACATAGAAAATTTTGTCCACAAGCACAAATTTAGAATGGTTTTAGTAGATGGTGGAGCAAGATTGAACATATGCTCCCTCAAACGGGTTAAGGCTCTAGTATTCTTTGATGCATGCGTAGACCCAACAAAGAGTATAGTGATCAAAGCATATGATGACAAAGAGCGCTCTTCATGTGGCATTATATCTCTCCCTATCAGAGTGGGACCAATCATTGTGGACACAACCTACTAGGTCCTGGATTTGGAACTACCATATAACATCTTGCTCAGCCGTCCATGGATTCATGCCTTAAAAGTCATCCCATCCACATATCACCAATGCCTAAAGTTTCCATTTGATGGCATGAAAATAACCATATATGGAGACGCCAACCCTTTCCAATATTGTACCAACCTAAGGGGTATTTCTGAAAATGGAGTGCCTATTAACCGAGAAGCACCTAGCTCCTTGTCATCCAAGTACATTGATCCATCCATGCTCACATCATCTTCCACATCCACTCCATCCACATCTTCCGCCACACCACCACCTTCCGTAAACCCTAAGGCTGAATCCACTGTCAAGATCCAGGACCTTGGTTGTGGAGAATTCAAACTACACACAACATACAACATAACAACAATACCCAAGTCTCCAAAGGTCTATGCTCGGCCATGTTTCAGAATGGAACCAAAAGTAAATTTTAAAGTTCCACCAAAAACAATTTTCATCAAATGGGGAGACATGAGTAATGAGGACCTTGTTGACATCACAGGATGGATCTACAAGGATACTATCGCACTACCCCCATTACCAGTTCAAAAATATGGCAAGGGTTATGACATAATGAAGGCTAAGGGCTACAATGGTACTAGTGGCCTAGGCAGAAATAAAGCTGGACAAAAAGAGCACATAGAACCTTTCCAAATTCCAAAGTAACTTGGATTAGGGATTGGATCGCCCAACAATGATGATCGACGTACCATTGGAATTTCAAGTGAGCGAGTACATGCTTTGAAAATTGTCAAGACCACTAAGGAAACCCTCACCAGAATTGACTCCCAAGAGTGGGAATTTGGCTCAGAATGATCCTTAAGTGATTGTTGCCTTGATGATTTGTTTGTCGAAGCAGGGGAACTAACCTCTGAACAAAGATTTTGGAAAAAATTTAAAATTGAACAGGCACCAAATAGTTAAAGTCCCATTACCACTCCCCATGACATACAAGACCCACCATCTGAAACCCGTCAGTCCAATCCATCTGAAGTACCAAACAGCACTGACAACCAGGACTCTAAGGCCTTCACCCCTTATTTTGACAATGAATATGACACTAGTGAAGGGGAATATTAGATAGATTCTGATGTGGAGTTTGATGATGATAATCTCATCTACAACATCATTGAATCCATTTGCATGCTTTCTACATCCTCACCTCAATTCACCAACACTAACGATGGCATTTCCTTCGTTTATCCTCAGCTAGTCGATTAGGACCAACAAGGCCCGTCACTCCTGGAAACATTTCAAAATGATGAGGTAATTATAGAGTTTACTGGATTATGTGAGGGCATACCCAATGGTGATCACAAGGTAGGATTCACAATTGACTTAGATTGCACGACATACTTCAGCGAAACTACTTCGTCCTCGAGTCGCAAAAGTAAAAATAAAAATAAAATAAAAAATGAAACGTCTCTAGGTGAAAACTGAAGGCACCTTCTGACAATAAAATAGTAAAAACAAAGGACGTATCTATGGGTGAAAACCTCTCTGAAGCGCCCAAAGATTGAAGACTGGACTTTCTTCCCATGCAACAAGAGAAATCAGCTATACTTATCGAAGACATAATAGAAGACAACATAGCAACTGCAGAAGATCACAAGATGGTCCTCTTTGTTGCATCATTAACTATAGAAGAGAGGCCAGAATTTCATAAATTCGTTGTAGAATGTAAAATCAACTTTGCATGGTCCTATGCTGACATGCTAGGACTAGACCTCAAGCTAGTTCTGCACCATCTGCCACTATTTCCTAATGCCAAACTAGTCAAGCAGAAGTTACACAAAATGCATTTACAGGTCGCTCTATTGGTCAAGGCCAAATTGAAGAAACTTCTAGATGTCGGATTCATACGGTCTATCGATTATGCTGAATGGATTTCTAACCTAGTGCCAGTAACAAAGCCAAATGGGCTGATCCACGTCTGTACATATTTTAGAGACCTAAATAAGGCGTGCCCAAAGGATGACTTTCCTTTACCAAATATTCATATCATAGTTGACCTCATAGTAGGATATGAGATGATGTCCCTCATGGATGGTTTCTCTGGCTATAATTAGATTTGCATTGCCCCTAAAGACTAGTACAAAATGGCATTTACTTTCCCATGGGGTACATACTATTGGAATGTCATGCCATTTGGTCTCAAAAATGTAGGCACCACATACCAAAGGGCTATGACCACAAACTTCCGTGACATGATGCATAACATAATGGAAGATTATGTAGATGACCTATTGGCTAAATCAGTAACAAGGAAAGATTATCTCAAGGTTTTAGACACAATCTTCAAGAGACTGGAAAAATACAAAGTTCGTCTAAATCCTATGAAATGTGTCTTCATTGTCACATCGGGAAAACTCTTGGGATACATAGTTTCTAGAAGAGGCATCAAGGTTGATCCAGTAAAATTAAAAGCCATCATAGACATGCCTCCACCTAGAGGAATCAGTGAACTCAGAACGCTACAAGGTAGGGTACAATCTATTATGCACTTTATAGCCCAATTGGCAAACAAGTGTCACCCATTCCAATATCTGTTGCGCAAGGGTATCCCCTTTGTGTGGACAGATAAATGTCAAGAATCCTTTCAAAAAATCAAATATTACCTATTGTCAATGCCAGTCCTCATGCCTCCCATTCACAAAAAGCCATTGATCATGTACATATCGACAACTAGTTCAACACTAGGGGCATTACTAGCACAGAATGACCAAGAAGAAAAAGAAAGAGCTATATATTACATTAGTTAGACATTGGTTGGGTATGAACTGAACTACACACCAATTGAAAAAGCTTGTCTAACCGTGGTATTTGCAGCACAGAAGCTAAGACATTATATGTTAAGCCATCAGATGCAACTAGTAGCAAAGCTCGACCCCCTCAAATATTTGTTGAGTCGGGTAGCATTAACAGGACGTCTAGAAAAATGGGTCATGATTCTGAGTGAATATGACATTCAATATATAGAAAGAAAGGAAATAAAAGGACAAGTCATTGCAGACTAGCTGGCAGATGCACCTTTGCAAAGTGATCACCCGTAAGTGGCAAATTTTCCATATGAGTCAATATTCCATATGGAACCTAAGGCACCTTGGTGACTCTACTATGACGGATCACACACAAATCATGGCTCTTGGGCAGGAATCCTGTTCATCACCCCTCAAGGAGACTCCATTCCTAAGTCTTTTTGCACTGCATTCCCATGCACAAACAATATGGCAAAATATGAGGCACTAGTTAGAGGACTAAGAATGGCAATAAAATGGAAAATTATAGCACTACATATCTATGGGGATTCTCAACTCATCATCAACCAGGTTAATGATGACTATGACACAAAAGATGAGAAGTTGATGCCCTACAAATGGATGGTTGACAGTTTCCAAACATACTTTCATATGGTAACTTTTGAACAAGTCCCGAGAGCATGGAACAAAGCAACGGATGCCATGGATACAATAGGCTCTCTCCTTGCAATACCAAGCAATTTTCTTTAGCTAGAATTTCAAATAGTGCAATTGATTGTCCCTGCCAATGATATTCTAGAGTCAAAGATGGTCTGCAAACTTGTTGGTCTTGACTCTCCTTGGTACTAGGATATTTATGACTACCTTAAAAGTCTCAAACCCTTCCACCTAACCTGTCCAATAACCAGAAGATGTCCTTCATTTGAAAATCCGCAATGTATTCCATCGTCAATGACACCCTTTACTATCGTAGCTTTGATGAAGCCCTCCTTAGATGTCTCGACACTAACGAAGCACGTACAACCTTATGCGAAGTACATGATGGTATATGTGGGTGTCATTCAAGTGGTCCTACCCTAGCCAAGAAAGTAACGAGACTTGGGTATTATTGGCTAACCGTTGAAAATGATGCAATAGAATATGTAAGGTCTTATCGCAAATTTTAGATTCACAGTGATTTGATCCATGCTCCAGCATAGGAACTTCGGCTGATCACCTCTCCTTGGCCCTTCCCTCAATGGGGACTCGACCTTGTGGGTAAGATTCATTCGACTTCATCCAATGGCCACAAATTCATCATCACTGCCACTGAGTATTTTACGAAGTGGATCGAAGCCATCCCTTTGACATACATAACTAGCAAGCAAATATCCAAGTTCATTCTTAAGTACATCATTTGCTGGTATGGCCTTTCGCAATCCATCATCACTGACAATGGGAGTCTGTTTAAAAACCAAGACATTTGGGAGTTATGTGAGCGATTTCACATCCAACATCATTTTTCATCTCCGTACTACCCACAAGGAAATAGTCAAGTTGAGGAATCAAATAAAACCATTGTTAAAATCATCAAAAACACTGTCAATGACGCTAGCCATGACTGGCATATACAACTTAACCCTGCTTTGTGGGCTTACCACACTAGCATTCGTATGCCTACAGGAGCCACTCCATTTTCCTTGGTCTTTGGCATTGAGGCCATCTTGCCCATTGAAGTCAAAATTCCTTCATTACGAGTCTCCCTAAAGGGTTTAATTGATGAAAAGGAATATAGAAAATTGCACCTACACGAGCTGGAGATGCTAGAAGAAAGAAGGAATAATTCCTTAAACCATCTACAAGCATATTAGAACCATCTTTGTCGCAGCTACAATAAGAATGTTATGGTCAAGAAATTTCACATTGGCAACTTAGTTCTCATGCAGAACCCCAAGAACTAAGCTGACAGAGAAAAGTCAGGAAATTTTGAACCAAACTGGTTGCGTCCCTACATCATCGTATCTTCTTTTGGTTCTAGAGCCTATTAGCTGGAAACTCCAGATGGAGAACAATTGACAGAGCCTATCAATAGTTTACATCTTTGAAGGTTCTAAGCATAACATCAGGAGATCGAGTTGAAAACTATAAAATAAAAATAAAAATGATAAAAATCATTGCCTTGATGAAAACCTCGCAAACAGGCATCTTGGAAACACCAAAAAAATAGGAAAAATGATGCGTCCAATAGTGAAAACCTGGCAAACAGGCACCATGCATAATCAATCATTGCTCTACCATCTACTGTCACTTTTTTTGCTATGGTCTAGGATGAAATAAATTTCCTGTCACCACCACATTATACACTTCCTTCATGGTTGATAACAGTTGACATCAAGTCTTGACGACTGTCCATCTGGTACACTGGAAACATACCTTTCATGTCCCTTCAAATTGGCTAAGTCTTGGACCTGACTAGGGGAAAAATCATTATCATGTAACTACAGTGGATGTCACACATGGTTTTAGCAATTGGAAAAAAGTCTTGAAAAATGACAAAAACATGGCAAAATGTCCTAAAAAAAAGAAGACAAAAACATCACAAAAAGTCCTAAAAAAAAGACAAAAACATCACGAAAAGTCCTAAAAAGGACAAAAACATTGCAAAACATCCTGAAGAAGAGACCTAAAAACTGAGAAATATCCTAAAGAAAACCACAACAAAACATCAGACTGCTTGAAGAACACAAACACATGATTCATCTCTTGTCAAATTCTGTCACGTCAAATCAATCAGTCTTTGTCATTTGTTTGAACTACCTTGTCTCTGCGCATTTGCTACGTAGGAAACTGATTTTTGAGTCCCTGAGACATTAGGTTAGTCCTTTTAGGTTTTCAAAATAAAATCATGGTGCAATCTTTGGTCATCAGTATAAATTCATTGGTCGTGTCGAACTACAAGATCTTTGAGTGCATGACGTAGCCAAGGCCATCTGTCGATGAGCCCCTGAGGCCGCACTAGGTTAGTTCGTTAGGGTACATGGCACTACACTGGCACACATGTAAAAATGTCTTCAAGACAAAGTGAATCATTCCCAAATAGGTAAATTCATAAAGAAAATTATGGCAATCATTTATTCAACATGACAATCTCAATGACACATATCATCATGACAATATCGACATATGGTCAACACAAGTAAAAGTCGGTCAAAGAAAGTCAAGTCATCATAACCTATCAAACTGTCAACTCTTGGTTAACCTTGAGATGTGTCCTTTTGTAAGATAACCTCTGTCATTCATGCCTTAGGATGTGTCGACACTAATGAAGCACGTACAACCTTATGCGAAGTACATGACGGTATATGCAAGTCTCATTCGAGTGGTCCTACCCTAGCCAAGAAAGTAACGAGACTTGGGTATTATTGGCTGATCATTGAAAATGATGCAATAGAATATGTAAGGACTTGTCGCAAATGTCAAATTCACAGTGATTTGATCCATGCTCCAGCATAGGAACTTTGGTCGATCACCTCTCCTTGGCCCTTCACTCAATGGGGACTCGACCTCGTGGGTAAGATTCATCTGACTTTATCTAATGGCCACAAATTCATCATCACTGCCAATGAGTATTTTACGAAGTGGATCAAAGCCATCCCTTTGACATACATAACCGACAAGCAAATATCCAAGTTCGTTCTTAAGTACATCATTTTCTGGTATGGCTTTCCACAATCCATCATCACTGACAACAGGCATCCATTTAAAAACCAAGATGTTCAGGAGTTATGTGAGCTATTTTACATCCAACATCTTTTTTCATCTTCGTACTACCCACAAGGAAATGGTCAAGCTGAGGCATCAAATAAAACCATTGTTAAAATCCTCAAAAACACTATCAATGACACTGGCCATGACTGGCATATACAACTTAACCCTGCTCTATGGGCTTACCACACTAGCATTCTTACACCTACAGGAGCCACTCCATTTTCCTTGGTGCACTGAGGCCATCTTGCCCATTGAGGTCAAAATTCCTTCATTACGAGTCTCCTTGAAGGGTTTAATTGATGAAGAGGAATATAGACAATTGCACCTACATGAGCTGGAGATGCTAGAAGAAAGAAGGGAAAATTCCCTGAACCATCTACAAGCATATCAGAACCGTCTTTGTCATAGCTACAACAAGAATGTTATGGTCAAGAAATTTCACATTGGCAACTTAGTTCTCATGCAGAACCCCAAGAACCAAGCTGACAGAGAAAAGCCGAGAAAGTTTGAACCAAATTGGTTGGGTCCCTACATCATCGTATCTTCTTTTGGTTCTGAATCCTATTATCTGGAAAATCCAGATGGAGAACAATTGACAGAGCCTATCAATAGTTTACATCTTCGAAGGTTCTACACATAGCATTAGGAGATCGAATTGAAAACTGTAAAATACCAAAAAAAATGATAAAAATCATTGCCTTGATGAAAACCTAGCAAACAGGAGTCTTGGCAACACCAAAAAAAAAGGAAAAATGACAAAAATTGTAAGGAAAAATGATGCGTCCAATAGTGAAAACCTGGCTATCAGGCGCTTTGGATAAGTACCATGGTGAAAACCTGGCAAATAGGCGCCATGCATAATCAATCATTGTTCTGCCATCTACTATCACTTTGTCTGTTGTGGTCTAGGATGAAATAAATTTTCCGTCACCACCACATTATACCCTTCCTTTATTGTTGATAACAGTTGACATCAATTCCTAATGAGTGTCCATCTGGTACACTGGCAACATACCTTTCATGTCCCTTCAAATTGGTTAAGTCTTGGACCTGATTGGGGGAAAAATCATTATCATGTAACTACAGTGGATGTCACACATGGTTTCGGCAATTGGCAAAAAGTCTTGACAAAAGACAAAAACATGGCAAAAAGTCCTTCAAAAAACACAAAAACATCACAAAAAGTCCTAAAAAAAAGACAAAAACATCATGAAAAGTCCTAAAAAAGACAAAAACATTGCAAAACATCCTGAAAAAGAGACCTAAAAACTGAAAAATGTCCTGAAGAAAACCACAACAAAACATCAGACTGCTCAAAGAACACAAACACATGATTCATCTCTTGTCAAATTCTGTCATGTCAAATCAATCAGTCTTTGTCATTTGTCCGAACTACCTTGTCTTTGTGCATTTTCTACATAGGAAAGACTCATTTTCGAGTCCTCGAGACATTAGGTTAGTTCTTTTAGGTTTTCAAATAAAATCATGGCGCAATATTTGGTCACCAGTACAAATTCATTGGTCATGTCGAACTACGAGATCTCTGAGTGCATGACATAGGCAAGGCCATCTGTCGATGAGCCCTTGAGGCCGCACTAGGTAAGTCCGTTAGGGTTCATGGCACTACACTGGCACACACATCAAATTATTCCCAAATAGGTAAATTCATAAAGAAAATTATGGCAATCATTTATTCAACATGACAGTCTCAACGACACATATCATCATGACAATATCGACATATGATCAACACAAGTAAAACTCAGTCAAAACAAGTCAAATCATCATAACTTGTCAAACTTTCAACTCTTTGTTAACCTTCAGAGGTGTCCTTCTATAAGATAACCTCTGTCATTCATGCCTTAGGATGTGTCCTTGCTAGGCATCGTCACTTTCATTCGACATTTTGAGGGATCCTCCTAACATCTAAGCATCACTCCTCTTGACATCAGTATTCTTCAGATGTGTCCTTCTAGGAACAAACTCTGTCATTTATGCCTTAGGATGTGTCCTTCCTAGACATCATCACTGTCACTATCACATGGCATTTAGGGATCAATCCTTTTGACATCAACATTATTTAGGATGTGTTCTTCCTGAATTCGGCAATTTTTAACATTTGTCATCTGAACATCATCAAAGCTTTGACACTCTGGCATCTCATCATTATCGAACCTGACAACTTGACATTAGAAAAATGGATATCCAGACATAGTTGGAAAGCATTTGACACTTGTCTTTTGGCTTTTATCATGTTATTAGTTTTTCAGCGAGATCCCAATCATAGGATTTAGAGAAGCAGCGACGTATCATGATGATTGACACACATGACTACTAGTTTCTCAGCGAGGTCCTAATTCTGGGATTTAGAAAAAATAACGACGTATCATGATAAAGGCTCTATTTTTTTGTTATGACAATCATGTTGCTTATTTCTCAAGGATGTCCTGGGAATAGGATTTAGAGAAGCAATGACGTTTCATGAATTGTCTTTGTCTTTTTCTGCTTGTGGTTGATTATGACAAAAAGACTGTGGCAGTCACGCTCTTAGTATGAGTCGTGATCATCCTTGTCTGTGACTACTTTTCTTATGTGATGGTACAACCTTGCACACCTTGATCTATGTCATATCATGGTGTTTGTTGGCCATTACAATAGTTTTCCCAATGATGATTAAGAGCAATAAATATTAAAGTCCTATTGTAAAGTTTTGAAGGATTTGGTCTAGGAACTAACATGCATCTCCTTCGGTCTTGTCATCTTCTCTTCTTCGGTCTGGTCATCTTCTCTCGTTAGTCTGGTCATCTTCTCTTGTCCATCTCACGATGATATCCTGTGACATCCAAAAACATAAGCGCATACATGATCATATAAACATTACATAAGGTCCATACATACATCATCCATAGCATTAAATCATATACATAATCACAAACATTCCTTAACATAATCATCAACATTGCATCCATTTAATAAATACATTATGCATATCATTATCATCATCATCCCATATAAGTAAGTATTGCATCATCATGGCATCATAATCATAAATAAGCATCATAAGACATACATGATACATCATAAATCAACATCATACATCACATATATCATAATGCATAAATCAAAGAACATCACATAGCACACATGTAGGCCGTATCAAAATTGCATCATCATAAAATATCATCTCAAAAATGTACAATGTCACAGGATAAAGTGAAGAGATATCCCAAAAATGGAGCTCGCAGGCTCAATAATATATACATAATGTGTCATAACATGGAAACAAATATAACAAGCATGCCCCTAGGGTAGACTCTCATCATTCCCTTATAGCAAAGAGTGTAGTGGATGGAGCTCTATAATTGGCACTGAAATGATGGGTGGACCGGAAGCAGTCTCTACTTGTGCCACCAATGGAACTAACAATGATGACATCATCTCCACGGTAATGGACACTTGGGACGTCACTGCTACCTAGCTCTAAGAAGTAGATGGATCAACCACTGGTGGTTGCCTTTGTACCAACTTCTGCACTGAACTAGTAGACCCATGACTATGGCTAGACTGGTGACTCGAGGCGTGTCAGCGTGAGTGGTGGGACCTGTGCCCTGATGTGTGCCCTATTGAGGTAGACCCTCATGTACTCGTGTGACTCCTACTGCCACTGGCACTGCCTGATCTGTGTCCACTGCCTATCCTTGTCTGTGAGTGTGACAACATCATATCTCATCACTCAAGAGGCACCTCTTGCTCATACAAAGCCCTGTACTAGCCCAACTTCATGTTCACCCTAGCCAACTCACGAGAAATATCTCTAGATGGTCTTATGCATAATGCTGCAAACTTGACACACCACTGAGCTGAGTCCTGCTGGAGGATCATTGCCTGATCCCGCTCTACCTAGGACACCTCTAGCATTGACTGTAGTGATTGAACTTGTACAACACTCTCATCCAGTTTGCTCTGTAGATCAGCCACCCTTTGATCTGTCATGGCATCTTGGATAAATCTTGAGGAGGATGGTATCTCCTCCTCTCCCACCATAATCCGCCATCTGAGAAGTCTCTTAGCCTCATCCATGGCATCATCATCATCATCATCCTCCTCCTCCTCCTACATTAGTTGGTCCTCCTCCTGTCTCTCCTCCTCCACCACATCCTCCTCCCGTCTCCCCTCCTCTGCCACATCCTCCTCCCATCTCCCCTCCTCTCTCTCCCTCCTCAGCCACCTTTGGAATAGCATCTAGTGCTACTCTAGCCACACATGGGCGCACCCTTCGACCCTATCCCTAACCATCTCTCCTCCACCTCCGACCATCTCCTCCATCATCTCCATCATCCCCATCATCTCCCCCTAGCCTTTGTCCCTGCCTCCATCCTAGCCTCTATCCCTACCTCCATCCCTGCCTCCTCACCTGGCTCTCAACACACAAGGTATCACTTACTGTCTATCCACAGGTGTTGGCCCATCAAGATCTGTCAATGGCATTGGTCTATGTGCCTGCCATCATAGATCATAGTCTATTGTGATCCCGAGATTGGCTATCCCATCTCTCCATCCAAATGACTGGGCTCCTAGCCCATCAATCTGCTGCTCTACAAGGGCTACTGGAATGGCCGGCCCTCAAGCATACTCTCTAGAAGAGCGCGCATACTCAGTTGTCCCCACAGGTACATCGTGCTTCTCTTTGAACTATCTAAGAACATGTTGTGGCAGATACATCTTTATAATTAGTGAGCTCTTCACTGTCCTCCTAATCAAATATCGGTACTGTCTGCACAAGTTGAGATGGTCCACCTCATCATCCCACTGCTGACAATCTTTGTATGGCCTTCAGATAAAAGACCTATCGTGTCAATCTGATGTTGCCACCAACCTGTCTCACCCATCCATGTCTGCTGTAGGGAACCCATATAGTAGTAGGCATAGGGCATCCCCTCTTCCAACTATGGTCTTTGAATTAGTGGGAAAAATATAGCACTGTGCTCCAAGGCCCAAATCATCATCAAGGTGGTCCCACACGAAATACTCTCTGCCCTCCTATAAGCAACCTTATGCAATTGATGGTAGAGTGTCCCCAGTAAACAAGGACCCCAAGCATACACTATCCTATCTCATCTCATCCCACCCAAGACATCTCCCCAGCCAATAGGGAATCCATGTCCGTGACGGTCAGGAATCAGTATCCCGCCGATGAGTATCGCCAGAAAAGCATCAAAACGAGCATAGTGGTCCACAATGAACTCCCATCTGATCTCATATCCCTAGATGCCAAGTCTTGTACCTTCATCTCGGTAGTATTTCTGGAAGGTTTGCTCACCATGGTGAGGGTCGTAGACGATCTGTTCTCCTCAGATCAACACTCATAGGATACGGTAGACGTCCTCAAGCACGATGGTCGCCTCACCTATCGATAGATGGAAAGAGCATGTCTCTGAATGCCAGTGCTCGCATAACGCAGTCAGCAGTCCCTTATTCGCTCGAATGGTAGACATATAGGCGACATAGAACAATCCCAGCTGCATCAGTCGTCATCGCTCCCGCGGAGTTAGCTGGTCTGCAAATTAGAAGGTCATCGGTCTGCTCTCGTGTGTACAAATTGAGGCAAGCTATCTCTGCACAAAGCCAACTAACGTGTCAATACCTTCTAGACAACTACTTGTATAATCAAAAGCATTTCAAATTGGAAAAGTATCAAAATAAGCCATAGTCACAAATAAAGTCAAATGCCTCATGCTGGGACAATTGCATAGCAGAACATTGCATGCGTTGTTTAGTACTTCAAATGTGTCACAACATGACAATTGCATCGTTTGGATGATCAAATGCGTCGCATCAGAACACTTGTGTCACGATATACGATGATTGTGATATTCCATTCAAGTGTGTTGCTTCAACATGCGATTGCATTGCAAAATATCGATTGCGGCATTCTAATTGGTGATTGCGAATCAAAAAGGCGAATGGGTCACAAATTTTAGCAAATCTGGCGCAAAACCTCACCTGCCCCTAATTTACCATTGCATTTGTGTCGCGACACATCAAATGCATCGAATGCGAAAGTGAATGTGGCTTACGCGAACACATATGCGTCGTGGCACATTTGTTGTTCCCCCTAGAAACCTAGTTTTGGCACACAAAACAAAAAAGTTACAAAGGAGGACAGGGGTACATACTGCTGGCTTCGAGCCCTCTAGCCGTCTGAAAGTCCACATGATCTCAAAGTGATGCTCTGTTGCTGGAATCACCATCCTTGTTGCTGTCCTTTTCACTCTGAGCTCTCAAAATTCGCAAAGTGAATAGTAAGAATGAATTGATTTTTACCCTTTTTTCAACGTATTTATAAAGTCAAAATGGCATTTGTCAACTAGGTTATTACTAGAGGCTCATTTGACCAACTTTGACCACCCCATTACTTGCCTTAAACATGTCAGAATCCAAAACTGACTACGCCATTATTTTTCTAGTCATCAAATTGACTTATCAGGACCATTTACAAATTTTTCTACCGCTGACCCAAAATTTGAAAAATTTCCTGAGGGGATATTGATACCCTATACCTTTACTAGGGCATGGTTTTGACTTATTTTCCTTGTCACAATGCGACATGCTACATTATGACAAATAGGGGAAAAATGTAGACACTTAAAAATGACCTAGGCCTGCAAACTCTATTTTAACCACTTTCATCCTAGCATAATTACGACATTTAATTATGTCTTTGGTCCACATTCGACTATTGATTAAATAATTCATAATTATTTGATTAATTCATGTCCTTTATTCCTCATGATTATTAAATAAATAAATTTTATTTATTTATTAAATACGTCATTAATTATCTAAGTCTTCCCCTAATTAAATAAATTTCTAAATTTATTTAATTACCCTTCTTCAGTCGTTTCTTCATGATTATTAAATAAATAAGTTTTATTTATTTATTTAATATCTCACTAATTGTCATAATTAAATGAATGAATGAATTAATTAATTTAATTATTAGTCTCATCTGCTAAATTGAATAATTAAATTTATTTCTTTAATTACCAAAATTGATATTCCTCTCATTTTAAATAAATGCAATTATTTAAAATGTCATCACAGTCGTAATTGTCAGTTCATTTTAGTAAATAATTTGAAAATTGATTATTTATTATTTCACAAAATCCATATTTTGAATTAATTTAATTCAAAATGGTAACTTTCCTCCAAAAAATCAAGTAATCAGGTAGATTCTTGATTTTTCCAAATTTGATCTCCAATTCAATCTTTATCTTCTTCATTTTTGAAAATCTTTATTTTTCAATTAATTTCATCATTTATTCTCCACCACCGATTCGATCTTCTTATATGGCATCTCAACCGCTCGATTAATGACTTTTCCCTAACCCTAATTAGGGCTTATCAGATTTAATCTGGGCCTCTAATTTTAGGTCTCTGTCAAAAGTCAATCTCATCCGTCCATTCAAAATGGCATTTTCTATAAAATACCATTTTCCTCTCATTTTTCGATGACACGGAGACATTACACGCACATGAATTATATTATTGTTCTGGCATATTTAGGCATAGGCATTTCACTCATATTGTCATAGGCATTATGCATTTAGACTTTGATCAAATCCTTCAAAGTTTGGTGTAGGACTTAGACTTGTATTTCCAAATTGCTTGCACATCAAATTTGAGGGCAACACATTGGCCATGAAACTAGGTGTTACAAAAGTGAATCATGGAGGTCTCGACGATTAATAGGTATAATCATTCTTTATTTTAGCTTTCATTGTATTTTGTAATGTCTTTGGGTTTATTATCCTCATTGATTTGCTAACCTTTAATCAAACCCTAAAATAACCCTTAGTTACAGTAGGATCTCCATTTCCTCCATATTTCTCAAATCTAGGGATCTATATACCTTGTGGCACTGTATTTCTTAATATTTCCAAGGACTTGATAGATTGTTCTTGGCATAGTATGAAGGTGGACCATTTTGATTTTGATTTATGGTGGAAACTTGGTGTTGGATGGATGAAATGCTTTGTAAGAGGTGGTTAATGATAGGGTCATTGGGTATGTGCAGGATCATCATGGAAAGAATAGGACTTTAACTGGCAAAAAATTTAGAAAAAATAGAGTTAGGCAACTTGACATAAAAATTTGAATAAGTTATCTATATTATTTTAAAAATATGTAACAAAATAATCTATAGCAAATTGAATGTAGTTTCTAAACTATTAGGTTTGTTTAAAATATATATATATATATTTAGTGAAAATTTGAAATTTCAATACAGTAGTACTTAAATTTCAAGGAAAAAATAAGAAGTAGGTGTTTGTATGATCACCCTAACCACAGTAAAATGATAATATTTTTTTATAAGATTTTAGATATAAGTAGAGGACTCATGTCCCGATGTGATACATATTTTTTTTGTAATTTTTTTCCAAGTAAATAATTAATTGTGATTTTTTTATTACAACTTTTAAAAAATATAAAAACTTGTATGATTGACCACCTTAAGTTGGTCAAAACTTAATGAAATTCATTTTTTCTTTTTCTAATTCTATAGTATGCAAAGCATAGAATGTGATGCATGTTTTGGATTCTAAAAAGGTGATACCATTTGAAAGCTATAGATATTTTTCAATCAACCTATCAATCAGGACTTTAGTCATAATTCAAATAGAAAATGAATAATAATTACTTATTAAATTCAAAGTAAAGCATAATTTATATTGGTGGAAAGTTGAGAATATCCTTTAAAAACTCTTTTTTGTTTCATCAATTTTGGGTTAAAAAAACATTGTCAGCCACATACCCATCATATTCTCACTTTTTGGCCCATCGTGATCTTGCACATACCCCATTTCTTATAGTATGTGATGGAGATTAATAGGGTGGTTGTATGTATGTTTTGGAAGGACTAACGGATGAGTTTCTTATGAGAGGAGATATAAGATTAGGTGCCACATAGGTATAAGGAACACTAGTGGAAATGTTCGAGGTAGGAAGGATGCTACTAGTTGGTGCACATTGTCATGGTCACTTGAGGAATGGTATAGGTGGGAATTGAGGTTATGGTTGAAAAGGGAGGAGTTTTATTTCCTCCTTGGTTTTGCATAATGTTTGAGGCTTAAGCACCATTAGTGGTGGGAGGAAGATGTTTTCCAAAGATTTGAGCTATGTTACACACAACTTCTAATCCCTCACCACTTTCCATCATGTGGTGAAGGTTCTCTATGGAAGGTATAACAATGTTTGAAACGTTTTTAGTACTTACACTATCTTGTAAATGAGCTAATTCTTCATGCATTTTCATTATGTTTTCTTGAGGAATATGATCAATCATTGTTTGGACACTCGGAACAACACTTGTAGGTAATGTAGGTATAGAAAAGGAGGTGTAAAAGTTATGGTCCATACCTAGAAAACTAGTGCCAACACTAGAAGTAAGAGAGCTTGATAACCCAAGATCCATAATGAGTGTCTTATCGTGGGATGCCATGAGTCTCGCACTTCATCTAACCACAGTATTAGTAGTAGGGCACCAACTACTCATACAAGGGATAAACCATATAAAGTGCAATGAACACAATATCCTATGCTTGCAATTACACTTGAAATGAAAGAAATTGGAATAACAACAAATTTGGAAATTGAAAAAAAATAGAAAGCAATGCACAGAAGCACAAAAAAGGAATTTGAGATCTTGAAAACCTGAGAACCAAATTGAACAGGGACTAAGACTCCAGAAAGGGTGTCTTGGTCCTCCTAGTGAGATTCTAAAGTTCTACAGGCTGAAATAGATAGCAAACAATAGAGAGAGATTTCTGAAGCAAAAATATTGAGAGGGACTAAGACACCAAGAAGGGAATTTTAGTTCTAACAGAGGTTTTTTGTAGAAAAACAGGGAATTCTGGAATGTCTACAATGTTTATAGATTTTCTATGCAGTATGTTGATGCTCAGAAAATAGAAAAATGTGCAAATAAGTCCAAGAAAAAGTAACTAGAAACAAGCAATTGAATGCAAATTTTGAATGCAATTTTTCAATTTTGAATGTAATAAGAATGCAATGAAGATGAAGAACAATGCATATTTCAATTTTTCAATGAAATTAAATGATACAATAAAGTAAATATGCAACTTATATGGACTTTTCACTAATGCAAATATAGGAAACCCTAAATGCAATTTCACTAATGCAAGATGCAAGATGCAATGCAAGAATGAATGCTATATAGATCTAAGGACTTAATAGATTCCAAATCATAAAGACAAAGTGTTGGATTCACCAAAATAATGAATGGGAAAATGGATACCTTTTTGGGATATCACACTTAAATATCATTCAACCATTCACTAATGTCCTAAGAGTCCTAATCGGATTGAAAAAAAACCTGTCAACATGAGCCAATTCTCAATTAGAAGGGTCCTAGGAAGGGTTTCTTAAGTTAAGCAAATGCTTGAAAAGGAAAATGTTTGAAAACACGCTCTGATATACAAAATGACCTAAAAATAACAATGCAAGCTAAATGAAAGATGAAAATGATGAAATTATGCAACAGGGAGATGGTATGTGTGCAACTGGAAAATCTTGAGATGTCATGAGGATTTTGGAAATGCAAAGAGGCTACCAAAATATACTGTGGAGGACTAAGATGCCCAAGATGGTGTATTAGTCCTGCTGCTATTTTTTCAGGGTAAATTTGGTCTTCAGATCTCAAAATCAGATCTTTGAAAATCTCAAAAAATTGAACCTGGGAGGACTAAGATTACTAAGATGGCATATTAGTCCCATTCTAAATTTTTGCATACTCTAAACAGGAGCTTGAGCTCCTACGTCTGTACAAGCTTCCCCTTCGGTCTCAAGTTCTAGAACTTCCGAATAAGGCCTATAAGTGAGTTTATGTGAAGATGACAACTTTGCAATGCAACTTTTGCAACTTTGCACTCCAAGTGATCTTCAATTCTGCAACCTCGATTTGCAATCACAAATGTGTAAGATGAGAAAAAATTATTGTTTATTAGTAAATGGGGGTTTTCCTTGGTCAAACCCCCTGTTGGTAATTAAACCTTGAAATGAAAGGAAATGAAATGGAGGAATGATAAATGAACAATATGCAATGCTACAACTCATCAAACCTCTTATAAAGTCTGCAAAATTATGTGTAATGGCTACAATGGATATGGATCTTGAATGCTTGAAAGATTGGAATTGAATTGCTTGATTGGATCAAAACCCTACATCATAAATGTTAGCACAACAACACACATGATGCAAGGAACACTTCTATATGATGCTTGAATCTGAAAATGGCTTCAAATGCTTGATGAATATGCTCTTGAATGCTCTTGTGAACTCAATTATGCTATTATAAAAGATCTTACAAAAGACTTGGTTTGAGATGAATCAAGGAACCTTTTATTTATACTTATCTATGCTTAATATCTCAAAATTATATCACACCAAGCCAACATATGAATTCATTGAATAAAGGATGCTAAATCCCTCCAAAATTTGAAATTAAATCCCAAAAATGACTCAAGGAGGACTAAGATTCCCTAGGTGGAATCTTAGTTCTAAGTCCTAAAAACTTGGGGCATAGATGTGCCAAAAAGGGGCCCAATCTAGAGGTGTCAAAATTAGGGTCCTGAAAGCCTTAGGGGACTAAGATGCCCTAGATGGTGTTTGTCTCGACCCAAAAAAATTAGGGACACACTGATGGAATCATTAAATTAACTTTTATACATTGGAGAATGTTAGGATTAATCAAAAAAATATGTTATTCATTTGGATTTTGGACACAAAATAGATCCAATTAAGCCATAAGGAAGCATAAATAAAGCAAAGCGGGCCCAAACAAGTGTGAAAATGCAAGGGTATGCATTTTATTACACTACAATTATTATTAATCATGACTAATACTAACACACATTTTTGGTTGAGTAAACAGGTAAACATTGGCCAATGTTGTTAAGGGGGTCACATAGCTACTTCCTTTATTGTATCCAAGTTGTGAAATATTAGTCTTGTCATGGGCATCTGATTTAACCTTGTTTTGTGTGGTATGGGTTGTGTGTATGTGATATTCGTTTATTAGTCTTGTGAGTCATTTTATTATTATGGTCACTTATTTTATGTTTTATGAAGTCCTTATGTGGTCTTAATTGTTTAAAAGTTTCCTAGGTGACATGTTTATGGGGTAGGGGTATTTTTATTCCACAAAACCCCTTTAATAAGGTCTAAAACCCACTCTAATTACTCACTTATGAAAACTGACAAAAAATGGAGTTGAAAGGGTCGTTGTGAAGTTGTAAAGGAGGTTGCCTTTTCCCCTTCCATTTATTCTCTCTATTTGTGTGGAGGAGGGGGTTTTCTATATTTTTCTTTTTGGATTGTTCTTGAGTTCATGTTTGGTGTTCATTCTTCATTTTTGAGTTCTTGCCATGTTTGTCAAGAGGAAGGAGCAATTATTTAGAGTGCTTGGAGATATTTTTCCACAATTTGGATAGAAAAATTTCTTGGTGAGGTCTAACCTTTTAGTTATCTATCTTTATTGATTTGTAATGATTTTGTTGTCATATTGATCTTTCCTATAAAAGAATCTATGTGAAATTTGATGTTGAATCTCTTGTTTGGCTACAAGTAGTGTTTTGGGGTTTACATTGGTTGATTCTTCCACCTTGCTTAGTTTAATTTCATTTATACCCTTTTTGTGTGTTAAAATAACTTGATATATGAATGTAAGATGTTGTGATATGCAAAGTATACAAAGTGTAAAATTTTATAGGAATCCCTATGATTGGTGTCTTTAATGTGGCAATTTTAGTAATGTAGATGTTATATGTTACACTTTAGTTGTGGATCCTATGTGGAAAATATTTTATGGAAGTGTTATGTGACACTAGCTCGGGGGTGGATTGAGTCTTAATCCTATGGTTGAGTGGAGAGCCCATTGGCCATATTATTTTTCTTCTTTGTGTATCTTTATATTTCAGGTACATGTATTGAATAAGATAGAATATCTTGGGACTTTCAGCCAATGGATTTCAAGAGCGAAAATGGTTGGTTTTGTCGAGGTAACAATATTGTTGCCCCTATGCCAAACAATAATCTGTTTAAAAGTAGTTTCACATATTTGATCATAAAAACATATAAACATGCTATTAATGAATATAATTTAATGGGTTTTTCTACTATTAATCTAAAAAAAGATATATTAAAAATTGTATTAACATAGATCACCAATTATGATTTATTAAAAAAAAAATGACATCCTTATTCACAATAAAAATTGGTCATAAAATAGTCTTACAAATTTTTTCACATAGAATGAAAGACAAAGAGTTAGATGATAACATTTAAAGGGTTTCTAAAAATAAAATATTGGTAAAACATATCCAAAAATATGAGAAATATAGGAAACAAAATATAATTTATGATTAAAACATTATCATCTCCTACTTTTAGACTAAAGCAATAAATTGAAAACAAAAACAAATTCAGTGAAACCAAGTTAGGGTATCATGAAGGAAAGAGAAATATTTGAAGGAACTATTCAATCAAAAAGATAGAAACATGAGAAAACAACCCTTATATGGATTCTTAAGTTAGTTTTTAAAAATTAGTTTCTAGCTATCCATTAAGAGCCTTATTTGTATAGTGCTTAGAAAGAAGGGTTCCAAATTGTTGATTTTATTTATTCTTTGATTTTCAGGGTTGTGTTCTTTTTAGAGAGTTAAATTTTTTATTTGGTCTATTAGTGGATGAAAAATATCTCCATTTCATCCAAGAATAAGAATATTTTAATTTATATCAAATTGATTCAAACAACATATCATAGAAGAGTCTAGATATAGTTAGCAAAGTTGGTAATTGAAATCACCTGAGAATTGTTGTAAGAAGAATAATAAGTTGGGTAGAGTTATGAAGTAAAGAAATAAGGTTTAATTTATGAATTATAACCTTAAAGCTTCTAAATCCATTAAAGTATAGTTACTAACAAATGAACAAACTAAATAGTCATGAATTATGTGTATGCGTTTAGTTGTGTGTGTATACTGTAAATATACATAATCAATCTCAAGTTGTTGAGTTATTAGTCCTATAATGTTAGTGTGTTCAATATTGGATGGTATAGTTCTTGTTAGCTTATTTCTTGTAGTTTTATGCTTATAATATTGGTTTAAAATATTGTTTAAATTATTTGTCTTCATTTCTAATGATTAGGCATTAAATAGATCACTTGGAAAGGTAAATAGATTTAGGTTGATTCACCACTTACAATTCATCTTTAGTATTTGATTCTATTACACATATCAACCTTTATGTAATCTTAATTTTACCTTCACTAACAATTGTAGATGTCCTATTTGATTCTAATTGAATGGTAAAAAAAATATCTTTTGGGGGTTAACTTAATGTTATTGTGAAGATTTAATACTAACCTTATCAAAATATGTTCCATTTTTACGTGTAGTTTAAATGAATACAAATGATGTTGACAATTAATGTAAAGTTGGAACAGTAATGTTTCATTTTGAAAATGAAAATTCATTTATTTTGTTTGTATTAACATTGGGTGTATACATTATCAGAATCATCATAAAGTAATGATTACGAAATTCCTTAGTGACATCATTATCATCATCATCATCATCATTATTATTAATATTATTCCCTCTTGTAAATTTAATTGTTGGATTAGTAGAGAAAGTATCTAACTTGAAAAATATTCTTTAGGAGCATGCAAGACTTCATTTTTATTACTATTAAATCCATAATGTTAGACAAGCTTTAAATTAAGTATTTATCTTTAGTTATTCTATTTAATTACTTACTTCTCCTATTTAGTTAATTTGTAGTGTTTTACTTGCTTAATCTTGGGGAGGGCATTACATCAGCTATGTACCTTAATCATGCAAATTCAAATTTGGTCAACAAAAACATTTATGTGGTAGAAATGAATGAAGGAAAACCACAACACACCTTAACTCAGACCTAAATCCACTTATATATTCCATGTCATGCTTCCATAAACAACAAAGCAAGTTTCCAATTAGTGTAAACACCCAAGGTCAGTTGAACTTGTGTAAACACCATTAACATTTAAGTACACAATCTTCTTTTGATCCAAAAAAAATTTACGGATAACAAATGTCACTTGAACATAATTTGGAATATTCCACAAACACCCTGAAATCTAACAAATTCCTTTGCAACAACGTTCACCGAAAGAATTTAAACATCCAGTATGCTCAAACAACCTTTCATACTTTGTTACTCATGAAACCAACTTTTGAAGCACCAAACCTAAAAAAAAATCAACTTAAGAAAGATACAAACACTATCAGTGCCCTTATAGATCTGCAAGACCTGAAACCACTCTGCGAAGAAATACGTAGCAAAAACATTTCTCCTAGACACCTCTATAATACACAGTTCACATACTGGTGAACATAACTTTCTCTGCACAACGATCCAACACACCAAATTTTGGATGTAACACCTTTGATCAACTTGTCCAAACCACACAAGTAGATCTTCAACATAGAAGAAATGTGAAGCAAAACAAGAATGCTACTCTTCAATGCAAAACACCATTACAACACACAATTTCCTCTTTCTATTCAAATTTTCTCAAAAGCACTTGGAAACCAAGCACCAGAGATACATCCTCAACATATTTAACACTTCCTCATCACCACAAGGCCAACAACAACATAGCAATTTAACCATACATCCATAGATAGAAGCTTATCAAAGCAACACTAGAGGTTG
Organism: Sequoia sempervirens; assembly: GCA_007258455.2. Taxonomy (NCBI): domain Eukaryota; kingdom Viridiplantae; phylum Streptophyta; class Pinopsida; order Cupressales; family Cupressaceae; genus Sequoia; species Sequoia sempervirens. The sequence goes on along the minus strand of VDFB02105785.1, from coordinate 161,231,265 downwards.
ACACTAGTAGCTTACTAATGACAACATAATGAAACTAATCAAAGCATCATAAAAGAAAAGATCAACTCAATACCAACTGCCCACGCTTTGCTCATATTGTTGACAACACCAAAGCTTGTTGACGTCAACGGCAACACCAAATGTACATACTTGAAACAATACCATCACAACAATGGATCTTTGAGATTCTCGCCTCATGTGAGTGTGCCTTTAAGCACACTTTTCCTTAGTTTCTTGTACATCTCTACATTCCTTACACACTCTCAATTGTTCTTCTTATATTCTCTTAGCATTAAGGGGGGACTATGATGTGTTAGGCTAATGCTTCTTTTAATGAAGCAATGGAGGAATATTCTTTTTGGGAGGCATCATGAACCTTCTATCTTGATCATATTTTGAGATTCTAGTGTTACTTATCACAATACTATCTGTATTATTGACTTCACAAAGTTTGATAAACTTTGTGTAGATTGGTTGAGTAGTGATGTTCACTCATGTAGTATTTTATATCTCACATCTTGATCCACATTTCTTGGAGATTCGTTGATTTCAGCAAACACAAGTCCATCATCAGTAGAGTTTACAACTTTGACATGCTTCAGGAGTTCTTCATCATCATGTTCTTATCATCAAGGGACATATTTCTTGAAGGTCTTAAATCCTTCTAATTATGTTTTCTTGGAGAGAAATTTTGTTCCCACTGGGTTTTCTCCTTTACTCTAGTTTATGAGACAATGCATTGTACATGGGTACCTAACATGGCCTCTAGTTGGAACCCATTTCTATCTATTTGCACTTTTGTGATCTCCCCAAATATCACTTAGCGGGGGGTGTTAGTATGAATAATTAATCTATTTGTGCTATACTTAGGTGTACTTAGGTTGATGAGGTAAGACAACATCTTGTCTAACTAAATGTGTAACCTTTAAGCCTCTTGAGGTTACCAAATTATTTGGTTAACCTCTTACACATACCTTTTTGAGGTTGGAATTCTTTTCATCTCACCTCAAAGATCACTCAACACTTGGCACACAAGGTCGATGACTTGGTCGTAGAGGTTCATTTGCACACTCCAAGTGTTCCTAAGGTTGACACCTATAGGACACTTGTCAACTCATTTGTGCCACATCTTGGAGCACTTGTCAATCCATCTCATAGGTGGATTATATCATTCTTGCCTATACATGCAAGACTTTGTACACATTATCATTTGGATCATTTAAATACAATTGATGCATTGTTCATTGTGCTTGTCATTTTATCTCCTAGATCTTCTAGATTCTAATAAGTACAACTACCAAAATCAAACATAATTTAGATGGCATGGATCTCCCACCAAGAATATGATGGAGGCTGTTTTGATGGAAATAATAATATTTACACTACAACCGTTCTCATGCAAGCTGAAGAACTATAACAAGCTATTTATAGAAGAAAATCATTATATTCATCTGCGAGAAAATTTATATCACAAAACAAACCGAAGAAAACATATGCTAACCTTGACCGCATAAAATTTATTGTTTTCTCCTATTCTTATTCTGTTAATTTAAAAATAAAAAGGTCCAAGATATTCGATATGCCACATCATCACCAAAAATAAATCATCCTGTGGGATGAAAAAATTGGCTTAAAAAATAATTCAGTAAATGGATAATGTTTGCCCTCGTTATATAGCTTAACGATTTCAACTAGCAGTATTGCTCCTTTCATTCGTGAATTAAAAATTTTCTGTCCTGTAATAGAAGAACTATACGTAACGAAACATTTGAAAGAAATCTTGCTTTCTATCATATAATAAATTAAATATTTAAAGAAAAACATCACTTATAGAAATCCTATAAACTCGCTTTAAAGATTACAATCCCTTTTTAAAAGTTTAAGTATCGGATTCTCAAATACAAATAATCATTTCTTTCCTCAATTAAATTTTAGTTCAAAGAGTTTTAAATCTTTAATATGAAGAAAATGGAAGAGAACTCCATTGGATCTGATATACACAAGGATGCTAGACTCTTTAATGAGGTGGTAAAATTGTACATACTATGGGTATGATGGAGAAGGCTTGGATCCTTAATATAGAAAGGCTATTTCTGTACATTATGAAGATCTTAATCATATTCAAATCTAGGCAGAAATAAGGCATGTTGGCTCCTACCCTCGTCAAGATTTTATTGCGCAGAAGAGACCCACCCATGGCCTGTCAAATTGACATGAAGAGCACACCTTCACTTTCACTGTGGCCTTTTTTAATGGAGAGTCTTTATATCAATTCAGATAGGTTGAAATATTTTCATTGGAAAGTGAAGAACTGGTTTTCCTTTCTGTCAAAGTGGACAAGATCGTGGTGTCATCCCTTCTTGTCGAGACTTGATCCATATTGAACTCATTACAAACCATTCAACTTCACTGAGATTGACCTGCAGATTATTTGACAAGCAATAGAGATAAAGGAGATGTAAATTGTAGGAAAATGGAAATAAACAGACTGGTTTAAGAGTCAGTAAGCAAAGCCCTCTGGGATTGTGCTAAGTTTTGTCTTCCCCACGTTACGCACAGCCGTTGTCCGTCTTGACGTCATGCCCTTCAATTTCTCGGCAGAATTTCTCGAGTTTAGTGGTCCTGATTCAATACCATGCTCTGGTTCTCCCATTCCGTCTGTTGACAGTAAACAACCGATTTGACGTCGATCAATACTGTCATCCACCACAGGCGTGACTTTGTGACCCTTCAAAAATCCTCTGCTGTTCTTGTACCGGCTTCGTTTCAATGCACCACCAGCTCTTCTTGCCAAGGCAACCATCTCGGAAGCGGGTAATGGGTACTTCAAATATTCTACCGGAAGTAGAAAATATAGATGATCGACTTGCAACTGGTAATCTGCAGGAATAGCAGTTAAAAACTGATTAAAATCCATGGAATCAGAATTGCAGACAAAGAAGCCTGCTCTTTCCCTCAAAATCTCCGATACCTCCACAGGGTCGACAAATTCCTCCAAGCCTCCATCTTCCAGTACTAATTTAGCAGTCGAATAGAATACCTGCGATGAGAAACAGCTTCCCATAAAAACCTCGAGAAATTGAATTGTGATAAATTGTTATGCAGTTGACTGTGCAAGGCCTGCCAGACTTCTCTATTTATGAATAGAGATGAATACTGCTGCAACGCGGTGCGTGTAATTATCTCCTTGCGCGTGAGAAAGGTCTGCAGAATATCTTCACACGAGATGCAGCACGTCCATATCCAATCGTATGAAACCTCCCGGTTAATACATATAGGCGCGTAGATGTTATTGTCTCATGGGTTGTTTTATCAGATTTCTCATTTCCGCTCTCTTAAATTACTCAGTCACAGTCAAAATAAACTTTAGTCAATTCTCTACTGTTTTCTTTTGTTTGGTACAGACGACGTACAAAATTACTATGCAAGGATCATAAACGTTGCTTAGACACGTGAAAGGCCGGACATAGAGGTTGAAGAAAGAAAAATTACCATCCATTTTTAGGAAGATTCGCTTCTACTCATACCTCTGATTCCGGTCAAGTTCCTGGATGATTTGGGTTGCATGACAAAGTCAATTACTTTGTGAGGAATCTCACCCAAAACCGGGCATATTGTTTGAAATCTAGCGGCTCTACCAGAACACAATTATTGCCTCTTAAATGTTAATCTATATATAGTCAAAGACGTATATGCTTTTATGCACACGTGTAGGAAGGCAAATAGATAAAAACAAGCTAACCTGGTATGAACAGATGAAAATCAAGTCGCGAACAGTGTAAGGATTGCGGCAAACTTTTATTCCGGAAGATTCTCAAGTAACAGGTTGAACTTCTCCGGTAAAAGTTTGGCGCAATGCTCAGACTACCTGACATTTACCTGTTCAGACTCTACCTCACATTTTACGTGTTCAGACTCTATTAAATTTGTTTTCAGCGTGTGCGCATTGAGTTTGAATTTATATTCCGTCCGTATAGGCTTCGTATGAGTTTGGGTACAAATTTTTCTCTGTCAATCAATTTCTTGGCCTTAAAGTCTATAAGAAGTGTAGGTATATAGATATTTAATCCTTTTTGTTCACAAAAGAGGTACAGTATTCATACGATCAAATCCACCGACGATCATAAATTCATGGTCAGTCTGACGTATTTCACAGGGAGGGCTTATTTGCCAGCACATTTTGGGCAGTCCGGTTAGACATTGTTGATAAATACCGACCAGTTGTTAAAATGGTGAGATTTGAAACTGGGACCTCTGCTTTTGAGTTAGAGAGATTATTAGTCTGTTAATTTCTTTATTTATTGTTTAGAAATTTTAACTAAAAATACTATAATAAAATATTAAATAGATTCAACAATTTTACTAAGCATCAGGTTTATATCTCAAATGTTAAACAGCAATTTTAATTTTGACATTTGAATTGACTGTTAGATTCTATCAATAGTTCATTTCAATTAAATAAATTTTAATAGTCATATTGTTTTAACTAAAAAAAATATTCTAAAAAAAAGGTTTCTTATAGGAAAAGTTGTCCTAAACTTTCTAATCAAAATATCTATTATTTATTAAAACATCTAAAACATTATATAAAATTATTTTTTTAATAATCATAAAAATGTATGCACAAACATAGAAGCTAATATAATTATCTTAAATATACTTAATTTTAAGATGTCTTATTTTATTTATTCAAAAATAATTTTTTTTACTATAAAATTATTTTATTTATCACATGAAGATATAAATTTATATTTATTTTTTAAATGTGTTTCAAATAATTGTTCACAATTATAAAGTTTCTGTATATCAATAAATTGAAGAAGAGTATATTACTAGAATGTGATATTTTTGTTTACATAATGCATGACGTCAAGAGAGAAAAAGGTAGAAAAAGTGGTCCAAAAATATTTTAAAAGAGGCAATTTTTTGGGTTGATTTTTTTTTTGCAAGTTTGAGTTAAAATGGATATTTATTTTGTTTGAATTCCTCCGTCATAATATATTTATTTTTATATAAATAAATGATTAAAAAATACTTATTCTCTTTTTATAGTAATATTCTCTCTCTCTCTCTCTCTCTCTCTCTCTCTATATATATATATATATATATATATATATATATATATATATATATATATATATATATATATATATATATATATGCATAAGTTTTTTCTCAATTATTCTATGGTTTTAGGTTTGAAAATCCAAATCGAATATTTGGACTTGCCATTACAATTTTATGATGACATCAATTACCAAATCCAACTTTGATAATATCGCTAAAGACTTCATATTATTATTATTAAACACAATTAATAAAAAATATAAAAGAGAATGTCTAATTTTCAAGTGTGTAATTATTTTAAACCTTGAATCTAATTTATTTATTACTTTTCAAACATAATATTTGACAAACATTTAAAGTTGTCTTTTTTCTTTAAACATTTTTATTTTCAAATTTATTTCGAGTAATTTTTATGAGATGGATTTAGAGATCATCCTCTACACACTCAAAACAAAATAATGTTACAATTATTTTAATAAAATTATGGTCCCTATACATGCACTATTTTTTGTTTTTTAACCTTAATTATATAAAATACTTATTGAAACCTTTGATAATAAGTTATAAAAATACCCATCTGCAGCATTAGCATTTATTTTATTTGTATACAAGAGTATTTTAAAAAGTATTTCCATTTAGTAGTCCTTAAGCTTACAATTTGTAAGTTTTTGCAAATGTCACCTTTGAGAAAAGATTTCCATTTAGTATGTCCTCTACTTAACAAAATTGTATCATCTTGATATTAGAATAAATTATGTAATTAAAAAAAGAACAATATTATATTTCATATATTTACAAAATATTCATACTTTTTTAATAAGATCTTCAATTAATTAAATCAAGCACTGCTCACTCTAATTTTTTCGGTAAAGTTTATTTATTTTGAGTCATTTTCATCCCTCATTAGCTTCTAATCACCCATGGAACTCTTCCATTAATTGAATCTATTTCTCCAAAAGAAAAGAGTATGTTTATATTTGTAATTTATTCGCCTTAGATAACACATGTTCTCTTCAATATATCCTAAACTTGAAGATTTGGGTATATGTAGAAACAAATGTTTTAGGAATCTTTGAACATTTTCAATTAATTTTCCTTTTTTTTTACTAATGTATTTTATGTTTCTTTAATGGTGAAATTTGCATGCCTATATCATTTCCCATTTGGATTTTGACTTATTTGCTCAAATCTATTGACATAACTACATATCACAAAATGAAACAACTTTGGGTGAAGTTACACTCATTCCTAGATCTATTATCATTATCGACATATACATTCTTTCATACATTCCATCTTATTTTGTCCATATTTAAAATAATTTCTAAACACCTACCATGTAGTATGCTTATGCATCCAATTAAAAATGTATATTCATTGGCCACCACACTATCCTAGTTCAATCATGTGGCTTGGTACAAATTATAACTTGATATTAGACTATTTTTTCCTAATTTGATAGTGAAAGAGCATAAAAATGTAATAAATCTTACATTCAATAAAAATATTACGTTTCATGTTCTTTTTGTTTATTTACAAGTTTCGAAGTATGTTTCAATCATTATATGTTGACAATATTGTGGTTCTCAAAAAAATAGTGGACACCTAGTTCTAGAATCATCATCAGGCATATCAAAATTCTAAATCAAAATCACTATTTTTTGAAGTGATTGAATGATTTTTTATTAGTATAAGAATGGACATAGAACATCACTTTTCTCAAACTAACATTCAAGGATATCCTAGTAGTCCTAATTGGATTGACTATCAACCTCCCAAGGTGAGTCAATTCTCAACAAGGAAGACCTAGGAATGGGTTCTTTAAGCTTTTAGGGATTCACCACCAAGCCAAAGCTTGGAAAAGACACTTTAATATTCAACTCACAAAACCTTGTAATGCAAGCCAAACAATGAGTGCAAATGATGAAATTATGAGACACCAAGTTAGGGTATGTGTAGTTGGGAAGTTTGGAAATGTAATGAGGATTTTAGAAATGTAAAAATGTTGTCAAAAAGTGTTGTGGAGGACTAAGATTCCCTTACTGTTGTCTTAGTTTTGCTGCTTATTTTTGGGGGGCAAAATCTTTAGATGTCAGAATCGAATCTAGAAGAATCTTTGCAAAATACCCTTGGGAGGACTAATATGCCCTTACTATTGTCTTAGTCCCATTTGGAATTTTTGAAGTCTCTAAATGTGGTCTTGAGCTCCAAGGTCTACACTTGCCTCTTCTCACATCAGAGGTCCTAAAACTTCTAGATCTGACATGTAGGTGAGTTTCAGTGAAGATGACGACTTTGCAATGCAACTTTACAACTTTGCAATTTTGCACTTCAAATGGTCTTCAATTCTTCAACCTAAACATGCAAACACAAACATGCAAGAGGGGAGAAGCTTGTTGATTGTTAGTAAATGGGGGTTTTCCTTGGTCAAACCCCTTGTAGGTAATTAAACTAAATGATGAAATGAAGCATGAAATATGAAATATATAAATGATATTACCAATGGATGATGTCTTGTGAAGCAAATCTACAATCTACCATGTAGTCGCCATGAAGAATGTAGATTTTGGATCTTTGGGGGTGAAGCCACAATAGTGGTTTACAATTCCAGTGAGGAAGGAAAACTCACAAAAAATGGCCCCATGCCAAAAAATGTAATTTTGGGGGTTCATACGAACCTACTGGTTCGAGCGAACCCATTCCATAGTTTCTCACCCAAAAACCAAATAAAAATTTATTATGTGAGGTGGTTCGCTCGAACCCCTAAGGGTTCTTACAAACCCCCCTTAACCCTCAATCTCCCCCTTAGACACAAGAAAAACATAAATTTGTTCACTTCGAAGCTCAGTTTGAACATGAAAATGGCAGATACTTCACAAACCCAATTGGAATCAAGTAGTCCTCAAAATGAACTATCCAACGAATATAATTTTGATATGTTTTGGTTTTATTATGTATTTGTTTTTTTAGTTTTATAAAATATATGCTTTTCACCAAAAAATGAAGGTCTCTATTATGCACATGTGGAAAACTAGTAGATTATCATTTTTTTGAAAAATATGAGTGCACTAGATATTGAATTTCTTGATCCAACAAAAATAATAATTGAATTTCAATATATACAAAAAAATTTACGCATTATACGGTCATGCTATGTGTGAATTGTAATTGGTTTGACTTCAAAACTTGATTAAAGAAAAAATATTCAATAAAAAAATATCTAACCAAGTGGAAGCACTAGATATTGGAGTTACAAATCTAAATTTGAAATAATTAGAATTTTATCCTTCATGGAAAAAAATTTATATGGTGTGTGTCACTTTTTAAAAATGTTGTTTTCTAAAAAAAAACCAGTTTTCGTGGGAGATGGAAAAAGAAGTGGAATCTCATTCCAAAATTTTTAAAAAATATATTTTTAGAATCTACAAACACAATGCGGCAAGACTCTAATTTGCATCATCTTCAAATTCCTCATGGTTTAGTCACTATAGGTGCCCAAATGTGAAGATTTAGTTAAAAATAATAATTTCAGTGTCTAGTTTGGCCAAAAATTGTAAACCACTATTGTGGGATCACCGTTGGAAATGATGTAAACAATGGTTGCAAAGGGATCTTCAATGCTACATCCACAATTTTGGCTCAACAACATGAATGGATGCACTAGCCCTTTACATGATGCTTGAATCTTGATGATGGCTCCAAATACTTGATGAATTGCTCTTGAATGCATAAACTTTCCTTAGGAATGAATATTTGAATGCTTGTTATGAAAATGAGTGAAGTAACCTTGTATTTATACTTATCTATGCTTAATATCCTGAAATTACACCACACCAAGCTGACATATGAATTCATTAATTAAAGGAGGCTGAATCTCGCCATAAATTGAAGTTAAATCTTGAAAATAAGCCAAGGAGGACTAAGACACTCTAGGTGGCGTTTGAGTCCCAAGTCATAAAACTTGGGGAACAAGCACCAAAAAGGGGCCCAATTAAGATTCCTCAAAATCACAGTCCCAAGACCTTTGGGGAACAAATATTCCCTAGGTGTCATTTTAGTCCTGACCAAAAAATCAAGGACACACAGATGAAATCATTAAATTATCATTTATGCATTGGAGAATGTCAAGATTATCCAAAAAAATATATAATTCATAGGGATTTTGGATGCAAAATAGAACCAATTAAGACATAAATAGGGATAAATAAAGAAAGGTGGGCCCAAACAAGTGTGAAAATGCAAGGGTATGCATTTTACTATGCTGCATTTAACCCCCACTTTAGTGAGAGGATGAAATTGCTTCAAACTCACACTAAAGTGGTGCCAATCACACAATCAAGAGGGGTTCCAATGTACAAATGCTAGTAAGATAGGATGACAATAACCAAGAGGGATGATCAATCCCTAGGATCAAGATCCTATGACAAACCAACACAGGCACAAAGTAACACACATGCGGATGATATATGAAGCCATAACCAGATCACAAGCATACACCATCAAAGTAGAAAAAAGAAAAAAGAAAAAAGGAAAAAAAAAAAAAAGAAAAAAGAAAAAAATTGTATGGATTAAGCTTTGAATAGTCGTCCAACATGCTATGGACTAGGTCTAGGCTATTTTTCCAAAAGGAACATGTTGTCCACTATGCAAACAAAACACATGATCACAAGGGCTAATGAAGCTAGGTATCCACTAGGTGAGCCCCAAGAGGTCCATATCAAAGTCATAGCCCTATGAATATGATAAGCACAAAATGAAAATGCACACTCACAAGGGCTAGTGAAGCTAGTTGTTCACTAGGTAAGCCCTAGAGGAACAATATCAAAGCTGTACCTCTATGACTTTAATAAGGCACAAAAGGAAAATGCAACAAGAAATAAGGATGTTCAAATGGATTTTACTTAGTTTGAATGCAAGGTCTCATCTTAGGGAACATTGTGCTTAACATCTCCAAGAGAGGACAAGTCAAAGAAATATCATGCTCTCAGAGGAAATCAAACCCAATGACATCACCAAGAAAAGGACACATCGTAAGAAGAAAGAAAATCGCACAAGGGACATGAAAAAAAATGAAAATGAAATCATGCCAATGTATGCTTCCACTTTAAATGAATTACTAACACCATGTTGTGAGAAATTACTTTAAAGTGGACAAAATGAAAAGGAAAAGAGGGTTGCCCCCAAAATGCATAACTCAATATGTCACATGTGAGACAACTTAAGGCATGTCATCCATATCCCAATCTTGCTCTTTTATGTAAATGAAAGGTGGTCAACTAGCTAAAAGAGGCAACAATTGGTGACATACGAGGATAAGGCTATCTAACCCCTTGTCCCCACTTAGTGCAAGACAAGGATGAGCTGAAATGATTGATGAGAAACATGCTAGAGTGAAAAGTAGTATCAATTAGAGGAATTAGGTTCCCCCACATAAAAGAGAAGACCAAACTCATTAAGATGTTGGATTTTACTACTCAACGCCTTGCATCAGTTAGTGGAATGATCATGAACTCTATGATATATGCACAAAATGAATGTTTTTAGTAGAATTTATTTCGTGTACTTGGAGGGAGGGATATCAAACGATCTTCGAGAAGTCTCAACAAGATTTTGTCTCTATCAAAAGTAGAGGATGTTTCATTATTTTGCAAAAAAAATTCTCTTTCTTAGTATTAGTTGTCATACCTACACAAGAGTCTTTAGATTGTGAGATTTTGTTCTCTTCTCTAAAGGAAGGTGTCAAATCTATCAAATTCCAATCATTAGTGTCTTGTGTGATGACATTGATGTTAAGAGAGGACATCTCTGTTTCTCTCAAATTATAATAATCAAGACCATTAGTGTTGCTATTAAGTGAAGGCTTGTTTATTTCTATCAAAGGACAATAACCAAGACCATGGGTTGTTTCTTGCGTGTTAGGTTCTATAAGGAAATAGATACCTTGTTCTCGAGCACCACATCACTTTCCACTATATCCAAGTTGTTTCATAAGTTCTTTCCATAAAGCTTTTTCATTTCTTTAGGATTCAAAGATTGTTGATAGTCAATTTCATCAAAGTTTGTTGTGTATATTGTCCTTTCTTCTAAAGTGGTTAAGGTGGATGCTTTCAAAGGGTTTTCCTTTTCCTTTCCTATTTCAGAGTCCTTTGTTGTGATCTTGTATTCTCCCGTGAATGTAGGTGTGAAATCTAAGGAACCCCAATCATCTTCTAATAGCTTTGTGACTTTTGCAATGTGTTTTTCTTTGTCTTTTTGTTGCATGGGTTCCAGTTATGTAGTTGGTGTTAGGGTATGTGAAAGATCATGATGGACCAAAAAGTCACAATATGATGGGTATGTGTAGGGTATGTGGCTGATGACTTTTTTTTACCAAAAAATGATGAAATGAAAAGGGTTTTTCAATTAGATTCTCAGCTTTCCACCAATATAAATTATGTTTTACTTTGAATTTAATAAATAATTATTATTCATTTTCTATTTGAATTATGGCTAAAGTCCTGATTGATAAGCTAATTGAAAAAAATCTATTTGGTGAAAATTTGAAATTTTAATGCTGTAGTACTTAAATTTCAAGAAAAAAGTAGGTGTCTGTCTAAGCACCCTAACCACAATAAAATGATAATACTTTTTTATAATATTTTAGATATAAGTAGAGAACTCATGTTTGGATGTGATGCATATTTTTTTGTAATTTTTTTCCAAGTAGATAATTAATTATGAATTTTTTATTACAACTTAAAAAAATATAAAAAATCGTATGTTTGAGCACCTTAACTTGGTGAAAACTTCATGAAATTCAATTTTCTTTTTAATCCTATAGTATGCGAAGCATAGAATGTGACACATGTTTTGGATTCAAAAAATGTGATACCGTTTGAAAGCTATAGATGTTTTTCAATCATCCTATACGATTGGGACTTTAGTCGTAATTCAAATAGAAAAATAATAATAATAATTTATTAAATTCAAAGTAAAGCATAATTTATATTGGTGGAAAGCTGAGAATCTCCTTTAAAAACCCTTTTTGTTTCATCAATTTTAGGTAAAAAAAAATCGTTAGCTACATACCCTACACATACCCATAATATCACAAGTTTTTGGCCCATCATGATCCTACACATACCCTTAAGGTGGTCAGACATACAAGTTTTTATATTTTTTAAAAGGTGTAATACAAAATTCATAATTAATTATTTACTTGGAAAAAAAATACAAAAAATTATGCATCACATCGGGAAATGAATCCTCTACTTATATCTAAAATCTTATAAAAAAATATTATCATTTTATTGTGGTTAGGGTGGTCAGATAGACATGTACTTCTTATTTTTTCCTTAAAATTTAAGTACTACTGCATTGAAATTTCAAATTTTAACCAAATAGATTTTTTTTATTTTTAAATAAACCTAGTAGTTTAGAAACTACATTCAATTTGCTATAGATTCTATTCTTACATATTTTTGAAATGATATAGATAAGTTATTCAAATTTTTACATCAAGTTGCCTAACTCTAATTTTTCTAAAAATTTTGCCACTTAACCGGGGCCTATTTTTTCCATGATGATCCTACATATACCTGTTAATGTTTTCAAGGAGTTCTCTTTGTTTTCTAAAATTATAAGACACTATAAGGCTCATGATCAACATCAATTGTGTGTACTTTGTTGTTGTAGGTGTATTTCATTTTATGATGAAGGGTGGAAGACACCCCATTCATTGCATGAATCCACAATCTACCTAAAAGAAGGTTATATGAAGGATCACCAGGCATAACATGGATTGGGGTTTGTAATGTGGCCTTTCCAACTTTAATAGGTAAATTGATTACACCAAGCAGTTGGTTTTGCATGTTATCAAAGCCATTAATAGAGAAAGAGATGGGTAGGATTTTTTATTTGTCGACACCAAGCTTATCCAAAAGGTTTACACTACACACATTTAAGGTTGAGTCACTGTTAACAAGGGTTCATTTTATCCCTATCATATCATATTGAGCTATGATCATGAAAGCATCATTTTTTTTTTGCACTTCCAAAGGGAGGAGCTCACTTTGGTTGAAAACAATGTTGAAATTTATTCCTTGAATCATTGTTGCTATGTCATTCGGGCTTGCACTAGAGGGAACCACAACTTGTTGCAAGGCTGTTTGAAGCATAGTTTGATAATTAAGTGAATTCTGAATTGAGTCCCATAGGGATATCTTAGCAGGAGTATTCTTAAGTTGTTCAACAAGATCATACTCCTTCCCACTATGTGACTTTAAACATGGAGCAATAGGAAAAATAAGATTAGGCAATGGGAGGGATGTCACTAATACATTTGACTACAAAATACGACGAAACTGTCCGACAAAATATGTAAAATTCGATGTTCGTCGGGTGCTTGTAAAATTTGATGTGTAATTTCCAATTGTTTCGAAAGTTTATCCCCGACGTCCGTCGAAATATCGATAACCGGTGTTCGGTCGAAATGTCGGCTATTATTTTAAATGTTCGACAAACATGAAAAATTAAAAAAATCAAATTGTGGCGACATAAAGAAAAGTGAGTTCGCGGCTGATGTATTGCGACAGTGTTTTGCTCTACTTGAGACAGTTTGTGGAGAACTACGGACGATTTTCCTGGGAAAAATCAGAAAAAATTCAAGAAGATATCACCAGGTTGAGGATAGTCATTGTCTTTTTGCAGAATTCAGTAAGTCAGATTTGTAGTTCCAGGTTTGAAAATCATATTTTAAAGCAATATCTCATCAGATTTCATTTGTAGAGGTTTTGAGAATTTCATGTCAGATTTTGTTGTGTGGAATCACCATAAGATCACAACGGAGGAACAGATTCTTGTGAATGTAATTATGTGATCCATAACTGTATTGGTCATTTGGCACAGTTGTGCTATAACAAATACAGGATGCATTCATGTGTGACCCAAGTTTAATGTGGCTATTTTGTGATAGAAATGGAGGCACTCATTTAATGTAGTTAATTCAGGTTGTATAATGTAGGTGTCAATAATCATCATTGGGTGCATTCAGGTTGTCTCAAGTTTAACATGATAGGATGTAATTATAGCATGATCGAAGAGTGATTACCTCTTGCTGCAATAAAGAGCCTATAACTCTGGTTGATATGCAGAGTGGTTGTGTTATATCACTTATGTAGTGCATTCAAGCACAACCCATGTTTAATGGGCTATTCTAGAGAGTGATCAAGATTTTCTAAACCTTATGAATGTTACTTGACATATATGTGCATAATCTGAAATTCCTTCAGAGGCTTTTGAAGTATCAATGTATCCTATATAGGGTTTAGAATGATTTCTTTTAATTAAAAAATAAATAAATGATGACCTACTGTAATTAGATAATGTGGAGATCCTCCTACATCTGCCCACACACCTATCCTCTTTGTACTTGTATTGAAATTCATTACTCCATTACTAGGTTTTGCATGTGACATCTTTTAATATCTTCATGGCAGTGACTTTTAAATAGATCTTAGTCTTTTCTTTAATCCTTATCATGGTAACCCTTGAGTTCCATAATCCACCTTCAATCTCTTCTAAGAGCATTCTCTTAAGCTAGAATGCA
>VDFB02105785.1:161087041-161216512 GCA_007258455.2 Sequoia sempervirens | reverse complement strand
GTGCATCAATGTTTTTTGTGTTTTCATTAGGTTTGGATGACATGGTATTTACACTTCATTCAAAGAATAAAATTTAATTGAAGAAGCATGTAGAAGTTTCAAGAAAATAATTTTATTGGTCGACTCTTATTCCTTTCCACCATGGGAATTTTTGAGTTGCCAACCTAATTTGAATTTATGACATGGGTTATTTTGTGGCCGACCATGGTAAATGCTTCTAAGGTTGAGATGGTATAAAAGTAAGTTGAATTGTGAATATTTGTATGATAGTGTGATGCAAAGTGATGAAATTAGCGACAAATAATAAGAGTAGAAGTGTGTGTGTGAGTTGTGTTGAAGATAGTGAGACAAGGGTTTTTGTAATCTTGCAAATGTGCTTTAATTGTAGTGGTGGATCTTTTTGTTCTCTTTTGTATCTATAGGTAGTGAGCCTCCTTGCTAGGTCTAGTGAGTCCTTTTTGTAGGCAACAAGCCTTTGTATTTGGACAGTGAGCCTTTGTATTTAGTTTATAATCTTTATATTGTGAGTTAATCCTCACCGTGGTTTTTCTCTTATTGGGTTTTCCATGTAAAAATTTGGTGTTCATTGTGTTGATTTATTTTCTGTTATTTGTTTTTCATGCTCATATTTAATAACATAATAGTGTGGTTTAAGACTTGATAAGTGATAGATTTTTTAGTTGAACTTGTGTGACAACTGATTCACCCCCCCTCTCAGTTGTCTTGCGCCTGTTTAACAATTGGTATAAGAGCTATTGGTTCCTTGTGTAGAGCTTAATTGCTTAAGGAAGATCAGATGGTGCACAAGTTGGCGATCCCTATGTTTGATGGAATTGACTCTAATGATATGAAGGGACATATGAGAGGATATATTATCTCTCTTGGTTTCAAGACCTGGAAGGCTTTTGAGAATAAGTATACACTTTCGTTTGGTGGTGTTAATTTTGCAGGTGAGATCTCTGCCTATGAAGAAAATGAGAATGTGAAGTATGCAATTTGCAGTGGTTTATCTAAAAATGAGTGAGTTAAGGTTAATTCTCTGGATACCACATATGATGTCCGGAAGAAGTTGGAAGACATGTATGAAGGAAATGAAAAGGTGAAATTGACAAAGAGGCTGGCGACAAAGCATAGATTTATGAACCTAAAGATGGAAGATGGTGAAGAATTTACAAGTTTCTTTCAGAGAGTTGAACTGGCAGCAAATGAAGTTAGAAATCAAGGAGGAAAACTAGTAGATGAAGATATAATCGAGAAGATCCTGATCACTTTACCAGAATGTTACAGCGACAATATCTCTATTATTCAAGAAATGTATGATCCTAAGAAGTACACTTTGGAAGAGTTGTTCGGCACCTTGCAAGCATTCGAGATAAGGAAATTTTAGAAAGATGATAAGACAAAAGAGAAGACAAAAACAACAAATTTAAGGCTCTGAAGATTGAAGAACCAGATAGCGATGATGAAGAGTTGGAAGAAAACTTCACCCAAAAATTGAAGAAAGTTACCGAAAAATATAAAGGTATGTTACCCTTTAAATGTTTCAATTTTGGTAACATTGGTCATTATGCCTCGAGATGTCCGAATAGGGATACACATAAAAAGAACAAGGACTATAAGGATAAGGATAGGAAGGATATGAAGTATAAGAAGTTGCATTATGTTAAGGAAGAGGTAGTTATTTCTGATGATGAATCTGAAAATGAGGTTGATGATAGTGAATGCTTATTCTTAGCTTTGGAAAGTAAATTTGTATCCAATAACTTTGGAAAATGTGTAAGTAAGAAGGCTCTAGAGGTTAAGAAGAATAGGATGGAAGGTAATTTGGTTACCACTTTTCATACACGACAAGATGAAGACTACTGGGTAATTGATAGTGGATGTTCAAATCACATGACCAGAGATAAGAGTAAGTTCACTAAGCTTGAAAAATATGATAGTGGTTTAGTCATGTTCAGTGATGATTCAGGAGCTAAGATCTATGGTAAAGGTTCAATTAGTTTTGATGGAGTGCACAATACTGATGATGTATATTATGTGAAGGGTTTGAGGCATAACCTTTTGAGTGTTGGTTAGATGTGCAGTAATGGATTTAAACTTGTGTTTCAAAACAATACCTGTGAAATTAGAAAAGGATTCAGAAATGGAGATATGATTTCTACTTGAAGAACTCATGGAAACATATATCAGTTGAAGGGAGTTGATGGTCATTGTCTTGTATCTCAAATCAGTGAAATTTGGTTATGGCACCAAAGAATGGGACATGTGATCTTTGATAACCTAGTCAAGATCAGTGCTAAGGAGATTGTTTGAGGAATTCCTAGAACCACAAGACCTGCTAATGCTATTTGCAAAATTTTTCAATTGGGGAAGCATACAAGATGTAGCTTTAAGGGAAAAGAACATTCTACTACTGCAATGCTGGAGTTGATTCACATCGATCTCTGTGGTCTGACCAAGATTGGAAGCCTAAATGGAGATAGGTACTTTATGTTGCTTATTGATAATTATACTCGAATGACATGGGTTGCTTTTCTCATAGAAAGGAATCAGGCCCTAGATAGGTTTAAGGTATTCAAAGCAAGAGTGGAAAATGAAGTAAATCTGAAAATCAAGTGTTTGAGATCTGATAGAGGTGGTGAATTCACTTCTAGTGAATTTAATGCATTCTATGAGAAGCATGCCATAAAAAGATAGTTTTCTGCTTTAAGAAGAATGGAGTAGTTGAAAGGAAAAATAGGATAGTACAGGAAGCTGCTAGAACTATGATGAAAGAGTCCAATGTACCAGATGTATATTGGAGAGAAGTGATACATACTATTTTTTGTGTTCTTAATAGAGTTCATATCAGACACAACAACACAAAGACACCTTTTGAGTTATGGACTGGTAAGACTCCTACTGTAATATATTTTAAGGTATTTGGAAGTAGATGCTATATTAAAATATATGATGAAAATATTGGAAAGTTTGATGCTAGATGTGATGAAGGAATATTTCTTCGATACTCTACTACTAGCAAGGCATATATATGTCTTAACAAAAGGTTGAGAAAGATTATTGAAAGGGCTAATGTGAAAGTTGATGAAGACATACACAAACCTATTGAGATGAGTGAAGTTGAACCTGATGATCCTATCTATGGACATGTACTTGAGGAGAACAAGGAGAAGGAAGAAGAAGAGAAAGAAGAAGAAGAAGAAGAAGAAGAAGATAATGCACTGGAACTTGCTACTAGGACTCCTAAATATGTATAGAAGAATCATCTTGAAGATTAGATAATTGGAGATAATAGTGAAGGTGTGAAGACAAGAAGCAGAGTTGCAGCTGGGGTAAATTTGTGTTTACTTTCTAAAATAGAACCTAAATTTGTAAAAGAATCATGTGAAGATGAAAGTTGGATGAGAGCTATGAAAGAGGAATTGCAACAGATAGAAAATAATTAGACATGGGAAATAGTCCCGAGGCCTATGAAAAAAAATGTGATTGGCTCTAAATGGGTGTTATAGAATAAGCTGAATGAAAACATGGAGTAGTAAGGAATAAGGCAAGACTGGTATGCAAAGGATATTCACAAGTTGAAGGTATAGATTTTGAAGAAACATTTTCTCTTATGGCCAGAATGGAAGCTATCAAAATGTTTTTGGCATTCTCTGCCCACAAGGACTTCAAGGTATATCATATGGGTGTTAAATCAACTTTTTTGAATGGTGAGTTGGAGGAAGAAGTGTACATGGAGCAACTTGAAGGGTTTCAGTTGTTTGAAAAACCAGACATGATTTGTAAGTTGAAGAAGGCGTTGTATGGACTGAAGCAAGCTCCCATAGCTTGGTATGCAAGACTTGACATATGTTTGACAAAGCAAGGATTCAACAAAGGTTCTTCTGACAACAACCTCTACTTCAAAGTGCAAGGTAATAAGATGTTGATTGTAGTTACAGTTTATGTTGATGATATCATTTTTGGTGGAAATGATGGCATGTGTAAAAAATTTGCTAAAGAGATGCAAAAAGAATTTGAGATATCTATGATTGGTGAATTGAATTTCTCCTTGGTCTACAAGTGAATCAAACTGATAAAGGGATATTCATTTCACAATCTAAGTATGTAAAAGAGTTGTTGAAGAAGTTTGGGATGGAGGATTCTAAACTGGTTTGTACTTTTATGGTAATCGAATGTAAATTAAGCAAAGATGATGAATATGCTAAGATTGATAAGAGAAAATACAGATCCATGATTGGCAGACTGTTGTACCTTACTGCTACCAGACTAGATATTATGCATGTAGTGTGTTTATTTGCTAGATTCCAAGCAGATCCTAAAGAGGCACATGTTGTAGCTATAAAAATGATATATTTAGATACCTTAAAGGTACACTGGATTATGGGCTATGGTACCCTAAGAGTAATGATTTCACCTTGAGTCCCTATATAGATGTTGACTGGGCCAGATGTGTAGATGACCAGAAAATTACTAATGGTTGTGCTTTCTTTCTTGGTAGAAGATTAGTTTCATGGTTGAGTAAAAAGAAAGACTCGATTTCTTTATCTACTGCAAAGGCATAGTATATTGTTGTAGCATCCTGTTGCACACAAGTTTTGTGGATGAAGAAAACTCTAAAAGACATTGGTGTGGTATGTGATCAGCCTATTTCTATTTTATGTGGCAATACAAGTGCAATAAATATTTCGAAGAACCCAATTATGCATTCAAGAACGAAGCACATATCTATCAAGTATCATTTTCTGAGAGAAAAGGTGTTGGAGAATGAGGTAAGAATGGAGTATGTGACAACAAAGGAACAAATTGTAGACATATTTGCTAAGGCTCTTCTGAAGGATACTTTTGACAGTCTTAGGGAGATGTTGGGGGTCATTGGCCCTCCTAACTAGGTGCACATGAAAGTGCATCAGTCCAATGAATTCACAGATTCTTCATTTATTTGGACTGATAAATGGGTCTATTCTATAGGAGTAGAAATGGTTTTGATTGAGCTGCAGTATGGATGTACTCCTAAGGGGGAGTAATCAAAACTATTGTTCTTTGCCATTGATGTCAAAGGGGGAGAGATTGGTGTAAGGTGGAGAGAAAAGTCATGTGAAAAACAATGCTCTTGGTATTGTGAAGGAAGATGTTGTCTTTGATGGTTTTTCACATCATGTGTTGCCATCAATGACAAAGGGGGATGTTTTTTTAGTTATGAGCAAGTTTGGTGGTGTTGTCATTGATGTTGTCATTGCTCTCAACACTGTTCAGTATGTTGCACATTGTATATATATAGTTGAGATGTTGCTGAGATGTTGTGAGTACATGGAGCTATCTTATATGGCTACAGATGTGTTGTGTTGATGAATTTCCAAGTGCTTTTGAGAAAACTAATAAAGAAGAGAAGTCAGAGTGATGAATGCATTCAGATTGTGCTCTGGTATGTGCTTCACATTTCTCCTATGTTGATCCCATGCCTGTGCGGTTCTGGAGTTTTCATTGCAGTGATCTGATGATGATTTATTCTGAGTTTTAGTTTCTAGTGAGATGGTTCATAAAAGTTGTGTCCACCGGTATGTGTGTTCTATTGATAGACTTAGTGTTTTGTGGATTGGGAGAAATATTTTTGCTCTGCAATCCTTCATTTTTTTGTTTCAGATCTTGTAGATCTGGGATATGTCTTGTGAAGGTTTTTTCCATGCTCTGGCAAAGAAGGTCAAAGTTTGGTAATCTAGAAGTCATGTTTCTTTATTCTAGTACAAGTTTGCATAGTTTGGATGATTTGGTAAAAGGTATTCAGTGTATGAAGTATGTTGTATGCTGTTTTTCTGTAGAAATATTTGAACAAGTCTAAGATGAAGTCTCATGAATATTGAAGTGTGCTGAGGTGTTTGCATGTAATCTTCTTGTTGGGAAGCATGTGCGTCAATGTTCTTTTGTGTTTTCATTAGGTTTGGTCAACCTGATGTTTACACTTCATTTGAAGAATACAATTTAATTGAGGAAGCGTGTAGAATTTTCAAGAAAATAATTTTATTGGTCCACTCTTATTCCTTTCCACCGCAAGAATTTTTGAGTTGCCGACCTAATTTAAATTTATGAAATGGGTTATTTTGTGGCCAACCTTAGTAAATGATTGTAAGATTGAGAATGGTATAAAAGCAAGTTGAATTGTGAAGAGTTGTATGATAGTGTGATACAAAGTGACAAAACTAAGCCACAAATCATAAGAGCAGAAGTGTGTGTGTGAGTTGTGTTGAAGACAATGAGACAAGGGTTTCTGTAATCCTGTGAATGTGCTTTAATTGCAGCGGTGGGTATTTTTGTTCCCTTTTGTATATGTAGGTAGTGAGCCTCCCTCTTGGACAATGAGTCCTCTTTTGGGTAGTGATCCCTTAGTAGTGAGTCTTTGTATTCAATTTATAATCTTTATATTGTGAGTTAATCCTCACCGTGATTTTTCCCTTATTGGGTTTTCCACGTAAAAATATGGTGTTCATTGTGTTGATTTATTTTCTATTATGTGTGTTTCATGCTCATATTTAATAACAAAATAGTGTGGTTGAAAAATTGATAAGTGATAAAGTTTTTATTTGAATTTGTGTGACAACTGATTCACCCCCCCTCTCAGTTGTCCTGCGCCTGTTTAACACATTATTTTGCAGCAACATCTAGGTTGATGAAAAACCAATACAAAACTAAAATAAATCTAATGTATAACATCAAATATCAAATGTAGAATGGTTTTCCTACAAGCTATCCTCTTTCACCCAATTCTAGTTCCTTCAACCTATAATCTTCATTAAAAATCAGTGATGCAATCAAACCATGAAATCACCAATCTTCTTGTTGTTGTAGCACACCTTCAAACCTGCAAAAAAATGTCTTCTTGGTATCTTTCAACCCTTCTTCTACTAAATCTCTCAAGGTCCCTTCACATGGACCTCACTAGCTCATTATCTTCCAAAATGTGGAGATCACTAGCTCCCAAAAACATGGGCTTCTATGCAAATAAAAATCTGCAACAATTTAATCTTCAAATCTTGTCCTCAATCCAATATCTCCCCATTTGAACTACAAAATCTCCCAAATTCATCTTCCCAAATGACAAGGCCTAAATATATAGATTTTTTAATGAGAAAAACCATTATGGTTTTCCAAAACCACAAGAAAAAGTCATCCTTGGAAAAACCACATCTCATTTAGAGAAATAATCATAAAATAATAAAATTAATCAATGCCCACATGGCCTTCACATGGGAACCTAAACCATGGCCAATCAACTTGGGTCAATTCTAGCATCTTCATTAATCTTCGACCACCCTAACAGCTCCAAATATGAACATGCACCAACATGGAAAGTTGGCAGCCCACCATGAAAATGCATGCAAAACATACAAAAGAACATGCAATAACATGCATATAAAGTGGTTTCCACCTAGAAATGAATGCTTGAAAGAGAATATTCCAATTTAAATGCCTTGGAAACATTTACCTTGACATATTTCCTCCAAAAATTGCATTTACATATCACCACAAGGGAAAATCACATTATTGCAAATTAAAATATTTATTTTCCACACACCTTAACCCTTGCTGAAAACAACAAAAATAAAATAGCAATATTTTTGGTGATGCAAGATTTCTAGTGTACCCCTAGACACTCCTACATCAAACACTTGGGGTAGGAAACATTTTGTGAATATGGATTCACAAAATGGAGTTGGGTGGTAGCACCACCCTTTCAGATTGCAAGCAATCCTCAAAAAACTTCATCATTGAATTTGGTACCTACAATTGAGTCTTCTTTCTCCTCTTCCAACACTTAGCTGAAACAAACAACCTCCTCCATTGACAACTTTGCACCCCATTCTTCTCTCCTCTCATGGACTTGTATCCACCATGTACCATCCTCCTTTGCCATATCTCTTCTTCCTTTCTTTCCTTCTTTGTGGGATCCAACCCACCACAAACCAACCCCCTCCACCAAGTTTCCCTTGCACCATCATCTATACCTTCTACATACAAATATGTATTATCCAAACAACAATTAAAATCCACTACATCCTTATACAAATCTACAATTACTACTCCATGGAAATTAAAAATTTCCATCTGGATGAGCTCTGTTCTTGCTTGAAATCCTCTTCTAATCTCACCAAAGAAGGTATAGAATCATCACAACTAAATTTAAAATTAAAATTTACCTCATTCTTGTTCGTTGTCACAACATCCTTTTCCTCATTCTTTGCTGCAACATCCATCTTCTCACCTCCAATGACAAGTTTTAAAAACTCCTCTTCATTTGTGTCTATCTATTCTCCTTCCAACAACTTCTTGATTCTTTCCATCTCTTATTTCAACAAGAAATCATCTTCATCTTCACTAATTTGTTCATCAAATTTTGGACCATTGTTATTCACAATTTCAAATTGCAAACTTTCTTCATCTAGTGGATTTGATTTACTAAATCCACTTTCTACTATTGCAACCTATGCCTTATTATCCTCTTCACTTGTTTGGGCTACCCCCACATGTTCATCCTTACATTCAACCCCTACCAATGGGCTACAACATTCTTTATTTCTACTCTTCTTTTCATCATCCTATTTTAAGAGAATGTTCTTCTTCCCATGTCTCTCATCCCATGCTCTCACTTCCTCTTTAATATTCATTTCCAATACATTTACTTTAGCCTAGATCTTTTTAAATTCTTCATGGTAAGTTTCCTATTTTCCGCTTCTTCCCAATATTGAACATTCCTAGAATAAAATTCTTACGGGCCTCCTCAAGACCCATCCCATCCTCTCAACTGCTACACATCACATGCTCTAGAATATGAAAATACATTTCCTTCGCGGCTTCCTAGTGCTCAATTTCTAATGGCTTCTCTCCTACTTGCAACAATCCTTTTGAGTTTTCCACAATCACTTCCTCTTCTATACCTATAGGTCATTGTGTAGACTGCCTCACGTTTGATGATTTGCCCACATACTCAAGATCACTAGCTCTAATACCACTAGTGAAAGGTAGACTCACCCTTCTCTTTCACAAATGCAAATCACTTAAATGATTTGACTTAAATTTGAAATAACTTAGAAAAGAAAAATGGTTCAATGAATAAATTTTGTAAACAATTTTTTAAATTCTTTATTCAAAACTTTCCTACAAACATTAGAGTAGCTTCTCCAAAATGGAAATACAAAGATTGTAGCCTCTTGGACTGATAAATACACATTAAAAATTAGATTCAAATATGATTTTAATAGAAAATAACAACAAATACAAAATATTGATTCAACTCCTTCAAATCACTCTCAATCTACAACCTTCACCTTGCAAACTTTGATCTACAAATTGTATCCATCTTCAACAATGAATTCCATGATCCATTTTTCTGTCACGAAAACCCTCAAATTTCATAGCCAAATCTAGAAAACCCTTGGTTTCTCACATTCAATAATAGCTAAAATTCACCTTTAAACAATGAAATCAAAGCTTGAAGGTCCAAATATATTTTTTATGGAAGAACAACTCAAGACTCCCAAAAATTAGTGTGGAGATTGCAGCCCCATAAAAAAAATTCATGCAGCTTTGAAACTACATACAAAATTCATGGCAGACCCTCTTTTGAAGATTATTTTGAACCATCAAATGTAATCATTTTCTATTGAAAACTTGGAAAATGAAATCCCCCACATTCATCTTTAGGAAAGTGAATAGATCATGATTTTTCTCCCAACAATACCCCTCTAATTTCATAGCCAAAAATAATGATTTATTAAATAAATTAGCTTAATTATTGTGCAAATTAATAATTATTAAAATATGAATAATAACACAATAAAAATGGTCATGTAATGATTGATTAGTTATATCCCCCATTCATGGGGAAGGTTGGGATAATCCACCTTCGAATTCAAGGTAAGGCATAGCATGTATGCCTTCTTTCATTGGATGGTGCAAGCTCAACTTAAATGGTGCATCTAGCCTAGATAATCCTTAAATATTTACATAGTAATTTGTATATTGAGATATCATGATGGTTATCTGGTTGGAGTGGCCTTAAAATTGTTGGGGCATGGAATGAACAATGAAGCCAAGGCTCATGAAATTTTTCTAGGTCTACAAGCATTTGTTCATCTTAGGAAAAGAAGGGTGTAAGTCAATGAAGATTGTATGGTTATTATCAATGCCATAAGGATTGGGGATCATAACATTATAAGATTAATATCTTGAATTAGATTTGGTTTTTGGTAGAAAAATTATATGAATTCATAATTAAACACATTTATAGGGAGATTAGCTCCTGGCACATAAACTCTTTTGCCAACTTTTCCATAGACTATGGAATAGGGTGTATTATAGGGGAGAACTTACATTATTGGAAGAGAAGAATTCCCAATATCTTCAATGATGGTACCATATCATCAAGAGATTGGACTTCACAAAGTAATGGCAAGGAAAGTTGTCCAATCATGCATAATTAAGAAAGAATGTCCCTTCATAGTTGGAATATTGAAAAATAGAGGATCATGGGAAGATATGGTACCTATTTGATTAAATACATTACCTCTTCCCCATTCTCATTGTATTTCCTTGAAATATATCAATAATAACATTATTAAGTTGAATTTCTAAGAAGAGGAAAATTACCCTTTTAGGGGAAATAATTGTTTTTCATTTGAAAATATCTTCAAAAGTGAGTGTGGTGATAATGATTCACCTGGTTAGGATGATGTTGGGGAATTTATTATTCTCAACTACTCATAGGTATCATATTAATATAAACATTTCTTCCATGTTTGTAGTTTTTTTCTTGGAAGGAGGTGAAATGAAAGATGTGATTAGTTATGTATTTGAGTCTTTTATAAAGCCAAAATGGTGTAGGGGACTTGATTTTTTTGGATGATCTATCATCACTAGTGTGAGCTTTCATCCCAATGTGGGTCAATGGCTAGGGTTTAACTCTACTCCAACAATACAATGGATCTCATTTTTTATTGTTTTTGTAGGTCACAATTACAATATCCATAAACATTAAGCAAAGTGTGGAATCGCATTCCTCAAGTTTTTCATGGAAACTACTCCATCTGTAAGTATCAATTGGGATTTTGTGGTGGAAGAGGATTCAACTAAACAATGAAGAGGATAATGCCCTTGTGCAACAAGGATAATTAAAGGTTTGCAATAGTTCATACTCTAATGTAGGCTCATAGAGTAGTAATACTCTATAAAAAAAATATTTTAGCATAATAGATTTAGCAATATTCCCTTGGTGCATTTGAAACTTATCATCCCACTAGAAATTTTGTATGTTGACCTTCTATAAAAGAACAACATTAATTTTGTATATTTTCTTGTTTTTATCATATAGATATGATCCTCAAGACCATGTTTATGTAATAAAAAGAAATAAAATAATTAATTAGTTATATTTAATTTTTTCTCAAATTATTAAATATAAACATAATCTTTACCAATTACAAAATATATAACATATTGTTTATTTCTTCTCATTATCCTTTATTGATCATTAGGAAAAATTAATGAGAAATTTACCAACCATTTATATGATTATGAATTCTATAAACTCTTTAATATTAATAAAAAAAATGCGATACTCCCACAATAAAACAATATTTGCAGAAAAATAATTTTTATAACCATAAGTTTGAGTATTTGAATTTTTATAAAGGTAAATAGAATATTAAAGATTTCATATGATATTATTGTTTTTATTTTATGTAAAACAAATAGTCTATTTAAAAAGTTTTTAGTGTATTTTATAGTTTTAAGTAAGAAATTATTTTTTAATAAAAAATTAATGTTAAGAGTTTATATATTCAAAAAGATTTGATGTTTGATATATCATTTAAAATTACATTCAGATTTTTAGTTTAGATAATGAAATCATTTTTTTGAAAAATTGGAAGGGTTTAAGGGATTGAGCTTAATTGGTTAAAGCATCGAATTTTCAGTGTGGAGGTCCAAGTTTGAATCCCAAGGAGACATCTAAGACGGAATTCTGAGTTGTGACTCTTGGTCTTCCATAATTGACCTCAAATGTGAAAGTGGTTTCGAAATAAGAGAATTTCTAAATTGTGACTCTTGATCTTTCATTAATTATTTAAAAAGTAACAGCTGAGTATCAGAAAAGGGATTCCTTCAAGAATTTCTTGTGCATGATAGGCAATGAACATATACATAAAACCAGATAAATATGTCATTTTTTAATATCCACAATATGATGTTGGACTTACAATTAAACATTGTCAATAGTTTGAATACCAGCTGATCATCAGGAGGATCATTTTTAGACTTTCCTGTGCATGACATGTCTTCATAGCAGATCAGTCTCTCTTTGAATGGAAACCGGGAGAGAATAAAAGTCTATTGCTACATGTAGGTTCAGATCTAGACTGAATGTTCACAATGCTCATATACAGATCAAGGGAAATAAAAAGCAATAAAATTCAATTTACAGATCAATAAACAATATCAACATAAAACATATAATCATTTATTTGTATTTTCCAATACATGTAACATACAATAAGATTCTGATCCATGTTATTTAGAGTTCTGTAAATCACCTATTTCTTTCTTTTGGAGAAAGTCAGTAAGGTGTATCATGGACTAGATTGTTCTATGTGGCAATATTCACCACAACATAATAACTATTTCTTTTATGTAAGCATGGTGTTTATATACTACCATGCCTATATATCGGACCAACTGGGCTCAATTCCCCACGATGTAATCTGATCTTTTTAATGTGATATGAAGCATGCCATGAAGTCATAAAACCTTCAATCCTTCTTCAAGTCAACAGACCAACAAAAGTGGCTCAAAATCTTCAGACAGAGTTGATTATGACTAGCCTAAAGTTGATAAGTAGGAGGTATTTTTCCACAGCGTGTCAAATTATGATATTGCTATCAGGATTCAACCGTGTAGTTTCGAGTCAAACTCATTGACCCATGTTTCATGAGTAGTGGTTCAACAAGAACCCATCTCATGATATCGAATGGTCCACTTAGCACTCATTGCATCTAGGTGATGCTCACAGTAGGTGAAGACCGTCCATCCCGAGGTCACCCATCCAGAGATTAGCTCGCAGCTTAACCGGTAGTTTCTCCAAGGTTAAGCCCGCTTTGAGTTGTTACCCCATTTGCAAAACCTTCAGCAAGTGTTGTGCCTTATGAACCATTCATAATAGAGCCCCTTTAGCTCATCAATTGATAAGTAGGAGGTATTTTTCCACAAGGTCAAATTATGATATTGCTATCAAGATTCAACCGTAGTTTCGAGTCAAACTCATTGACCCATGTTTCATGAGTAGTGGTTCAACAAGAACCCATCTCTCATGATATCGAATGGTCCACTTAGCACTCATTGCATCTAGGTGATGCTCACAGAGGTGAAACATCGTCCATCCCTGAGGTCACCCATCCCAAGATGCTCCAGCCAAGCTTAACCGGAGTTTTCCAAGGTTAAGCCCCGCTTGAGTTGTGCCTCCATTTGCAAAACCTTCAGCAAGTGTTGTGCCTTATGAACCATTCATAATAGAGCCCCTTTAGCTCATCAATTGATAAGTAGGAGGTATTTTCACAACGTGTCAAATTATGATATTGCTATCGATTCAACCGTAGTTTCGAAGTCAAACTCATTGACCCATGTTTCATGAGTAGTGGTTCAACAAGAACCCATCTCTCATGATATCGAATGGTCCACTTAGCACTCATTGCATCTAGGTGATGCTCACAGGTGAAGCACTGGTCCATCCCGCGAGGTCACCCATCCCAAGACGCTTCCAGCAAGCGCGCTTAACCAGGGAGTTTTCCAAGGTTAAGCCCGCTTGAGTTGTTACCCCATTTGCAAAACCTTCAGCAAGTGTTGTGCCTTATGAACCATTCATAATAGAGCCCCTTTAGCTCATCAATTGATAAGTAGGAGGTATTTTTCCACAGCGTGTCAAATTATGATATTGCTATCAGGATTCAACCGTGTAGTTTCTAAAGTTCTCCTTCATATCTAAATCACATACAACTTTTAGGGTGTAATATAAGAACAACTTCTTATAGACAAATTTCCATATTCCTGCATCTATACCTTGGATATATTAGGTCAAGATTGCAAACTAATATAGCAGAATTTCAGTTATTCTTCCATGAATATAGATATCTATGATAAAGATAAGAGAACATTTGTATAAGTAACTGCTGAAAATGTTCATATATAAGTAGCTAATATTTCCACAGGACCTGCACCCATGCTGGAATGATGCTTCCTTGTGATGAGTAGACCACCCTGGATAACTGAGCTTGAGCTTGTGTTTGTAAATCAGACTCCAACATTCTCTTGGGTGAACTTGTAATCAAAGCAAGGATTATGAGTAGCATGATTTGCATCACAAGAAATTCATGAGTGCTTTCTCCCATGGCTGAATAGCAAGCAGCGCTTGCAGAGGCTTCAACTGGAACGAGAGATGCAAAGAAAAACAACCCAGCTGATTACACATGAGATCACAATGGAAGCAAAACTAGAAACTGATGTGGATCATTTGAAAAGGATGATCATGGCTTTTGAAGATTGCAACTGAATTGTTTTTCTTGGCCGACACATCAGGACTTTGGTGGTGTTTTGTTTAATGATGAACATGAGCTGTACTGCTGTTCCCCATAGCTCAGGGCGGGCATGAGGATGATCATAATGAATGGATGTCAGAAGTGGCGGAGATGATTGAGATTAAGGAGATAGTGGAAGACAAGGCCTGTTGATGTTAGGGTTTTGCAATTTTCTTTATTTTTTTAATGCCAAATTTTGTATAAGGTGGTAGATTTACTAGGTAAGGCTTCCAATATTTTGATTTTTTGTTATGGGTGTCATTGTTATTGAGGTCAGCTTGAAACTGCAGTCCTTTGCCCCGCGTGGGTTTGCTTGCAATGCACACTTAAGAGTGCAGCAATCTTGAAAACACCCCCGCTTCCACTTTTGTGGGGAATAGTAAATTGGCTTGCTAGAACAAATTACTAAACAAACTGAAAAAGTAAAAATACAAACACGGTTCACATGTCGATCCCACATCAGCATACATATACACAAGGACATGTAGATGTGGGCAATGATCTATCTAGTTAGATATCCCAACTAAGCAGATAACTGGAGTTTGAGTGGTGACATGACAGAAATCAAAAAGATAGATTGATGGGCATCTCTATTTTGTATTTTTAAGTCTTAAAGTTTTGGTAGTTATGAAGGTTATAAATATCAATCTTTTATTATTGTTTTGCATTTTATGATCAAAGATATTAGATTTCTACAGTCCATAATTATAATATCCCAACTAAGTAGATAGCTGACGTTTGAGTGGTGTCATGACTAAAACCAATAGTTTTGAATGATGGGGCATTTGTATTTTGTACTTCTAAGTCTTAAAGTTTTGGTAGTTATGAAGGTCACAAATATCAACCTTTCATTATTGATTTGCATATTTATGATCAAAGACATTAATTTCCACAGTCCATAATTATGATAGTATATTCTTAGGGATTAAACTGCATTATGTTAAAAAAATTAACACAATTTAATCCAGAAAAACATACTATCATCTCCATGACCACCTTGTTTACTGATTAATCTTACCATCTCTTATTAGAAAATCTCATTTACCAAGTTTTGAATTTAATCTGGATTAAATGCCCATCAGATAAACTGACAATATAGCGACTGCCCAAAGACCCACATGCAAATATTTTCAATGCCAAAATGTTGGCTATATTAAAGAAATAATAAATACTAACATTCAGTTTCCTAGGGAAGCATGAGATCGTATTCATTGCAGAATTTGAATACTTAATAGTTATTCCAATCTTAAATGGACCAAGCCGGACAGGCCTTGATGAATCCCAAAAATTTAATAAGAAAGCATTAAATTCAGTGGCAGGCTGACTGATCAGTTCACCATACTTGTCCTCCATCCCTACAATAAAGGGCAACTTTGGGGCAAAGGCTATAGAGGTAACAATTTGCACCGGGCATCGATGGCCATCCCATTGCTGCACCCGTGCAAACCCTGCAAGCCTCTGCTACGGTCAAACCTGCTGTGCTCGTGCTTGTCTCTCCTAACGGTTTCTGTACTTCCTGCTGCAGCTGTCCCATCACCTCCAAGTCCGGCACTCTTCACTAAATTTATAGACAGCTGCAATGCAATTAAAAAAAAATTGACTTACAAATTTATTTATTTTTTACTATGTTTTAAACAATTAAAAAAGAATGGCATTTTACTAAATTAAATTTAATAAGAACATGGTATAATTAAACACAGTAAATTTTTTGTAATTTAATTTAATTTAATTTAATTATTGTGTTTTAATAAATTATTTTGACTTAACAAAAAAATTATAAAAAATAATTGTGAAATTAAAATATTAGTTTTATAATATAAAGGATTAATTAAAAATCGTTAAAATAGTTTTATTTGAGTTCAAGTAAAAAAAATTACTATGTTTTATATTATTTAGAAACGATTTAAATTTAATTTATATAATTTTTTAAAATTATTTTAGAGTTCAAATTAAGTATAATTTGTTTATAATTTAACACATTTTATTATATAAATATTATTAAATATAAATTAAAAGAATTATAATTATAATTAAATATTTGAATATTAAACTATTAAATAAATTGGTTTAATTCTTATAAATTAAGTGTATTTTTTATAAACAAGAGCTGTGGGCAGCCAAGTTTCTGCCAAAATGTTATAAAATAGTTATGTTTTAAAAAATTAGAAATGAAATTATTGATGACAAAAAGTTATAAAATATTTATGTTTTAAAAATTTAGAAATGAAATTATTGTGTAACAAGAACAAATGATTAAGCTAAGGATTGTATTTGTTGTCATAACTTTAGTTCTAGAGAATTCTTAATTACCAATTTTTATTTCTGCATATGAATCCAATTGAATGCCTTTCCATATCATTATGGAAAATTTTATTATTGCAATCCTAACTCTAACACTAATTAAGCCCTAACCCTAACCTAATTGAACTTGTATTATAACCCTAACTTTAACACTAATTGAATTGTAATCAGGACCCTAGGTATCATTGAAACCTAATCCTAATTGTATCAAAACTTAGGGTTAGGGTTCAATTAGTATTAAATTTGGGTTAGGGATCAATTAGGGTTACAATTCAATAAGGGTTTAATTAAGGTCAGGACCCGCACGTGAATTGGCTGCAAATCTAAGTTGTCAATACGCTACTGTAATAAGTACCATTATTTATTTTCAAAAAGCAATTCAAGATTTCATTTCGAATGGAAAATAATATATTAAAAATTAATATAATATTAAAGTGGAGAATATAGTAGAAATTCTAATAATCAATAAAAATGTTAAATTTAAATGTTAATCAGGTTTTAAAAATATAATTAAATAATAATGTATTTATTGATTTGTCAATCTAAATTAAATAAAATAATTATGTTTAAAAAATTATTAGATAAAGATATTAAGTGAAAGTAAAAAATAATTATGATAGAGTTCACATATATATTTATTTTATTCTATTTTATTTTTACTTGTTTAAAGTTATTTTATTCTATTTATTTGAAAAATTATTTTATTAATTTTATATATTTTTAAATATATATGTGAACTCTATCATAATTACTTTTTACTTTCACTTAATATCTTTATCTAATAATTTTTTAAACATAATTATTTTATTTAATTTAGATTGACAAATCAATAAATACATTATTATTACGCCGAAAGGCGTTATACAGTGAAAGCATTCAAGGAATATTCTTCGTAAACTTTTTGAAGCTACTTTGAAAATGACAGGCAGGTGGAAGTCATGTGTTGCTTTTGCATTTATTAATCTGAAGGAATTAAAATTCATGAAATTTTATGAGATGTGCATATTGATAGGGTAGTGGAAAGTGGCTTTGGCATGCAAACTGTTGGCATGCAAACTGTTTCTTTAATTTACCCTCATATAATATTCATGTCAAAATGCCTTTCCATATACTTCGCTTGAGATTTATAATTGCCAGCTCAAGCATTCATAAGCGCAAGGCAATATGAAGCTGCGAGGAGATTCAAACCTTAGACGTCTTCTGCAACAACAATGGTGGAAATTGTGAGAGCATACACACCCATTCTGGCATTAATAATTGTAGCGCTGGCATTCATGGTGGCACTAGGAAGACGGGGCCGTGGAGTGATGGTACAACAGATAGACGTAGATTTTAATTGCACCGACCCCATCATCAACATCTCGCCATGCCTATCTTACATGATAAGACTAGTCGAGCGTTCCATTCCTGAAGATGACTGCTGTGAGGCACTGGCCGTAGTCATCACCAACCATGCAACGTGCTTATGCGAGCTTTATGCCAACAATGATTTTTTGGGCTTTCCCATTAATCAAACTCTGCTATGTCGTTCCCCTCTTCCTGCAATCTTCTATATCCACATGAAATTGACCAATGCACATATATGTATGTAATTACAAGTTGTGTGCATTGTTCGCTGCGTTCTTTGCTTTTCAGGCCTTCAAGATTTGAACCCTTGACCTTGGAAAACTAAAGAAAATTACAGGTTTTTAAATTTTTGTTTTCTAACTGTGGATTTTGGTTTTGTCCAGTTGTTTTTCCACCTATTAGTGCTAGTCCCGTTGATCAGCCTGGTATGGCCGAATCTTTACTTCATTTACCATTCCCAACATCTTTTGAAATCTTTCTTCTTTATGAGTTCTTTCAAATCTTTGACATTGAGTTGCAAGAGCTTCTGAGAGGGAAGAGGATGCCCATTTCCATTGCTACTCTGCCTTAGTTGTATTATGAAAGATATGGAAAGACACTTCAGGTGGAGGGCTATTTGACAAAGAGCCAACACCATGGCAAGGTTGGTTACAGCCTTACAAAGCTGCTGGCATGCCTCAAGGATACTGTCACCCTCATTGATAGGCATTATTTTCTTACATTTTTTAATTTTTTATGCTTGATTAGTAGAGTGTGGTGTTTCCAGAGTCCATGCAAATGATTCGTATGTTCCTGGGAATAACTGTATACTTTTTTCACTAATCACTCTGTAATCCATTACCACGACAAGGAAAAAGTGTGGATTACAATTTTTGTTTATGCCGTCTTATAAATATACAATTTTTGTTTATGATTAGTATGTTCCTGGGAATAACTGTATACTTTTTTCACTAATCACTCTGCAATCCATTACCATGACAAGGAAAAAAGTGTGGATTACAATTTTTGTTTATGCCATCTTATAAATATACAATTTTTGTTTATGATTAGTATGTTCCTGGGAATAACTGTATACTTTTTTCACTAATCACTCTGTAATCCATTACCATGACAAGGAAAAAAGTGTGGATTACAATTTTTTTTTTTTAGGCCATAGTGTTAGCATGTTGTAGTTTTAGCTGAGGATGCACACAAGTTTATGCTATAAAAAGGCGGGGTGGATTATTTAAGTGGATTGAATTTGAGTTCTCAGCAAATATATGACTTTTCCTGTGGAAAGTACTTTCACAGAGCAAGATGTATCAAATTATTTCAGGTACTTGTGATCTATAGATTCTTTTTAGGATTTTCCAGTCTGATTGGCTTTTCCCTCCAAATCTTTGATGTTGTCCAACTTATAATCACTGTGGATCAATATCAGGACCTACGGGCTTGTACACGATGCGAGGATACCTTATCAACAAATACATATGTTTGGATTTGTTACATTCATATATTCAGAAACTATAAAAACCATTCTGGCCAAATGCAATCCTCATTATGTGTGTGGTGCATGTGTTCTGGTTAAACCATATCGAGAGAAAGGCAAGGTTGGAGACAGGAAACAAGATACATACATTAGATTAGTTATATCTTCTTATCTGCTGCTTTGTTTGATTGTTTAGCTAATCTTTTACAGTATATGCATAGAGTGGATCCTTTATTTGTATTCCTCGTGTTCATTTTAGTTCATTTTTTTGTAACAAAAAGTATATTGACAGAATTGAGCAGCCTAAGCATGTTTCTCCCAATAACTTCGATACAAAGATCTATGAACACATGCATTTTGGTTCGCATTAAAGATTACATAAAGTTATTCTTTAGTATTTTAAGGATAGGTAGTTGGAAGGGACCAAGAGCAAGCTATTGAGCTTGAAAGTAGGCGACTTGTAGAGATGCACCTTGCGACTGCAGAAGCCCAGAAAATGCAACAACATGTTGAGAATCAAGCTTCCATTATTACTGCATCTACAACTGCTCTTGTTTCACATACTGGTCAAAGTCAAGGAAAAAATGTGCAGGCACATTATGAAGAAGAATCCATAGTGGAAGGTAATATTGAAGGTTTATCAAGACTTGTTCTATGGGGGACTTTCTTTGGGCTAAGTATTGATGCTTATTTCATAACTTATCTATGTAGATAATAGCATCTTTTCTTCAAGCAACCATTTTGGGTATCTGCTTGATGTATTGGAGAATAATGAAGATGGCACAACTCGTGAGAGCAATGATAACCAAGAAAGGTACAAATTATTCACCTATTGCATTATTGACATGATAGAGTAAAAATGGGACAATCTTAAAAGGTGTCTTATAGGATTCGCGTTTGAGCAAAGATGCTTTAGCTGTAGTTAATTTGTAAGGATGATGTTTCTTTGTAGGTACGATCACATCCTTCTAGAGAGACCTTTTGGAAATATAACAAGATCCAATGGTAATGGAACATTGCACAATTCATAGGGAACAAACAACTTACTAGGTGAAAGTGTGGTCACAATTTTCAAAATCTCAAGTCAAGCATTATCAACATCTATCGTTACTAAGCAACTTGCATGCTCCATGTGCATTGGTACTGGGTCTAATCAATAATTTTCCAACTTTACCGTCCTCCTTTGAGCTTATGTTGATCCTTTTTTTGTTCAAGATAAAATGAATGTTTCAATCTTTTCATTGCAAATTCTATGCAGATGCCCTTGTGGACCCAAAGCAATTGGAGTGCAACCATTCCTTTCGCTTGAATTGCATGCCAAAGGTGAGACAAGACCTTAATTGCACATCACACATCTTTTTTAGTGGAGGTCCGAGAGTGTATAATTAATGTTTTTTTCTTTTTGAAATTGGATGGTGCAGGTGGGTGAAATGTCCCATATTGATGTCTCACATTCCCCAAGCTCAGACTTTATGAAAGTGAAAAATGTTCTAATACAATCCTTTTTGTCTACTTGAAGGTACACAACACCAGGGGATGTACCAATTTTTAGTCAGTGTCATTATCATTTTGTTAATACCTATGGTGAAGATGAAAGTTTTCAAATTTCTGTTAAAAATATAGAACAATATGTATAGAGAGCAGAAAAAATAATAATAAAAAGTAAAAATGGATGAACGCTTTTTACCTCGAGCTATCTTTTGTAACAATTTTTTGCAATAGTACAATCAATGAAAAAGATGTTTCCTGCGTTGTTGCTAACTTTTGTATGGATACTTTAGAGTTGTGATATTTGAGTGATGATGTATACTACTCTTTTAATATCAATCAAGAGACCTTTAGATATCATAATTTAAATATAAATTAATTAATTTTACATATTAGTGTTTAAATTTGAAATATTAGATAGTCATGGATGCCGAAAAAATCACCTACATATATGGAGTAAATCTACACCATAATTGCAAAACTATTTTGGTTAAAAAGTGAATTACAAATAGAGATGGATTATAACTATTCTTGAATATACAACTTTCAATACCATATTAATATTGTCTTTTGTCTCTCTTTCTAAAGAAAAAAATACTTTTATTTGATTCACCATTCATAATTATGAGCTAATTAATCTAGAATATAATTTATGTTGAATCAAATGTATTTAATTAAATTGGACTCAATCAATATTATAAAATTAAATTCTTCTTCAAATGTAAATATTTAATTATATTTCTTTCCAAGCTTCTTTAAAATTTTAAATTGTATATATAGTGATAAGGTAAAAGTTGTAAATAATTTTAATACATTCAAATTTTAGTGCTTTCAATATAATATTTTTATTGTTTTAAAAAATATTTCTTTGGTGGATAATTAATATTGTAAATTGGTTAAAAATTAATTAATATTTTAGTATGAAAAGAATTTAAATTAAAAAAAATTAATTAATTAAAAAAAATGAATTACCTAAAATAGTTAAATTATTATTTTAGAAGTTTAAAAAATTAAATGTAAAAGAGTAAGAGTTTAGTTTTTAAGGATTAATGTTGAAGAATAAGTTTGATATAATGTAGAGTTTTTTTAATTGTGGTAAATTGAAAATATATATTATTTATAAATAACATGTGTTTTGTAAGATTTGATCTTGTCTATTATGGGAATGTTTTGACAGGTCTATAAATTGTGTATAATTGTGATACTTTCACTTTGAGCTAGATTCTCCTAGATGGACCCCTTGCTTAGAGTAGCTTTACAGTGGTAAAAATTTCCAAAGACTATTTATAATCTTCTATGTCATAGAATGATTTGATGCAAACACAAGTTTATATTTGTACTCCAAAGAAAAGATTCTTAGGATGATGTTCCTTGCAATGCATAGGATTTCCAATTGGTTCCTTTTCAAGATGGTGTGAAACTAGCAATCACACCTTGGTGTGCAATGGGTATGTCAAAGAGTTTTGGAAGGTCAATTACCGAAAAATGGGTCTATTTTTTTGCAAACATTTTGCAAAGATCAATTGGCAAGCCATTTAGAAAATGATGTTTTCTATGCAACAAAAGTTTCAATGGAGAAGTGATAGCTTCAAATCAACCATGCATCTTTTTATAGGAATCCAAACATGACCGAAACAAAACCTCTAAATGAGCTCCATTTCCAACAAGCTCATGTTATGTTGCAATAGAGAGAGAGGGAGGGATACATAAGAAAGAGGGAGATATAGAGGGGGGAAGAGTGTGAGAGAGGGGGGGGCTAAGGAGATGGAGGGAAAAATAAAGTGAGACTTAAAGAAAAAAGAGAGAGGACTTGAGAAAGAGAGAGATATACAAATAGGGGAGAGGTATAGAGAGAGATAATTTGTCAAATATTATAGTCACAACTGCCATAGTAGACATACATACAAAAAGTGGAAGCATTAACAAGGCACATGAACTGTTTAACATAATACTTGAAGTTTTGAAAAATATGTCATCTCATGAACTACAATTATTGTGGGATATGTACAACCTTCCCACATCTACATAGATTTTTAAGAGTAGACGATAAGTCACAATTTTTTTAGGATCCAAGTAAAAAGACAACATCATTGTAAATACTCTAAAACCTATATCCATATGTGATTTGTAAGGGCCAAGAAAACACATCCACACAACCATCACATGTTTAATTAAAATCTTAATCATAAAGTTTAGGGTGTTCTTGATGTACTCAGCATAGGCAAGAACCTCAACCATACACACAATGATCGAGTTTAAGTGTAATGCAATAAGGGTTACTCGTCTTATTGAAATATATAAATGGTCATCCACTAAACCTGAATGGCTACATACAAAAAGAACACAAGAAAAGATTATATTGTTATGATATGTTCAAGAGTGCTTCATTATTTCAAATATTATGAGAACATCCTTGCAAAATCCATTTTGTGCATATCCTACAAACAACACCACATTTCTTTGATGCACTTTTTTAAACAGTTCACAAGCCTCGTCTATACTTTACATTTTCCATACATGTCTGTCAAAGCATTTCCAACTATATTATTTGACAAAATTCCCCCTTCCATCAAATCTATACCGTGTTCCAAAACTCCCATTTTGGGACAGGCGGGGAGAATGTTGGCTTTACAACTACCGATTTGATTTTCTTGAAAATTTCTTAATCTTTGTAAACAAATCCATTTTGTTCATGTTTTGCAATCATAGCATTCAATGTGACCAAATTTATTTTGAGGCACATTGTCAAACAATTCGCATGCCTTGTCTATGCTCGCACATTTTGCGCACATGTTTACCGCTCTGGTTGTAACTACATCTGACCAAATTCCTCTATCCTTTAGATGCTTTGATGGATGTCCATACCCTGTTCCAAAGCTCCCATTCAACACAAGCTACAAGGATGTTGGCAAAGGTTGTAGAGTGTGGCTTTAAGCCCATCAGCCACATATGCTTGAAAGTTTCTAAAGCCTTTTCAACAAATCCATTTTGTGAATATCCTGCAATTAGGGAATTCCATGAGAACTCATTTCTTTGAGGCATTAACTCAAACTATTCACGTGCCTTGTCTATCCATCCACATTTTGCATACATGTCTACCAAGGCAGTTGTGAATACATCATCTTACGAAACCCCTTTATCTTTTATCCTATGAATGGTGTGCATAGCCTGTTCCAAAGCTCCCATTTCGGCATAGGCAGGGAGGATGTTGGCAATGGTTGAGGACTTTGGCTTTACACCTGCCAATTGCATTTGTTTTAAAGATTCTAAAACCTTTTCAACATACCCATTTTGTGCATTTTTTGTTTTTTTTGCATACAGTGAAATAGTGCAACAAGCTCTGGAAACCCATGTCTTCTTATCCTATCGTAGCTAACTTTTATAGCATGGGAATTTAAGTTGTGCATGGGTCGGAAAGCGACACCATTAAGTGGCCAAAAAATAGTGGAAAACTAATAAGATTGATAGTGCACTTGTTTTCAATCATTGGCTAGGTGCTATGGAAAGAGGTCAACCGTTGATTTCAAATTTTAGGTTGATCTCTCTCAAATTGGATACGCCTTCGGCATAAAA
This sequence comes from Sequoia sempervirens, assembly GCA_007258455.2. Lineage (NCBI taxonomy): Eukaryota > Viridiplantae > Streptophyta > Pinopsida > Cupressales > Cupressaceae > Sequoia > Sequoia sempervirens. The sequence goes on along the minus strand of VDFB02105785.1, from coordinate 161,191,720 downwards.
TATATAGGAATATGTGTGGACACGAGTGTAATAGAAAGCTAATTATAGTAAATATATGATAATGAGAATGTATGGATAAAGTGGAGTTAAATGGATAGAAATGAGTGAGTGGAGGATTGGATGGTGGAAGAAGGGATTGAAAAATGTGCCCACCTTACATGGGAGTGCTTTTGATTCAATTAGAGTTATGATTCAATTATAGTTATGACTAAATCAAGATTATAATTTAATAAAAAATCAATATTCCACTCTTTCTCTCTAAGTTTTATGAATTTTAACTTTCTGTTGAATATGCATATCTTAGTGTGATGATCAACTATTTGGGTGAGCCAGGAGTGGATGACAACCATTTTGAAGTTTGGGTTTTCCATCTACACTTTTTCAAACTTGAAAGACACTCTTCTAGGGAATTTGACCTTGTTTATGAGCCAGTAATCCAAACCAACTTCAAATAGGGTTCCGATTAGGGTTCAAATAGCTTTATGGTTAGAGTTAAGCTTCAATTTGGGTTAAGGGTTAATTGATTAAAAATAGACATCTTGAGAAGGATATCTTTCAGCATACTTTACATATATTTTTAAAATATAGGTATGCTAGTTTAATTATATTTTTAAAACCTGATTAACATTTAAATTTAAAATTTCTATTGATTATTAGAATTGCTACTATATTCTCCACTTTAATATTATATTAATTTTTAATATATTATTTTCCATTCCAAATGAAATCTTGAATTGCTTTTTGAAAATAAATAATGGTACTTATTACAGTAGCAACAACTTAGATTTGCAGCCAATTCATGTGCGGGCCCTGACCTTAATTAAACCCTTATTGAATTGTAACCCTAATTGATCCCTAACCCAAATTGAATACTAATAGAATAAAATAACTTTAAACATGTAAAAATAAAATAATTCTTACATAAATAAAAATAAAAATGTAAAATAAAATAATTATTTAATAAATAAAAATGTTATTTTAGATAAAAATAAAGTCAAGAATACATATAAAATAAAATTAGAATAAATCTTAAGTAAAGAAAATAACTAAAGATTATATTTTAAGAAATCTTTTAGATATCTATACTAAGTTATTTGTCACCTTTGTGAATTTAGATTTATTATTTATTATTTATTAGTTTTACTTGAGAATTGATTATTTCATTAGATGAGTATAAAAATATTTAATCAAATAAAAAATAAAAAAGAGTAAGTAGATATCAAATTTAAAAACTAACTAATAATTCTTCAAATGTCAATTTTAAATTTTAAAAATTAAATATGATTATATTAGAAAAATTGTTAAAATATTAGAAAGAGATATAACTATTGTTTATTATTTGACAAACAAATAATTAATCAAACAAAATAAATAATAAATAATAATTTTATGAAATGTAAAAAAGGTAGCAATTAAAATTATTAAAAAAATTACTTTTTTAAAAGTAGTTATATATATACACACACTTTTGCAAGTAAAAGATGAGAAATTTTAAACAAGAGTCATGTTGTGTCAAATAAGTTAAATTAATTTAAATTAAATTTAGAATTGAAGCATGGTTCATGAAATGAAATACCAAAGATATGCAATTATGTATTATAAAGTTAAACCCAGTTCATTTAAGAAAAAAAGGAAAGTGTAAGGTAACATAAAACATTAGAGAGTTAGATAAAAAAGAAATAATATTAAGAAGAATGTATCTTTATCCATTAGCAATTAGAGTTGACTTTTTAGAAGAGATGTCAATATAGGGGTCATTAAGTTATTTCCAAAGGAGAATATTTTGCTTTATTTAAAAAAATGGAATCCATTTTAGTTTTATCTTTCCAATTTAATATTATTAAATAAACTAAAATGATAAAAAAATAATGGTAGCTATGTTAATCAGATTTTAAAAAATATAATTAAATAATGATGTATTTATTGATTTGTCAATCTAAAATAAATAAAATAATTATGTTTAAAAAATGATTAGATAAGAATATTAAGTGAGGTAAAAACAAATTATGATAGAGTTTACAAAACTAATTAATTTAATTTTTCTAAAAGGTGGGAATTGGAACTTCAATATTTAAAAACCCTATTATTATGCTTTTTCTATTAAAAAAAACTATTATTATGTGTTTCCTATAAACTTCACAATAGTATGTTTTTAAAAACAAATCTGTGATAAAATAGATTTAAAAGGAACCACATTATTGAATGCATTTTTTTGTGATATTTGAAATTCTAATATTGACTATATAAAACCCACTATCCCCTTTAAAATTTGAGTTCAATAAGATAATTAGTGGGTAACTTGTTTTCAACTTCATTTGGTGTTAATATTATAAATGCCTTTATACAAGGTAAAAGGGTATATTTCCACACATATGCCTTATAAAAGAAAGATAAGAGAGTGGGTTCCAAAAAGTGAATTAAATTAAGGAAAAAAATCCTTAAAACACAATGCACAAACAAATCTCAAGGTTTTAAAAGTTAGAAATCTAACCCCGAGGAATAGGCACACAAGTGGATTGCATACATGAGACCAAATGGTTCTATGTTCCTTGCCCTATATTGCAATACTTATTGTGCTAAGATAAACTATTTGTTAAGGGATAAGGATCCCTACACATTAAGGGAGCCCTTTAAGATTACTATGAACATTAAGAGCTAATAAAGGAAAAATACATAAGATGAGTGAGATGATGGTTTTTCCTCAGGACAAATGATAGAGAAGAAAATCCCATGTGTTAAAAGATAAGCTAGATTCAGTGATGTGTGCTTTAAACTAATTGAGCTACAAGGTATATTGAAATGAAAAGGGTTTATCCAATGAAAGGTATAACTAGGATAAGAAAGGAAAAAACCAATAGGTCAACCTCCTAGAAATACCATTCTTTACACTTGAGAAAATTTATGAGAACAATAATATTTAGATATGTATATGTTCTAGAATGATAATGTAGGATTAGTTTGTTTCATGCTATAGTTAAAGAATTCCTCAAATGATTCTTTTATCCATTTCATAGGATTTTGTGAATGTTTATTGGATATAAGAGGATGATTAAATAAATACAATTTAATTCCTTGGAATATAAGTATATAGTACTAAATCACTCCAAATTTTAACCAAGTTGGATCAACGTGAGAAAGAAATAGTAAGGATTCAACCAAATTTTGAATTTAAATTTTAAAAATTTAGGGGTCAAATCCATAGGTATAGGATCAATCTTGTACGTATGTGATTGGTTTAGGACATGTAAGTAATAGTATCTAGGTAGAGAATGAATTTGTAGATATGGGTGACAACAAAGGGGATAATAAAAGTTAGATATGCAATAATATGTGTGGACATTGATAACATGGAGCTAACTGTAATAGAATGTATAAATAGAAACAAATAACATGATGGAAAAATGATTCCAACTTTATAGAAATGTATTTCATTTCGTCTTAGGTATCTAAGGTATGGGTTGTTGGGCCGCAGGGACACCCTAACGCATAAAAAAAAAATTGTAATAATTTATTTATTTATAATGAGAAATATATGTTTTAGAATATTTTATTTATGATATATAGTTAAATAATAATTAATCATTTTTATTAACAATTTAAAAATTAATAATAAATAAAGCTAAAGCTAACCCTAACCCTAACCCTACTAACTCTATGCTAACTCCAACCCTAACCCCACTGCTCATCTTAAACATAATCCTAAAGCTAACCCTAACCCTATTGCTCATCCCAAACACATTTTTAAGCTTAACCCTTTTTATATATTTTAGTATATTTAATATAAAAATTTAATGTAAGTTATAGTTAAGGGTCAAACATTTTTATTTTTATTTATGTAAGAATTATATTAATTTTTACATGTTTAAAGTTATTTTATTCTATTTATTTGAAAAATTATTTGATTAATTTTATATATTTTTAAATATATATGTGAACTCTATCATAATTATTTTTTACTTTCACTTAATATCTTTATCTAATAATTTTTTAAACATAATTGTTTTATTTAATTTAGATTGACAAATCAATAAATACATTATTATTTAATTATATTTTAAAAACCTGATTAACATTTAAATTTAACATTTTTATTGATTATTAGAATTGCTACTAGATTCTCCACTTTAATATTATATTAATTTTTAATATATTATTTTCCATTCGAAATGAAATCTTGAATTGCTTTTTGAAAATAAATAATGGTACTTAACAACTTAGATTTGCAGCCAATTCACATGCGGGCCCTGACCTTAATTAAACCCTTATTGAATTGTAACCCTAATTGACCCCTAACTCAAATTTAATACTAATTGAACCCTAACCCTAAGTTTTGATACAATTAGGGTTAGGTTTCAACGATATCTAGGGTTATGATTACAATTCAATTAGTGTTAGAGTTAGGGTTATAATACAAGTTCAATTAGGTTAGGGTTAGGGCTTAATTAGTGTTAGAGTTAGGGTTGCAATAATAAAATTTTCCATAATGATATGGAAAGGCATTCAATTGGATTCATATGCAGAAATAAGAATTGGTAATTAAGAATTCTCTAGAACTAAAGTTATGACAACAAATACAATCCTTAGCTTAATCGTTTGTTCTTGTTACACAATAATTTCATTTCTAAATTTTTAAAACATAAATATTTTATAACTTTTTGTCATCAATAATTTCATTTCTAATTTTTTAAAACATAACTATTTTATAACATTTTGGAAACTTGGCTGCCCGTAGCTCTTGTTTATAAAAGATACACTTAATTTATAAGAATTAAACCAATTTATTTAATAGTTTAATATTCAAATATTTAATTATAATTATAATTCTTTTAATTTATATTTAATAATATTTATATAATAAAATGTGTTAAATTATAAACAAATTATAATTAATTTGAACTCTAAAATAATTTTAAAAAATTATATAAATTAAATTTAAATCGTTTCTAAATAATATAAAACATAGTAAATTATTTTACTTTAAGTCAAATAAAACTATTTTAACGATTTTTAATTAATCCTCTATATTATAAAACTAATATTTTAATTTCACAATTATTTTTTATAATTTTTTTGTTAAGTCAAAATAATTTATTAAAACACAATAATTAAATTAAATTAAATTAAATTACAAAAAATTTACTGTGTTTAATTATACCATGTTCGTATTAAATTTAATTTAGTAAAATTGTTTAAAACATGGTAAAAAATAAATAAATTTGTAAGTCAAATTTTTTTTATTGCATTGCAGCTGTCTATAAATTTAGTGAAGAGTGCCGGACTTGGAGGTGATGGGACAGCTGCAGCTAGAAGTACGAAAACCGTTAGGAGAGACAAGCACAGGCACAGCAGGTTTGACCGTAGCAGAGGCTTACAGGATTTGCACGGGTGCAGCCATGGGATGGCCATCGATGCCCGGTGCAAATTGTCACCTCTATAGCCTTTGCCCAACTTTGACAGCACTGCCAACAACTTTTCAGCGTGGAAAATCCACACAACAAAAGTGGAAGGAAATGATTACATGTACGTCTGTTCAGGAGTAGATGTTCCTTGCTCTCGGGCATTTCTGGAAGATATTCAATGCCAATCCATCCAATTCTAGGAAGATTCGCTTCTACTCATACCTCTGATTCCGGTCAAATTCCTGGATGATTTGTGTTGCATGACAAAGTCAATTACTTTGTGAGTATCTCACCCAAAACCGGGCATATTGTTTGAAATCTAGCGGCCCTACCGGAACAAAATTACCTATTGCCTCTTAAATGTGGTGTACAGCCTGAGTTGGCCTAATGGTGGAGAAATTGTACTCTTGAAAGAGAGGTCACAAGTTCAAATCCTGCAGGGGGTAAGGTATGTACACCTCATATTGTGGAGCACGAGTTAGGTGCCTCCCTCAGATTTGGGAGTATGAGGAGTCCCATATATACTGTAAGCTGTCTGTAGACCCAAAAACAGATTGCCTGGTATTCGTGGACTATAAAATCATTATTATTATATTATTATCTATATATATTCAAAGACGTATATGCTTTTATGCACACGTGTAGTAAGGCAAATAGATAAAAACAAGCTAACCCGGTATGAACAGATGAAAATCAGGTAGCGAACAGTGTAAGGATTGCGGCAAACTTTTATTCCGGAAGATTCTCAAGTAACAGGTTTGAACTTCTCCGGTAAAAGTTTGGCGCAATGCTCAGACTACCTGACATTTTACCTGTTCAGACTCTACCTCACATTTTACGTGTTCAGACTCTATTAAATTTGTTTTCAGCGTGTGCGCATGGAGTTTGAATTTATATTCCGTCCGTATAGGCTTCGTATGAGTTTCGGTACAAAATCAATTTCTTGGCCTTAAAGTCTATAAGAAGTGTAGGTATATAGATATTTAATCCTTTTTGTTCACAAAAGAGGTACAGTATTCATACGATCAAATCCACTGACAATCATAAATTCATGGTCAGTCTGACGTATTTCACAGGGAGGGCTTATTTGCTGAAGACGTATTTCACAGGAAGGGCTTATTTGCCAGCACATTTTGGGCAGTCCGGTTAGACATTGTTGATAAATACTGACCAGTTGTTAAAATGGTGAGATTTGAAACTGGGACCTCTGCTTTTGAGTTAGAGAGATTATTAGTCTGTTAATTTCTTTATTTATTGTTTAGAAATTTTAACTAAAAATACTATAATAAAATATTAAATAGATTCAACAATTTTACTAAGCATCAGGTTTATATCTGAAATGTTAAACAGCAATTTTAATTTTGACATTTGAATTGACTGTTAGATTCTATCAATAGTTCATTTCAATTAAATAAATTTTAATAGTCATATTGTTTTAACTAAAAAAAATATTCTAAAAAAAAAGGGTTTCTTATAGGAAAAGTTGTCCTAAACAATAAATGTTTCTAATCAAAATATCTACTATTTATTAAGAACATCTAAAATATTATATAAAATTATTTTTGTAATAATCTTTAAAATGTATGTGCTAAAATAGAAGCTAATATAACTATCTTAAATATACTTATTTTTAAGATGTCTTATTTTATTTATTCAAGAATTATTAGTTTTTACTGTAAAATTATTTTATTTATCACATGAAGATATAAGTTTTTATTTATTTTTTAAATGTGTTTCAAATAATTGTTCACACTTATAAAGTTTCTTTATATCAATAAATTGAAGAAGAGTATATTACTAGAATGTGACAGTTTTGTTTACATACTCCATGACATCAAGAGAAAAAAAAGGTAGAAAAAGGGGTCCAAAAATATTTTAAAAGAGGCAATTTTTTGGGTTGAATTTTTTTTGCCAAGTTTGAGTTAAAATGGATACTTATTTTGGTTTGAATGTCTCCGTCATAATATATTTATTTTGATATAAATAAATCATTGAAAAATATTTATTCTTTCTTTATAGTAATATTTACTTTTTAATTAAATATTTATCTAAAATGAATATATAATATATTATATATATATATATATATATATATATATATATATATATATATATATATATATATATATATATATATATATTTTTTTCTCAATTATTCTATGGTTTTAGGTTTGGAAATCCAAATCGAATATTTGGACTTGTCATTACAATTTTATGGTGACATCAATTACCAAATTCAACTTTGATAATATGGCTAAAGACTTCATATTATTATTTTTAAACAAAATTAATAGAAAATATAAAAGAGAATGTCTACTTTTCAAGTATGTAATTATTTTAAACCTTGAACCTAATCTATTTATTACTTTTCAAACATAATATTTGACAAACATTTAAAGTTATGCCATTTAAAAATAAAAAATAAAAAAAATTCAAATTTATTTCAAATAAATTTTATGAGATGGATTTAGAGATCATCCTCTAAACATTAAAAAAAATAAAAAAAATTTACAATTATTTTAATAAAATTATGGTCCTTATACATGAGCTATTTTTTGTTTTTTAACCTTAATTATATAAAATACTTATTGAAACCTTTGATAATAAGTTATAAAAAATACTCATCCCGAGCATTAGCATTTATTTTATTTGTATACAAGAGTATTTTAAAAAGTACTTCCATTTTCTAGTCCTTAGGCTTACAATTTGTAAGTTTTTGCAAATGTCACCTTTGAGAAAAGATGTCCATTTAGTATGTCCTCTACTTAACAAAATTGTATCATCTTGATATTAGAATAAATTATGTAATTAAAAAAAGAAATACAATTTTATATTTCATATATTTACAAAATATTCATTTTTTTTTAATAAGATCTTCAATTAATTAAATCAAGCACCATTCACTCTAATTTTTTAGGTAAAATTTATTTATTTTGAGTCAATTCCATCCCTCATTAGCTTCCAATCACCCATGGAACTCTTCAATTAATTGAATCTATTTCACCAAAAGAAAAGAGTATGTTTAGATTTGTAATTTATTCACCTTAGATAACACATGTGCTCTTCAATATATCCTAAAGTTGAAGCTTTGGGTATATGTAGAAACAAATGTTTTAGGAATCTTTGAACATCTTTATTTAACTTTACTTTTTTGCTACTAATGTATTTTATATTTCTTTAATGGTGAAATTTGCATGCCTATATCATTTCCCATTTGGATTTGGACTTATTTGCTCAAATCTATTAACATAACTACATATCACAAAATGAAACAGTTTTGGATGAGGTTACACTCATTCCTAGATCTATTATCATTATCTACATATACATTCTTTCATATATTCTATCTTATTTTGTCCACATTTAAAATAATTTCTAAACACCCACCATGTAGTAGGGTTATGTATGCAATTAAAAATGTATATTCATTGGCCACCACACTATCCTAGTTCAATCATGTGGCTTGGTAAAAATTCTACCTTGATATTAGACTTTTTTTTCCTAATTTGATAGTGAAAGATCATAAACAATGTAATAAATCTTACATTCAATAAAAATATTATGTTTCATGTTCTTTTTGTTTATTTACAAGTTTTCAAGTATATTTCAATCATTATATGTTGACAATATTGTGGTTCTCAAAAAAACAGTGGACACCTAGTTCTAGAATCATCATCAGGCATATCAAAGTTCTAAATCAAAATCACTATTTTTTGTAGTGATTGAATGATCTTTGATTAGTACAAGAATGGAAATAGAACATCACTTTTCTCCAACTAACATTCAAGGATGTCCTAGGAGTCCTAATTGGATTGACAATCAACCTCACAAGGTGAATCAATTCTCAACAAGGAAGACCTAGGAAGGGGTTCTTTAAGCTTTTAGGGGTTCGCCACCAAGCTAAAGCTTGAAAAAGACACTTTAACATTCAACTCACAAAACCTTGTAATGCAAGCCAAACAATGAGTAGAAGTGATGAAATTAAGCTACACAAAGTTAGGGTATGTGTACCTGGGAAGTCTGTAAATGTAATGAGGATTCCAGAAATGAAAAAATGTTGTTAAAATTTTTTGTGGAGGATTAAGATGCCCTTACAGTTGTCTTACTTCCTCTACTAATTTTTGGGGGAGATGCATAATCTTTGGATGTCAAAATCAGATCTAGAAGAATCTCTGCAAAATACCCCTGGGAGGACTAAGATGCCCTTACTATTGTCTTAGTCCCATTTGGAATTTTTGAAGTCTCTAAATATGGTCCTGAGCTCCAAGTTCTGCACTTGCCTCTTTTCAAATTTGAGATCCTGAAACTTCTAGATCTGACCTATAGGTGAGTTTCAGTGAAGATGACAACTTTGCAATGCAACTTTGAAATTTTGCACTTCAAATGATCTTCAAGTGTTCAACCTAAACTTGCAAAAAAAAACATGCAAGTGGGGAAAACTTGTTGATTGTTAGTAAATGGGGGTTTGCCTTAGTCAAACCCATTGTAGGTAATTAAACCAAATGATGAAATGAAGCATGAAATATGAAATATATAAATGATATCACCAATGGATGATGTCTTGTGAAGCAAATCTACAATCTACCATGTAGTCGCCATGAAGAATGTAGATCTTGGATCCTTGGATATGATGTGAACAATGGTTGCAAAGGGATCTTCAATGCTACATCTACACTTTTGGCTTAACAACATGAATGGATGCACTAAACCCCTTACATGATGCTTGAATCTTGATGATGGCTCCAAATACTTGATGAATTGCTCTTGAATGCATAAACTTTCCTTAAAAATGAATACTTGAATACTTGTTATGAAAATGAGTGAAGGAACCTTGTATTTATAATTATCTATGCTTAATATCTAGAAATTACACCACACCAATCCGTCATATGAATTCATTAATTAAAGGAGGCTGAATCCTGCCAAAATTTGAAATTAAATCCTAAAAATAAGCCAAGGAGGACTAAGACACCCCAGGTGGCATCTTAGTCCCAAGTCATAAAACTTGGGGCACAAACACCAAAAAGGGGCCCAATTAAGATGCCTCAAAATCAGGGTCCCAAGACCTTTGGGGGACAAAGATGCCCTAGGTGACGTTGTAGTCCTGACCCAAAAATTGGGGACACACAGATGAAATCATTAAATTATCATTTATCATTGGAGAATGTCAGAATTAGCTAGAAAAATATATAATTCATAGGGCTTGTGGATACAAAATAGAACCAATTAAGACATAAATAGGGATAAATAAAGCAAGGTGGGCCCAAACAAGTGTGAAAATGCAAGGGTATGCATTTTACTACACTACATTTAGCCCCCACTTCAGTGAGAGTATGAACTTGCTTCAAATTCACACTAAAGTAGCCAACCACACAATCAAGAGGGGTTCCAATGTACAAATGCTAGTAAGATAGGATGAGAGTAACCAAGAGGGATGATCAAGCCCCTGGATCAAGATCCTGTGAAAAACCAACATAAGCACAAAGGAACACACATGTGGATGATATATGAAGCCATAACTGTAGGAGTTTAGGTGAACTCCTCAAACACCCCAGAATCACCTGCAAGACAAAACTTCCACAAGAGAGAAATGGCAGAAATATTATGCTATGATTAAGATGCAAGGATGCCAAATTGAATATGACATAAGTTAACTTATGCTAGTGTAATAATTAATTAATTACACTAACACCCCCCCATAAGTTCAACTTAGGGAGGAAAATGCAATGATTATGCATGGATGATGATGATGGGTCCTAGCTACGAGGCCATGTTAGGTACCCATGTACATGAAAGATGCAAAAAATATCTCACAACCAGAGAAAAGGGGAAAACCCAGTGGGAACAAAACCCCTCTCCAAAAAGGAGATGAAAATGCAAAAATGTGAGATAGGATGGGAAGGATGGAGGACTCCCAAATACCCCCCAAGTAAACCATCTGTCACATAGATACAATAGAATAGCCCCCCATCAGAGGGAAAGAGAGAGACAATATAGCCCCCCCAGAAGATGATATCACCTACAAAAATGGTAAGTGTCTGAAGATAGAACAAGATCAAATGTCAACAAACAACTTGTCTCCCTTTTCGAAGAAACAAAACCAAGTGCAAGTGTAGAGATGCTTCCCATTCCGGATAGGAATTAAAGGAAGGATGTATGTTGATGGTGTCTCTAAACTCTGCTCATGTGTCTCCTTGCCTGAATATGAAGATGCCATAGTCCCAAACAATTAAGAGGGTGACAAACTAGGACGATGTGGAAACTGATGCTAAACAATATCCAAAGACAGTGATGATGGAGACTTGATAGCCCCCCCTGAATAAAGTGTCCTCAAAACCACTGAAAGAAGTTTGAAGCAAATCCAATGGTAGATGCTGAAGAAACCTCAAATCCTAAATGCAATGACAGGGAAGAAGTCTCGGATATGAAATCTTTGAATAGAGGAGTGATATCCCCTCAAGAATGTCCTCCAAACTTGTAGATGTAGCTAAGTCAGTGATACCTGAAATGAAGCCAACCTAAGATGCCAAGTCTGGAAAATCGAAGATGTCCTGATGAATGATGATAGTGGAAGTCTCAATCAATGAATCTGGACAAGGAATTATTGAATGTGAAGGGATACCAATAGTATCTAATGGAGAAGAAGCACTTGAGGGAACCTTGTCAACCTCTTCGGAAAGATCAAAGCAATCAACCTCCTGCACAACAATATCATTATAGGGTACTTGATCTAAAGAATGAAATTCTGAATCATGACCATCAGGGAATGGCAGAGAATCTGAATCTCCATATATCTCCCAAAACTTAGTCCAAAGAATGTGAGGACAATCACAATGATCAATAGAATTCAAAACATCATAACCAACTTGCATAGAAATGATCTCCAAAACAGTGTATCTACTGCAACTCCAAGCAAGTTCATGAATACCTTCACTCGGATCGGGAACTATACTAAACAGATGAGGCAATAAATGGTGGCAGATCCCATCTCGCCATTGTTGATAGTTACCCTTGTGCAACATAACCAAAGAAGGAGTATATGCAAGCCCCATAATGAACCTTCTCCAAAAAATATAGACACTGACCTTCAACAATAAATAGAAGCTTTCAAATATGATATGCAACTGAAGTGATGCTACCCAAATTAAAAAATATTTTCCCAAGCTTTAGAATGTCCAAGTTATTGAACAAATGCACCAAACTGAAAAAATCAATGCAAGAGTACCTGGAGCTGAAACTGATCAGGGAGTCTAGACCGATGAAAAATCTCTGAAATATCTCCCGAATGCCACTGGAAGTTCTAGATTTTGACAATCTGATGCGAAGATATTGGTCGTTGAGTCCAAAGTGGAGGATTGACTTCAATTAACTGTATAATTTTCTATGAGCAAAATTTCACAAAATAGATGCCACCACTAGAAAGTAGACAAAATTCCCTTTCCAACGGTATCTCGATTGTCAATTTTTGATACCATGGCCAAAAGTTATGATTTTTTCAAAAAACTGAATTTAGCCTACAGGAAATGGGTTTTCTAGCAAAAAAAATTCCTTTTGATTTAATTTTTGCAAAATCTGTTCACAATGAGTGGACAAAAAAAGAAACCCAGAAATATTTTGAAACTAATAACAAAACCTAGAAATATTTTTTTGATCCAACAAGCAGAAAATAAAAAAAATATTTTTTTAAACCTTCAGCCAGGAGAAAAATGACGCGTGCCAATTTTTGTTCAATTATTTTCTCTATATCCGTACAATATATCAAAAATCTAAAAGATACCCAGTTCAGATTTCGACCCTGGCTACAAAACCCAGAAATCGTTTTTCTTGGAACTGAGTGGAAGGTTGATTTCTGAAACAAAAATGAAAAATGGCTTTAAAAAGCTACTTGCATCCAACAAGATTTTCATGCCAAAATTGATCTCTCATATTTGAGAAGAAGTCTACAACACTGAAGCTCTGATACCATGTAGGAGTTTAGGTGAACTCTTCAAACACCCCAGAATCACCTGCAAGAAAAAACTTCCACAAGAGAGAAATGACAAAAATATCATGCTATGATTAAGATGCAAGGATGCTAAATTGAATATGACATAAGTTAACTTATGTTAGTGTAATAATTAATTAATTACACGAACAATAACCAGATCGTAAACATACACCATCAAAGGTAGAAAAATGAAAACAAAAAAAGAAAAAAAGAAAAAAAGTGTTATGGATCAAGCTTTGACTAGTCATCCAACGCATTGTGGACCGGGTCTAGGTTGTTTTTCCAAAAGGAACATGCTGTCCACTATGCAAACAAAACGCATGCTCAAAAGGGCTAGTGAAGCTGAGTGTCCACTAGGTGAGCCCCAAGAGGTCCATATCAAAGTCATACCCCGATGACTATGATAAGGACAAAATGAAAATAGACACTCACAAGGGCTAGTGAAGCTAGTTGTTTACTAGGTGAGCCCCAGAGGAGCCATATCAAAGCCATACCTCCATGACTTTAATAAGGAACGAAAGGAAAATGCAACAAGAAAGAGGGATGTTCAAAGGGATTTTGCTTAGTTCATGCAAGGTCTCATCTTAGGGAACATTTTTCTTAACATCTCCAAGAGACGACAAGTCAAAGAAATATCATGCTCTTAGAGGAAATCAAATGGGTATGTGCAGGATCATCATGAAAAAAAGGCCTTTAAGTGGTGATGAAATTCAGAAAAATCAGAGTTACACAACTTGATGTAAAATTTAGAATAAGTTATCTGTATTATTTCAAAAATATGTAAGAATATAATCTATAGCAAATTGAATGTAGTTTCTAAACTACTAGGTTTATTTAAAAAAAAAGAAATCTATTTGGTGAAAATTTGAAATTTCAATGCAACACTTAAATTTAAGGGAAAAAATAAGAAGTAGGTGTTTGTCTGACCACCCTAACCACAATAAAATGATATTATTTTTTATAATATTTTAGATATAAGTAGAGAACTCATGTCTCGATGTGATGCATATTTTTTTATAATTTTTCCAAAGTAAATAATTAATTATGAATTTTTTATTACAACTTTTAAAATATAAAAACTCGTATGTCTGACCACCTTAACTTGTCAAAACTTCATGAAATCATTTTTTTTTAATCCTATATATGAAGCATAGAATGTGATGCAGCTTGGATTCAAAAAATGTGATACCGCTTGAAAGCTATAGATATTTTTCAATCAGCCTATCAATCAGGACTTTAGTCTAATTCAAATAGAAAATGAATAATAATAATTTATTAAATCAAAGTAAATCATAATTTATATTGGTGGAAAGCTAAGAATCTCCTTTAAAAACCATTTTGTTTTATCAATTTTGGGTAAAGAAAAAGTCGCCACCACATACCCTACACATACCCATCATATTGCCACTTTTTGGCCCATCATGATCTTGCACATACCCAAACCCATCGACACCACCAAGAAAAGGACGATCACAAGAAGAAAGAAAATCGCACAAGGAAGATGAAAAAAATGCAAATAAAATCATGCCAAAATAATGCCAATGATATTCTTAATTTTAAAGGAATTACAACACTACTGGAGCAATTACTTTAAAGTAGACAAAATGAAAAGGAAAAGAGGGTTGCCCCCAAAATGCATAACTCAATATATCACATGTGAGCCAACTTAAGGAATATCGTCCACATCCCAAGCTTTCTTTTTTATGTACATGAAAGGTGGTCAACTAGCCAAAAGAGGCAATGGCTAGTGACATACGAGGACAAGGCTACCTAACCCCTTGCCCCCGCTTAGTGCAAGACAAGGATGAGCTGAAATGATTGATGAGAAACATGCTATAGTTAAAATAAGTATCAATTAAAGGAATTAGGTGCATGCTCACATAAGAAAGAGCAACAAACTCCTTAAGATGTTGGATTTTACTACTCAAAGCCTTTCATTGGTTAGTGGAATGATCATGAACTCTATGATATGCATACAATGAATGTTTGTAGTAGAATTTGTTTCTTGTTCTTGGAGGGAGGGACATCAAACAATCTTGGAGGAGTCTCAACAAGATTCTTTCTTGATCAAAAGTAGAGGATATTTCATTATTTTGCGACAAAGATTTCTCTTGCTTAGTATTAGTTGTCATACCTACACAAGACTCTATAGATTGTAAGATTTTGTTCTCTTCTCTAAAAGAAGGTGTAAAATCTATCAAATTCAAATCATTAGTGTCTTGTGTGATGAAATTGATGTTAATCGAAGACTTCTCTGTTTGCCTCAAATGATAACAATCAAAACCATAAGTGTTTCTATTAAGTGAAGGCTTGTTTATTTCTGTCAAAGGATAATAACCAAGACCGTGAGTTGTTTCAAGTGTGTGTTAGGTTCTATAGGGAAATGGATACCTTTTTCGTGAGCACCACATCCCTTTCCACTATATCCAAGTTGTTTCATAAGTTCATAAACTTTTCCATAAAGATTTTTTATTTCTTTAGGATTCAGAAGTTGTTGGTAGTGACCAGTTTCATCAAAGTTTGTTGTGTATGTTGTCCTTTATTCTAAAGTGGTTGAGGTGGATGCTTTCGAAGGGGCTGCTTTTTCCTTTCCCTTTTTAGAGTCCTTTGTTGTGATCTTGTATTCTCCTAGTGAATGTAGGTGTGAAATCTAAGGAACCCCAATCATCTTCTAATAGCTCTGTGACTTCTGCAATGTGTTTTTCTTTGTCTTTTTGTTGCATAGTTTCCACTTATGTAGTTGGTGTTAATTTTTTAAAGGAGTTCTCTTTGTTTTCTCAAGTTGTAAGACACTATAAGGCTCATGATCAACATCAAGTGTGTGCACTTTTTTGTTATATATGTATTTCATTTTACGATGAAGGGTAGAAGACACCCCATTCATTGCATTAATCCATGGCCTATCTAAAAGAAAGTTATATGAAAGGTCATTAGGCATAACATTGATCGTGGTTTGTAATGTGGACTTTCCAACTTTAATAGGTAAAGTGATTATGTAAGCGGTTGTTTTTGCACATTATCAAATCCATTAATAGAGAAAGAGATGGGTTGGATTTTTGATTTATCAACACCAAGCTTATCCCAAAGGTTTACACTACACACATTTAAGGTTGAGCCATTGTCAACAAGGGTATCATTTTATCCCTATCATATCATATTGAGCTATGATCATGAAAGCATCATTTTTTTTTTTGCACTTCCAAAGGGGGGAGCTCACTTTGGTGGAAAATAATGTTAGCATTTATTCCTTGAATCATTGTTGCTATGTCATTCAGGTTTGCACTAGAGGGAACCATAACTTGTTGCAAGGTTGTTTGAAGCACAGTGTGATAATTAGGTGAATTCTAAATTGAGTCTCATAGGGATATCTTAATAGGAGTATTCTTAAGTTGTTCAACAAGATCATACTCCTTCCCACTATGTGAAGTTAAATAGGAAACACTAGGCAAAATAGGATTAGGCAATGGGAGGGATGTTGAAGGTGTTTGTCTTGGTTGTGGATTTTTCCTAGTGTTGTATGTATGAGCATCGGTATTGTAACTCAGTTGCTGCAAAACATTGTTCTTAGGTGGTTCGAGGATAAGGATGGTTTTTGTTTGAACTTGTGGTTTTTGAGAGGGTGGATGGATGATAAGTTTAGGCTTAGGAGAGTAATTCAAGGGGTATCTAATGTGAATAACCTCATAAGACTTATCATTATTTTCATGATCTCTTAGTGAAGAGGAGTCTAATGTTACTTCATCATCTTCATCTAAGGGGTTATTTTTGTCAATATTCTCATTTTCTTGCATCGTTATATATTCCCTAGTAGGAGAGATTTTGGCAGAACTACAAACCAAATGTTCTTTACATTCAAGGATTGGTTATTCTAAGACGACTTCACTACACACAAGGGAGTTATCAATAGTCGAATTGTATTGTTCCTCAACAATGGTGTTGTCTTGTTCAAGAATGTTTTCTCTAGGGGAAGAGAGGAAATCAAGGCTCCCATGGCTTTCATTGGTTATATCTTCTAACATCAAAGTGTCATCTTCACAACTAGGATGTATACTAGGAGAAGAACAAATGTGATTTTCATGATCATTTACAGTTGTTTCTTCTTGTTCATCAATGTCATGTTCACTAAGAGAGGTAGGAGGAGAGAAACATCTAGGACTCTCAAAAATCTCATTGATTAGTTCTTCTAACATCAAAATATCTTCTTCGCCAATAGGAGAGATATTAGGAGAAAAAATATGATCATTAGGATTGTCCAAGGTTGTATTCTCTTTCACTAAAACACTCTCATAGGGAGGGGATATTAACTTTTTCTTAGTGTGCCTTGAAAGGTAAGGTAGTAACATTGTTTGACCAAACTTGAAAAGAAATTTTAACCATCTCATGCAATTCTTTAACAATGTGTATCCAAAGATGCAAAACAATTTTATCCAATGAATGCAAAATTTTAAGAATACAAACAATGTATATCCAAAAATGAAAAGCACTTATATCAAACTTATGCAAAGTTTTATGAATGTAAACATTGGATATGCAAAAGTGAAAAGTACTTTTATCCATATCATGCAAAGTTTCAAAAATGTGAGAATTTTCAGATCTAATGATGCTTGTAATTGAAATGATTGCAAATATGAGTGCCCTAAATTGATGTTTTTGACCTAGATGCATAAAATAGATGTTCCTGAAACTTTCCAACCTTATACTATATGTTACTAGGAGGCTTAGGAAGCAAAAAAAAGCATATTTAAATCTTGAAAAAACTAGATTCAAACTTAATAGGGACTAAGATGCCAGTAAGGGAGTCTTGGTCCTACTGAAGGAATTTGAAGGTTCCAGAAACTAGAACAAAATGCAATCAACTCAGACAGGGTTCTGAGCCAAAACCCTGACAGGGACTAAGACGCTAGGAAGGGTGCTTTTGTCCTAGTGGAGGTTTTTGTCAGAAAAACAATAAATTCTGAGTTGTTAATAGTGTTCCAAGATTTCCTACCTAGGGACCTGATGTTTGGAAACAAGAAATTGTGCAAATGAATACAAGAAAAAGTAACTAGTGATAAGCAATTGGATGCAAAGTTGAATGTAATTTTTTCAATTTTGGATGTAATAAAAATGTTTCTAAATGGAATTAGGATGATGAATAATGCACTTTTTGATTTTTCAATGAGATAAAATGACACAAGCAAGAAAAAATACAACCTATATGCACTTTCACTAATGCAAATATGAGAAACCTTAGATGCACTTTCAATAAATATGAGAGACCCTAGATGCAATTACACTAATGCAAGATACAATGAAAGAATGAATGCAACCTAGATCTAGGAATGTAATGGACTCCAAATCATAAAATGAATGCTCAAAATGTAAGGTTCACCAAAATGATTAGTAGAAGAATGGACAAAGAACGTCACTTTTCTCCAACTAACATTCAAGGATGTCCTAGGAGTCCTAATTGGATTGACTATCAACCTCACAGGGTGAGTCAATTCTTAGCAAGTAAGACCTAGAAAGGGGTTCTTTAATCTTTTAGGGGTTCACCACCAAGCCAAAGCTTGGAAAAGACACTTTAACATTCAACTCATAAAACCTAGTAATGCAAGCCAAACAATGAGTGCAAATGTTGAAATTAAGCTACACCAAGATAGGGTATGTGTACCTGGGAAGTGCATAAATGTAATGAGGATTCTAGAAATGTAAAAATGTTGTCAAAAAGTGTTGTGGAGGACTAAGTCTCCATTACTATTGTTTTTTGGGGGAGACGTAGAATCTTCGAATGCTGGAATCAAATCTAGAAGAATCTTTACAAAATACCCATAGGAGGACTAAGACGCCCTTACTATTGTATCTAAATGTGGTCCCGAGCTCCAAGGTCTGCACTTTCCTCTTCTTAGATCCGAGATCCTGAAACTTCTAGATCTGACCTGTAGGTGAGTTTGGACATTAAGATGACAACTTTGCAATGCAACTTTACAAATTTGCAATTTCCCACTTCAAATGATCTTCAAGTCTTCAACCTAAACCTACAAACACAAAAATGCAAGAGGGGAAAAACTTGTCGATTGTTAGTAAATGGGGGTTTTCCTTGGCCAAACCCCTTGTAGATAATTAAACCAAATGATGAAATTAATGAAATGAAGCATGAAATATGAAATATATAAATGATATCACCAATGGATAATGTCTTGTGAAGTAAATCTGTATTCTACCATGTAGTGGCCATGGAGAATGTATATCTTGGATCCTTGGATATGATGTGAACAATGGGTGCAGATGGATCTTTAATGCTACATCCATAATCTTGGCTCACCAACATGAATGGATGCACTAAAACCTTTACATGATGCTTGAATCTTGATGATGGATCCAAATACTTGATGAATTTCTCTTGAGTGTAGAAACTTTCCTTAGGAATGAATACTTGAATGCTTGTTATGAAAATGAGTGAAGGAACCTTTTATTTATACTTATCCATGCTTAATATCCCAAAATTACACCACACTAAGACAATATATGAATTCATTAATTAAAGGAGGCTGAATCCCACTAGAATTTGAAATTAAATCTTGAAAATAAGCCAAGGAGGACTAAGATGCCCTAGGTGGCATCTTAGTCCCAAGTCATAAAACTTTGGGAACAAACACCAAAAAGGGGCCCAATTACGATGCCTCAAAATCAAGGTCCCAAGACCTTTGGGGGACAAAGACGCCCTAGGTGGCATTTTAGTGCTGACCCAAAAATCAAGGACACATAGATGAAGTCATTAAATTATCATTTATGCATTGGAGAATGTCAGGATTAGCTAAAAAAAAAAATAATTCGTAGGGCTTGTGGATGCAAATTGGAACCAATTCAGACATAAATAGGGATAAATAAAGCAAGGTAGGCACAAACAAGTGTGAAAATGCAAGGGTATGCATTCTACTAGACTACAATCTTTGCAAAAATATATAGATCTATATGTCAAATATCATTGGTCCCAAGAAGATTTGTGGTATAAACCACATTGAGATTCATTAAATATTCTTCACTAAATTTATCTCAAAATTTTCCCTTTTACAACCACATGAATACATGTTTCATAATACATAGATCTTAGCACAACCTTGTGATCAATGTGAATCATTCTAGAGGCCAAGAATGACTATATAAACATCATTTATATCATGCCCAAAATTTTCTCCTTCTTAATCACAACCCAAAACACATTTAAAAAAAAAAATGGAACTCAATCAAGATATATAACTAGGGAAAACATACTAAGTGCATTCAAAGACATCAATTTTATAATGCCATCTTGTATGCACCACACATAGGATGAGGAAGTGGTAGGTACGATATAGTCTAACAACAAACCTTCTTATAACTTCTAATATTAAAGGCACCTAATTAATCTAAAAGAAAGGACCTCAAGGAGAGGATGCACACCCATGAATAAGTTCCATATTCTTAATTAGAGATTTAATCACTAAAGCTAAAGGTAACAAGGAAATTGATAGGAATATTTGTTCAACTCATTCTAATTGAACAACTACTTGGTCTAAATAAAATTAATCAATATCCCAAAATTATATTAAAACATAGCACTAAATGAATCTAAATGCGTCCAATTGTTTGCATAATAATATTTAAACTTATAAGTTGGGATAAAAATAATCACATAATTCTAATTCATACTATATGTAGACACTTGAATTTGACCACCCCCATATGGTCAAATTCATCCCTTCTTATTCCTCTGTTTCACACCTTTTATCTGTGTTTAAAATTAAATAATTTATTATTTAATCAATATTCCCCTTCTTCTAATATCCCTAAGGTATTTAATGAATTAATTATATATTTTATCCCATTTCCTATCTAAATTAAATAAATACTCTAATTTATTTAATTTAGTCATTTTTCCTTTATGAATTTAAATCAAATTTTAAATCCATTATTTCTCTCTCCTAGTACCATTCTCCATGCTCTTTCTCTAATCCAAATTAATTTAATTAATTTGTGATTAGGATGTGCACATTCCTAATCATAATTAGGGTTACATCCTCCATAATCCCCCACTTGTCCCTAATTCTTCATTAGCCTGCCTAATCTCATGTTTGCACAACCATAATCACTTGATTAGGCCAACCTAATCCCCATGCAATTTATGGAAAATGTCTAAAGTCAACTTCATTTGTTGCTTTCTCCTTTTGGAGAAGGGAACCTCTTCCCCATGTGAATTTTTAATTCACATTTAATCCCCCAAGGCACTTGAAATAATTTTTAATTCTTTCTCTCATCCCCATGTGGATATTTGAAGAATTTTTAATTCGTCACATATCCCATCACCCACATGAGGACAAGGACCTCCTTTATGAGGAGATCATGTCCAAATCCCTAGGTACTGTGAAGTACCTCCACCTCATCTCCCATTTGACACCTCACCCACCACATGTCAAGATGTGAGGGCTTGTGAGTTCTCAACTCACCCTCACTCTTGATCTTGTCCAACATGGCTAAATCTCGGCTCTCCATTGTTTAGAGGCATTTCCCCTAAAAATGGAGGAATTTTCCCTCATTTATATCATCCAACAATCCATGACTACTGCAATCAACTCTAGCACTCAAGCAACCAAGCATTCATCCAAGCAAATCCACCATTGTTGCAACACCCTTTGCATTTACACCTTGCATCCATTGCAATACCCACTATCACCATTGCATTCTCCATCTCTTTAGGATCATTTAGAGTTAGATTTTATGTTTTTTTTCCATCAAAGGAGCACACATTCGAACAATCAAAGCGCCAACCAAAGTAATCAACTCAACAAGGTAAAAAGTTACATATTTCTTGCATTTTTTTTTAGTTCATCTTAGGCCAATCTTGAGTGTTTGTCTTGTGCTTTTGATCTCTTGCATTAGTTTACTTTTTGCATTTGAGGTATGTCAAATTCACTCGCACACATTTCTGGAACACTCGATGGGACCCACGTCACAGGTCTGCACTTTATAGTTTGTAGTTGTTTTAATTTTGTAGGTTCAAATTTCTACACACAGGGGAAAATTTGCCCTGACTGGCGAACTTGCCAGATATAGAGGTGAAACTGCAGTCGATAAAGGTGAACACAATTTTTCCATTTCCCAAAAAGAGGCGAACTTGAAGAAAAAGGCGAGATTGCTTGGTACTGAGGTGTATCCATTGGAGATTCCAAGGAACAGGCGAGATTGACCCAGTTACAGAGGTGATTGCAACTTCGCCCCTTCCCCTCGACAAGTGACTTCGAATTCACCCATCCACTTGGACAGGCAAGTCCAACTTCGCCCCTCCACCAGAATAGGTGATCTTAATCATCAGACACACTTGCGACTTTGTCTAATAGAAAGGTGAATTTGAGGAATTCCAAAACATTAATTTCCTTTGATTTGAGCTTCAATTTGGTTTTGATTTTGGGTACTGATCTACTAATTTTTTTGTTTATGAGTGTGTGATTTTTACTAAGGATTTGCATAGCAATTGTCCCTTATTTTTCCAAGACTGGTGGCATTAAATTACTAACATATTTTTTGTAGGATGATTGGTCAAAGGCCCCTAGATTAGCTCTATATGTTGTCTATTTTTTATACTAATCTAGGCACACGTAGCTTAATTAAAGGGCCAATTTATCTTGTTTGTTGTGCTTGGGAGAAAGTTATTGATGTATCCACTCCCCTTGCACCTTTCGGTGATCCTAGGTGACAAGAAATCACAGTTTGTTCTAGTCTAGTCCAGTCTACCTAGGAGGTGCTAGTGCATCTAATCTCTCCCCTTGCACTACGTGTGAGCCTTGGGACTAATTGAAGCATCTAGTATCTTCTTCGCTTAGCGAGACCTACTTGGGATTTCATCACCTAAGGGAAAATCCCAACCACGTGTTACTAGCGGGTATATAAAGGGGGGAGAACTAAAGTTGTATCCCAATCCAGTCATGTCGTGTCTAGTGAAGTGTTGAAGCTAGGGTGATACCTAGATAAGACATGCAGGGTTGGTTTGAATTTCCAATACCTTGTTGGGGCTCCTGATCCACTCTTGTGATAGGTTGGTGTTCATGGTTGTGCCTCATGTACCTAATGTATATCAAGGACACACGAGATAGCCTATATAGCCTAGATAGAGACTCGTGTTTTAGCCGTGGCTTGGTGTAGTGCAGGGGATGTGCACCGTACCCTGAAGTTACTCACCACATACTCCCTTGGGTTGAGATAGAAATCCTTGTGGTGAACTACGATAGTCTCCAAGAGAGAGTGTGAAGGTGAGCCCATGGCATCTATTGATGACCCTGTTCCACTAGATTGCTAGCTATCCGCCTACGCGAGAAAGGGTGATTCAGAGAACCACCTCGGTATTAGAGAGTATTAACCTTGGGTTGTCCGCTCAAGGTGGTGGGCCTACATCAAGTTTGTAAACCTTCAATACTAATTTTAGGATTGTGCTACTTGGTGTGTCTTCATTGTGTGATATCAGTGCTTATTTTTAGTTGAGTCAATCCAGCCTTTCTCTCTATTGTTTGCCATGTTTTTTGTCCTTTTCCACAGTCAGTTCCTTCCCTCAGTGGAAAATTGGCTTCTCACAAAGGTGAATTTTCTTTGTTGACAGGTGATATCGCCCCCTAAAGGGGTGATTTTGTGTTTGATTCCAGTCTAGGTCATCCCTTTAGGTGAGTTTGTCTTTGTCAGAGGAAAATTTTCCTATGGGTCCCTTTCTTAGATGACCCCATGTCCACCTGTTCCTTGGAATAGGTGAGTCTTCCCAACCCTTAGGAAAGTTTGCATCCAGTCCAAATCCTTTGAGTTTTCTTGTTCACATAGAATAGGTGATTTTATCTTCTCCCTGGGCAAACCTATTGTCTGTAGGGGTGATCTTGTATCTTGTCTAAGTCTTCCCCATCCATACACCTCTTAGGATAGGCAAACCTATTGTCCACAGGGGTGAATCCATGTTCGCCTGTGCCATCCTCATCTGTATAGTTCAAGTCTTGGGTGAATTCGTTTGTCCAATAGGCAATCCCATTTTTGGCGAGTCCGTTCTTTATTTCTACAACTCAAGAAATAGGTGAGCCTGTTACTCCTCAATAGGCGATTTTGACCTTCTACGTATGGTTCAAGATAGGTTAATTTTTATCCCTGTTGGGTGATTTTGAAAATTGATTCCACCTATTCCCCTTTGGTTTTTTGAGGATTTAGGCGATCTTTTTGAATGTTTAGGAGATCCTAACCTTAAGAAAATTTGCATCCTGATTCTGCCCATTTCTTTTGTGTCCCCAAACATAGGTGAATTTGAGTCCCAAAAATTGGTGAGTTTTGCCAACATAGAGGTGAGTCCATTGACCTTAAATAGGTGAAGTCGAGTCTTGAAGAGGAAAATTTGAGCTACACAGAGGCGTATGCACCACCCATACAAAGTATAGAGAGTGAATTCTTTGGGTCACTAAAAGCCTATCATTTTCTGAGTCCATTACTATGATCAAAATTTTTTTATCATCATCCGTTCATCTGTAATCGTCATTTTAGTCTATCCGCATTTTCCAAAAGTCATCATCCCATTGATCAAATCATATAGGTGCATCTTAGAGCATCCCTAGATTGCATTTTCATCATCAGTTCATCAATCCCAATCCCTTAGACTTTTTTTTAGATGTCTTTATCCAAGTTGGCTTAGGTGCCTGATCCCGATCATTATCCTTCATAGTTACTTAGGATTGCTATTTTTCCCGAGTCAGTAATCATCCATGACCCAATCAATCTACTTCCATCTTGTGGCAGATTTGGTGTCATAATCATCCTTTCCATCATTTAATCTGATCTTCAACATCTTACGTCATCTAGGTCAACATCTAAACTTGGTTTAGAATCAATATCAACATCTAATCCAATTGATCTTCCTATCTTATCAATAGTCTCATCCCATATATTAATCTAATCCAATCCAATCACATCAAATATCTAATCATTTGATCCAATCAATCCTTTAGTAATCACCTAGATCATTTATTTATGTGCATCCTATAGTATATCATCATCTTAGGTCATCCTAGTAGTTTTGCATTTTCATGCCCATTATTCGATTGCAAGCAAAGAAACTCATGGAAAAACAACAGGCTCAAGGTTCCCAGCCTCACATCCCTTAGGATCCCACTAATGGTGGCTCATCACAATCCAATACTGAGGTCAATACCACTTCTCCTCCTGTTGACGAGAGCATGGTCAACAAACCCAAGGTCATGGTGGATGAATATCTCAACAATCCTATCAATGCCCAAATGACTGATCATCTACTCAATGAGCATGGAGGTAAAATACTCACCACATTTCTCATGAAGGGCATCAAGCCACCATCGGGATTTGATTTATCCAAGTATGTCAATATCACAGCTCCTACACCCCCAACGTTGCAAGATCCCCATAATTCACAGAGTAACCCAGGAAATTCATATATCATTGAGGGTCCACCGTAAGAGGGTTGGTATCAACCTGGATTTGGCAACATCATGCTCTATCAAGTTGTATACCCTCCTCAGGCTCCAATTTTAGTTATGGGAGCACCTCAACCAAACATTCCTCAAGGTCCTGATCCTAATGATCCCCTTACTTTTAGTATGCCACAGTGTCTCCTCGCTCCGCCACCCATGAACATCACATAGAGCTCAACTCCCATACCATCTACACCACTTCTTCCACCTAACCAACCTGGTCTACCTCTAGTGAATACTGGGGGAAATCCATTTTCTACACCACCTCCACCTCTTAGATCTACACCCATGTCTAATTTACCACCACCTCCATTCATGTCTCAATAACTTCCTTAAGGCAATATCCCATCATTGAATCAGCCTTAGGTTAACCCCCAATAGGAAACACCATCCCAACCACCTCATTAGCATGTATCACAACAACCTTAATCTCAAACTCCATAGCACACCATAATTCCCTTGCAACCCCCACATCAAGCAGTGTAGGCTACGTCACAACCTCAGCAACAACCTCCACATCAACCACAAGGTGTCCCATCACAAACCCCTTAGAAAACACAGGTACCCACTCACCAGCTAACTTCATCTTACCAATTGCCTCCTAACCAACCACAAGTCCCTCAACAACATCAAATTCCTTCTTGGCTTCTTTATCAACAACCACCATCTTACCAACAACCACCGTAGCATACACAAATCCCAACACAAATGCTAAGCAACCCTAATACTCAATACCTATATCACCTGCAAAGCACATATACTACGAACACTACCCCATCCAATTCAAATATTACTTATCATAATCCTCAACATTCCTAGACACAACCATCTTACACAAATCCCCAACAATCTCAACACAATCCTTATTACCAAAAATCCAATCTGCAACAGCCTCCATATGCTTCCCAACAACCAATTGCTACTTATAACTATCAATCTAATATGTATTATTCCCAATAGCAACCATCATACCAATAGGGTGCCTCCACCTCTTCATATTACCAAACACCCCCTTCATATTAGAAAGGTGCTTCCACATCCTGTTACCAAGTACCTCCTTCCTATTAGTAGGGAGCTTCCACCTCATACTATCAGGCCTCATCATCCAACCAATCATCTTATGCCAATCTGCAACCCACATATCCCAATCAATATAACCTCTTCATATCATCCTCTACCATCATGCGATCGAACCATACCGACTCCATCCACATCATATCAACAATATGTTCCATATAGTGAATCCAACCCGACCAATCCTCCCTCGACACCTGCCAATAAGGAGTGGGAAGAGATAAACGCCACATTAAAGGACTTACAAGTGGGGACATCCAAAAATTCTTTCAAGTTTGAAGAGATTTTTCCCTATCAGTTTGATCCCTCAATCTCACTTGTTCCTTTTCTTAAGAATTTTGAAATGCCAAAGTTTGATAAGTATAAAGGAACTAAGGACCCCAAGAACCATCTTCATGAATTCTACTCACACTACTTGGAAGTCCTACACAATGATAATTATCTCTTATGGTTATTCTAGATAGGATTCTAGCAAGAGTGGCTCTAGATTGGTTTATGGGTCTTCCAAAGGGATCAATTTCTTCTTTTGCGGATCTTTTAGAAAAATTCATCACACACTTCTCCTTTAATTTGGAGAAGGATATCAATACCTTAGATCTTCTGAAAGAAAAATAGAGTGAGGGAGAGACCTTTGCAAGCTACTTGCAAAGGTGGCATGCCTTGGCTAGTCAAATGAAATCCCATCTTAGTGAGGACATGATCACCATTTTTGTAGCCAACGCCCATTCATATATGGCACATAATCTCAACCTTCATTGTGTCACAACCTTTACAAAGGTCATAGAAAAAGGTGCTATAATTGAAAGCATGCTTATTGCTAAGGGACATGTCAAAATTTATAATCCAGATAAGGATAAGTTGTCTAGATATAAGTCCCACTATTGGAACAAGAACAAGAACATTGTCAATGATGGTGTCACGGGTACCAAGCATGTTCAAGTAGCCAACACCTTGCACAGGTTACAATATGTCCCTAATCAACCATCATTTTCTAATGTCATATCAGTGCCACATGGGGTAGCATGTCCTCCTCAATAGTCCAATCAGTAGATTCAAGGGAACAATAAATGCACATTCACTCTATTGGGAGAATTTTTTAGTGTTGTCTTCAATAGGATCCTCCAAGTGAGTTATCCAGTCACTTATCCTGTGACTAAACCTTTTGATGAGTCTAAACCAAAGCTTGCTTGGTATAGAGAAAATGAAAACTGTGATTTCTAGAAAATTAAAGGGTATTCCACAAACAAGTGTCAAGGGCTTAAAACATAAATCCAAGATCTTATAGATCAAGGTGATATCCAAGTGGATGCAAACCAGACCACATCGTTCAATGCTCAACTCTAGATATATCAAAATGCTTTCCCAAAACATAATTAGGGTGCTAGTACATCCAATGCTAATCCTAGGTCAAGCAATAACAATAATCAAAATAACATCACAAATAATGTCAGCTACAAGAATGTACCCTATAACTATGATGGCATAGTTATGTACATCAGTCAGGTAGAGCCTCATGTATCAATGATTCGCGTTAAAGGTAAATACATGCAATATGCTGTCACAACTCGCCGCACTCACATAACCATTCCTGGAGCCTCCACATCATCCCAACCAACTCTCATAAGCTCTCAATACAATATTATTGATCACCTTGGAAAGACTCCAACTCAAATATCCATCCTGGATCTGCTTAAGTCTTCTCCTATCCATCAAGAAATCCTTACTAAAGCTTTGTAGGATACCCATGTCCCCAATGACATAGATCCTACCCAATTTCAAGCCTTGGTAAGAGACTTGTCATCCATGTATCAGATGGGCTTCAGTCAAAATGCATGCCTTCCATCGACTTGTTACCAATTTTTCGCTACAGCTCAATTGGTGGAGTTGTTTAAATTTTTTATATCTTAAGTGGAAGCAAAATTATTTTTGCATGTGCTTAAGTACTATTTGCATCATTCATCAAATGCCAGTTATGCAAGTGTTCTAAGAAAACTGAGTTTTAGAAGTATTGCTTGAAGGTTTTGCAAATCAAATGAAGTATAGAACTAAGTATACAAATAATTAAGCATAACAAAGTGCTTTCATTTATTTCATGAAGTCATTCACATTACAATATTTCATTTGATTGCAAGAATACAAATGATAGTACATTTTTTTCATTTTGATGCATTTATTTTCAGAATGAAAAGCATAAAAAATAAATTGAAGAATCCACACAAGCCGTGGATGTAACTATCACAATGCATCATGAGGAGCATGCTACACTATTGAAGATGCAGGGAAAGAAATCACATAAGCATGAACATAATCATCATTTCCTATGCTTTTGGCCGATACAAAAGTGGTGCACCATCCTTCGTCCTTGAGCTCCGATCGACCTGTAAGAGAAGAGAGGGGTTGTTAGAGCTCCAACTATGAACATCCCTATATGAACCACCAACAATAATGTAAAATTTTGCCAATGATACATTGAAATAGTTGCAAAAATGGGAGATGGACAGAAGCAAAAAGGGAAACATCATAATAATATATTGTTTTTTGCTATCATTGTTTGTTTCCTGGTGCAGGTATAGGAAAAGTCATGTAGCTAATTGTCTTATGAAGACCAAGCATGTGGGGAAAAACGAGATCCCATAAGGGTAGAGCTTGGCATGCTGCCCCTTAAGTTACAAGTGGGCTAGGAAGGAAAATACAATTTATCATGCTCTTCTACGCTATCCAAATGAAGGACTAATCAAATTTATCATGTATTCAAAACAGTCAAATCAAAGCATGAAGTGAAAATTACAACAATGTTCATTCTCGTGCTGGAGATAGTGAATAGGCATACATAATGCCTCATCAATAAAACACTATTCAATAAAGTAAGCATGTCCAACTTTCAGATTTTCTTTTACAAAAAGAGAAAGTGCATAAAACAATTTTTACATAATGAGGCATAAAAATGCATGAAGAGTGCTAGGTAGACGATGTTAACCTACCAAAAATATGTAAGGATAGACAAGCATGAGGAAAGCTTTAGATTTTTCAAGCATTAGGAGGGGTTTGAACAAGAATTTCAAAATATTCACTGGAGCTTGAAACAAATTTAGGGGTTTCTGTTGTTTTCTCTTTTGAAATAATTAAATTGCCTCTATAAATCAAATGAAGCAGCCATTTGTTACACAGTGCAAAGCTTATAAAAGCTTATGTTTTGATAGAAAGAAGCAAGCATATGGTGTCATGAAGATAAAGAGAGAGCTACATATTTACAATTAACATTATGTCATTTGAATAGCCATATGAGTTTTATCTCAGAAATGAAGATTTGCTTCAAGTAACTTTTTCCATGTAAGGGTTTTACAGAATTCAGAATGTAAGCAAAATGCCATGGTGGGTCAAACCTAATTTTTGGATGGATAACAAAAATGCAGATTCTTCATTATTTTCAGAATACCCAAATTGGGTTTTGTCTCAGAATACAAAGGAAGTAAAATGTAACCATGGGTCGAGCCCAGAAAAGTCCAGAATGCCTGGTTTTTGCATGCAATGGCACGACCTGCACAATGGGCCTAGTTTTTGTTTACAAAAGAGAATTAATTCTTTTCAAAGACAAGCTTTGAAAGCTATTTTTTTTAACAAAAAAGAACAAACAGAAATACAATAGAATGATGGAGTAGCCATTCTTGCATAGAAACAAGCTTTTGGAAGCTTTTGACAGGAAATGTAGAAATAGGTGAATTTCTTGTAGAGTGAAGAATACCCACATGTCATTTTTGATTAAAATGCACATTCTTCACTGTTTTCAGTTTACCCATATAAGGGATTTTGTCAAAAATATAAAAATCCAATGATGCTATTATGGATCATACCTAGAAGTGCCTCTAAAAAAAAAACACCATAATCAATATGCATGGCGCGGCCCATAATAGGTCTATTTTGTTTCAAAGAGAAATAACAATCATTCTTCTTCATAGAAGATTTTACAAGCTTTTTTTTGACAAGAAAGAAATAATGGAGAAGTGAGAGCTTACCATTCGTGGCTGTGGAGGAGGAAAACTCATGGCGGCCAAGCTCTCATAGAGCTTCGAGATCATAGTTTGAGCTCACTCATGGCGCCTCTTAAGAAGAGAGAGAGTGGGGAATAAACATAAGGCGACTAGGGAGAGTAAAGCCACAAAAAGTAAAGAGAAATCAGATGTAAAGCATGTACAATCCGCGGCCTTAATGGCCATTCTTTCCTTTCAAATGAAGAGGAAAATCATTATGCCATTAAGGAGTCAACATACCATGAATTGCAGAGTAAAATTCGACCATGGTGGAGGAAAAATCTGGAGTTTCCAAGCACTTTGAAATCACTCAAACCCTAGCTTTGATAAGGCGGCGCATTTCTTCCAAGTAGAGCAAAGCTTTTCCAAAAGTTACAAGTGTGAAATGAAATGATTTTAGGGTTTGTTTTAAGTTTTGTTCTTCCTTGTGCCCTAATTCAAGTTAATGTTTCCCATGTTTGCATTTTAGATTAAACTTAATGCAATGTCTTAGATAGCCGACTGCCCAATGCTAGGTTGAGGTTTCGAAATATTAGTGGTTTCCATTTGCCTAAGTCTTAGGCTTATTTGATTAAATTTTTGATGGCGTAAAGGGCCTTGGACTTTAGGGTTTTGATCAATTATGCCTTAGTAAGAATTGAAGAGTGGTTATAATATCCTAGATTTTAATTGATTTTGTGAGAAATCAATTAAAGATTGTAAAACGATTTCACTTATGAGTTAGGCCTTATTTTGTTTTCAAATTGGTTTTGAAGAAATCAATTATGGATAGTGATAAGAGATATGTTTTATGATTTTTGAGAAAATCAAGCATTGTAAATGGAGAGATAAGTAATTGGCTTTGCAAAATATTTTGAAAAAATCTTTAATTGCAAAAATAGTCAAATTGAGAAGATTTAAAATCTGCAAGTTGTGTAAAGCAAGAGTAAAACAAATTGTTTTATTCTTTGCTATTTTAAGTAGATTGATTTTGTTTTCTTCCTTGGGTCAGATTTGAGATTCCTTTTGGAGAGATAAGGTTTTTTTTTTCACTTTAAAAGCATATTTGATCCTTTTTGAGGAGCTTTTCAGTATGAATATGCAAAAAGTGTGTTTTTTCACTTTTGTGCAAGCTTATTGGGCAGTTTTGATACCTTTTCTTGAAGTTTTCTTTCTGAGCTCGGATTAGGGTTTTGGAGTTATTTTATCTTGAGGAAAGCTTAGTTTTTCTCTGGGGAAGTTCAAATTTTAGTTTCTTGCTCTCACACATTTTGGAGCTTGTAAACTTCCTTTGTACTCAGTTCAGACAGATACACTCTTTCAGTTTCAATAAAGCAGCAGAGTTCTCCTTCTCATTTCTTGTCTCAACCTTGCAACAACAATTTGATGTCTTTTTGTTTACAAGTTTGAAGCCTTATATGTCTTGCTTTTATAAGTCTTTTCATAGAATTTCATGTTTTCAGGTTGCATGTTGTGTTTAGTACTTTTAAATCTTCATGCAAATTATTGATGAAATCATGTACCAATGAGATTGTGAGAGCTATTGTAATAGAGGAATTGTTGTGAGTGATAAAATCTGGGTTTTTAGAAATTACAGTGAATCATTAGTTAGTTTTAAATTTCATTTTTAGCTATCCTTCTATCCTTTTTCTTGAAGAGCACTTAGATTAGGATTATGATTCGGAGAAGCAAATCACTCTAGAGATTCCTTCTTCATTCAGATCACCCACATCTGAAGAAGATTTCCATGTGTCATTAGATTGTTGAATTTTAGTTTCAGCAGGGTGCAAATCTAATTGATAACAATTTTTGGCACGCCCGATGGGACTCTAAAAATCAATTTCAGAGAAGTTTTTAATCTTTAAAGTTGTTGTTTGGTGTATGCAATGATTTTATTCAGCATTTTGGAGGTTTTTACATATACCTGGTGACTCCATTCTTGGTTTTTGTATACAGATCAAGTGTTGGTTTGTTTGAAAGCTTATGAATGAATAGATATGTCAATATTTCATGGCCATGCATCATATCATCCGCAATGTCATGAGATCCCTACTTGTCTATCTCCATATCAACCATACCAGTATAATCATTTTGTTGGTTTCAATTCCCTGGCTTCTCAAAATCAACATGCCCAATATAATTACCACCCACCCACCCCTGCCCATTATTCATCTCATCCCTCATATGTTAAAAATCAGTCCCAAGAGATTGCAGACTTGAGTTTCAGAGATATAAGGCTAAACTATGAAGAGAAAATGAGGGAAATAGAAAATTGAAAGCAATATGGTGCACACCAAGGGGAGATTGCAAGCATAAAGAGCATGTTGCTTGATTACATGAGTCAGCTAGAGGAGATCAAGAAGTAACATGAGTATAAGCAGCACCAGAAGCATGAGATGGAGACCCAAAGAATTCAATTTGAGGAGGATTTGGAGAGGGAGGCAGCTGCACAAACATAACTTTTTCTTGCTTAGTTCAAAAGGCATGAAGCCCAAACAACTCCTACCATGTCAGAACATCCTATTCAAGAAGAGGTTCGTGAATTTAAATTTCCAAGTTTTATGAAAAATGAGCCTCCTAACCCTCCTAAGATCAAAATTCCTGGTTTTAGAGATCCTTTACCTATGCAAGAACCTAAGTTGGAACATTTTGAACTTGTTATGCATCAAAACCAGCCAATTGAAGAACCTTTTCCTATACAAGAAATTGGTTTTGAATGCAAACAAACTCCTCAGAAAATCAAAATCCCAAGTTTCAAAATTTATGATTTTTCTAAGGAGCCTATGAGCATTCAAGACCAGTCCATTAAAAAGCAACCTCTTTTCCTCCAAGAAACTCCAGAGATTCCCCAAGTTTCCCATCTAGATAAATCTGATTGTCCTGCCACTATTTTCCTTTAAGAGGATAGACCTATTGTCTTGGAAAATGACTCATCATCCACCATGGAAGAAGCCATAAATGTAAATTTATTGCATATAGCTATGGAGGAATATCAGTTAGAACAACAAAGGATTGATCAAGAGAATCCCTCCCCTGATGAATCCTTCCATGCTTTCACTAATGAGCTTCCTTGTTTTGTGGAACACGATGAAGAACTTTCAAAAAATAATTGCTGCAATGT
Organism: Sequoia sempervirens; assembly: GCA_007258455.2. Lineage (NCBI taxonomy): Eukaryota > Viridiplantae > Streptophyta > Pinopsida > Cupressales > Cupressaceae > Sequoia > Sequoia sempervirens. The sequence goes on along the minus strand of VDFB02105785.1, from coordinate 161,157,650 downwards.
ACAAAGTAGGAGGTTGTTGCTGGCTACACCCTTTTCTCAGCTGAATATGAGAATGTTGCATGTACGGAGAAGGTTGGTTCATTGAAGCAAAAAAATATTGATGATTATTTTGAGGTATTCAGTTGGTACAGTGACGAGGAGGAGATCAAAAATCGGGAACAACTGCTAGAAAAGAAAGAAGAGGCTATGGTTGGAGAGCTAGATCAAGGAATGGTTGATAGTTCACAAGTTGTAGTTGATTTATTTAATGAATTACCATTTTTTGTTAAAGACAACACGTAGGTCCCCAGCTTACCAGCTGATTTGGGAAATCCAAAAGGTATTACAAAAAATGATATACTACTGATTCATAGGTGCAAGGATGAGGTTGAAACCTCAGTTCAGTTCGAGGAGCAAAGTGACATTCTTGTTTCCAAATCTAGCATGCTTGATTGTCAAGAACCTAACTGTTCAACTTGTAGAGAGCTTACCACTCTGCTGAATTCTTGTAGTGACCAAAGGCTAGTTCTGAGCAGCAAAATGATGAAATCTATTCAAAAAAAATACTGATCCATGAGCAAATAAGTGAGGGAAGCTCGGTTGTGGAGGAGCATGAGGTTGAATACATGATTCAATAAAGGCAAGAAGTAGTTGTGGTTGGTGAGGCAGTTGAAAAGAGTGAAATCAGAGGAAATAGTTCCAATTTTGTCTTGTCGATGGGATGTCCAATTAGATACATTACTGAAATGGAGGCCAATAAGAAGGTTCCCATCATGGTTGAACCCAAGCATGGAAGTATGCCTAAAGGAGAACAAACTCAATTCACTTCACTACCTCGGGTTACTAATGATCATATTCCATATTAAGAGGTTACTAAGCTTGTATATGTTCTTCAAGGTGCGGTTCAACTATTTCATGGCCTTTTGTCCTTTGTTATTTTTCATGTAGCTGTCCAAAATCGTGCCAAACATCAATTTTTTTGTAGAAAGGGTAGCTATTTCACCCAATCAGTGAATGGTTTTGTTTCACCAACTACTCTGGTTGGTAAGAGTAGGTTAGCATTAGTAGTTGTTGCAAATAAGTGTGTTACACACATTTCTTTTAGTAGTTTTCTTTTCCCTAAGCACTGTTGTGCATGTTATGTCGGCCATCAGCGCCTGTTAGTTTTCTTTCTACATTGTTTCATTTTGTTTTGCTACCTTTGGAGTGTTGCTATTCAAAGTTCTAAGTTTCATGAAGGGGAAAATTTGACTTCGCACCCAATGGAGTTTTAAAAGGAAACTAATCTATGCTTAGCTGGCAAGCATTTAACGGAAATCGCCAAAATGTTACCAATTTTTCGCTACAGCTCAATTGGTGGAGCTGTTTAAATTTTGTTAAATCTTAAGTGAAAGCACCATTATTTCTGCATGTGCTTAAGTACTATTAGCATCATTAATCAAGTGCCAGTTACACAAGTGTTCTAAGAAATCTAAGTTTCAGAAGTATTGGTCGAAGGTTTTGCAAATCAAATGAAGTACAAAACTAAGTATACAAATGATTAAGTGTAACAGAGTGCTTTCATTTATTTCATGAAGTCATTCACATTATAATATTTCATTCGATTGTGAGAATATAAATGATAGTACATTTTTTGCATTTTTATGCATTTCTTTTCAGAATGAAAAGCATAAAAAAATAAATTTAAGAATCCACACAAGTCATGGATGTAACTATCACAATGCATCATGAGGAGCATGCTACACTATTGAAGATGCAGGGAAAGAAATCACATAAGCATCAACATAATCATCATTGCCTATGATTTTGGCCGATGCAGAAGTGGTGCACCATCCTTCGTCCTCGAGCTCTGATCGACTTGTAAGAGAAGAGAGGGGTTGTTAGAGCTCCAACTATGAACATCCCTAATATGAACCACCAACAATAATGTAAAATGCTACCAATGATACATTGAAAGAGTTGCAAAAATGGGAGATGGATAGAAGCAAAGAGGGAAACATCATAATAATATATTGTTTTTTGCTAACATTGTATGTTTCCTGGTGCAGGTATAGGAAAAGTCATGTAGTTGATTGTCTTACGAACACCAAGCATGTGGAAAAAATGGGCTCCCACAAGGGTAGAGCTCGACATGCTGCCCCTTAAGTGACAAGTGGGATGAGAAGGAAAATGCAATTTATCATGCTCTTCTGAGCTATCCAACTGAAGGACTAATCAAATTTATCATGCATTAAAAATAGTCAAATCAAAGCATGAAGTGAAAATTACAACAATGTTCATGCTCGTGCTAGAGATAGTGAACATGCATACATAATGCCTCATCAATAGAACACTGTTCAATAAAGTAAGCATGTCCAACTTTCAGATTTTCTTTTGCAAAAAGAGAAAGTGCATAAAACAATTTTTACATAATGGGGCATAGAAATGCATGAGGAGTGCTAGGTAGACGATGTTAACCTACCAAGAATATGTAAGGATAGACAAGCTTGAGGAGAGGTTCAGATTTTTCAAGCATCAAGAGGGGTTTGAACATGAATTTCAAAATATTCAGTGGAGCTTGAAACAGATTTAGGGGTTTCTATTGATTTCTCTTTTGAAATAATTAAATTGCCTCTCTAAATCAAATGAAGCAGCCATTTGTTACACAGTGCAAAGCTTATAAAATCTTATGTTTTGATAGAAAGAAGCAAGCATATGGTTTCATGAAAATAAAGAGAAAGCTACAAATTTACAATTAACATTATGTCAAATACCCATATGGGTTTTATCTCAGAAATGAAGATTTTCTTCAAGTAACTTTTTCCATGTAAGGGTTTTATAGAATTCAGAATGTAAGAAAAATGCCATGGTGGGTCAAACCTAATTTTTGGATGGATAATAAAAATGTAGATTCTTCATTATTTTCAGAATAACCAAATTGGGTTTTGTCCCAGAATACAAAGGAAGTAAAATGTAACCATGGGTCAAGCCTAGAAAAGTCCCAGAATGCCTGGTTTTTGCATGCAATGGCACAGCTTGCACAATGGGCCTAGTTTTTGTTTACAAAAGAGCAATCATTCTTTTCAAAGACAAGCTTTGAAAGCTATTTTTTTTAAAAAAAAAAGAACAAACAGAAATACAATAGAATGATGGAGTAGCCATTCTTGCACAGAAACAAGCTTTTGGAAGCTTTTGACAGGAAATGCAGAAATAGGTGAATTTCTTATAGAGTGAAGAATACCCACATGTCGTTTTTGATTAAAATGCACATTCTTCACTGTTTTTAGTTTACCCATATGAGGGATTTTGTCAGAAATATAAAAATCCAATGATGCTATTATGGATCGTACCTAGAAGGGCCTCTAAAAAAAAAACACCATAATCAATATGCATGGTGCGGCCCGTAATAGATCTATTTTGTTTCAAAGAGAAATAACAATCATTCTTCTTAATAGAAGCTTTTACAAGCTTTTGTTGGACAAGAAAGAAATAATGGAGAAGTGAGAGCTTACCATTCGTGGCTGTGGAGGAGAAAAACTCATGGTGGCCAAGCTCTCATAGGGCTTCCAGATCATAGTTCGAGCTCACTCATGGTGCCTCTTAAGAAGAGAGAGAGCGGGGAATAAACATAAGGCGGCCAGGGAGAGTAAAGCCATAGAAAGTAAAGAGAAATCAGAGGTAAAGCATGTACAGGCCACGACCTTAATGGCCATTCTTGCCTTTCAAATGAAGAGGAAAATCATTATGCTATTAAGGAGTCAACTTACCATGAATTACAGAGTAAAAGTCAACCATGGTGGAGGAAAAATCTGGAGTTTCCAAGCACTTCAAAATCACTGTAAAAATCCTAGCTTCCAGAAGGCGACGCATTTCTTCTAGGCAGAGCAAAGCTTTTCCAAAAGTTACAAGTGTGAAATGAAATGATTTTAGGGTTTGTTTTTAGTTTTGTTCTGCTTTGTGCCCTAATTCAAGTTATTTTTTCCCATGTTTGCATTTTAAATCAAGCTTAATGCAATGTCTTAGATAGCTAATTGCCTAATGCTAGGTCGAGGTTTTGAAATATTAGTGGTTTCCATTTGCCTAAGTCTTAGGCTTATTTGATTAAATTTTTGATGGCGTAAAGGGCCTTGGACTTTAGGTTTTGATCAATTATGTCTTAGTGAGAATTGAAGAGTGGTTACAATATCCTAGATTTTAATTGATTTTGTGAGAAATCAATTAAAGATTGTAAAATGATTTCACTTATGACTTACGACTTATTTTGTTTTCAAATTAGTTTTGAAGAAATCAATTATGGATAGTGATAAGAGATATGTTTTATGATTTTTGAGAAAATCAAGCATCATAAATGGAGAGATAAGTAATTGTTTTTGCAAAAAAATTTCAAAAAATCTTTAATTGCAAAAATAGTCAAATTGAGAAGATTTAAAATCTGCAAGCTGTGTAAAGCAAGAGTAAAACAAATTGTTTTATTCTTTGCTATTTTAAGCAAATTGATTTCGTTTTCTTCCTTGGTTCGGATTTGAGATTCCTATTGGAGAGATAAGGTGTTTTTTTTCACTTTAAAAGAAGATTTGATCTTTTTTGAGGAGCTTTTCAGTATGAATATGCAAAAATTTTGTTTTTCCGCTTTTGTGCAAGCTTATTGGGCAGTTTTGATACCTTTTCTTGAGCTTTTCTTTTTGAGCTCGGATTAGGGTTTTGGAGTTATTTTATCTTGAAGAGAGCTTAGTTTTTATCTGGAGAAGTTCAAATTTTAGTTTCTTGCTCACACATTTTGGAGCTTGTAAACTTCCTTTGCACTCAGTTCAGACGAATACACTCTTTTAGTTTCAATAAAGCATCAGAGTTCTCCTTCTCATTTCTTGTCTCAACCTTGCAACAACAATTTGATGTCTTTGTGCTTTCAAGTTTGAAGCCTTATATGTCTTGCTTTTATGAGTATTTGCATAGAATTTCATGTTTTTAGGTTGCATGTTCTGTTTAGTACTTTTAAATCTTCATGAAAATTATTGATGAAATCATGTACCAAAGAGATTGTGAGAGCTATTGTAATAGAGTAAATGTTGTGAGTGATAGAATATGGATTTTCAGAAATTACAGTGAACCATTTGTTAGTTTTAAATTTCATTTATAGCTATCCTTCTATCCTTTTTCTCGAAGAACACTTAGATTAGGATTATCATTCAGAGAACCATCTCACTCTAGAGATTCCTTCTTCGTTTAGATCATCCACATCTATAGAAGGTTTCCATCTGTCATTAGATTGTTGAATTTCAGTTTCAGCAGAGTGCAAATCTAATTGATAAAATTTTTTGGCACGCCAGGTAGGACTCTGAAAATCAATTTCAGAGAAGCTTTTAATCTTTAAAGTTGTTGTTTGGTGTATGCAGCGATTTTATTCAACGTTTTGGAGGTTTTTACATATACCTGGCGACTCCATTCTTGGTTTTTGTATACAAATCAAGTGCTGGTTTGTTTGAAAGCTTATGAATGAATAGATATGTCAATATTTCATGGCCATGCATCATATCATCCACCATGTCATGAGAGCCCTACTTGTCTATCTCCATATCAACCATACCAGTATAATCATTCTATTGGTTTCGATTCCTTGGCTTCTCAAAATCAACATGCCCAATATAATTACCACCCATCCACCCTTGCCCATTATTCATCTCAGCCCTCATATGTTAAAAATCAGTCCCAAGGGATTGCAGACTTGAGTTTTAGAGATATAAGGCTAAACTATGAAGAGCAGATGAGGAAAATAGAAAACCGAAAGCAATACGATGCACACCAAGGGGAGATTGCAAGTATAAAGAGCACGTTGCTTGATTACATGAGTCAGCTAAAGGAGATCAAGAAGCAACATGAGTATAAGTAGCACCAGAAGCAGGAGCTGGAGACCCAAAGAATTCAATTTGAGGAGGATTTGGAGAGGGAGGCAACTGCACAAATACAACTTCTACTTGCTCAGTTCCAAAGGCATGAATCCCAAACAACTCCTGCCATGTTGGAACATCCTATTCAAGAAGAGGTTTGTGAATTGAAATTTCCAAGTTTTATGAAAAATAAGCCTCCTAACCCTCCTAAGATCAAAATTCCTAGTTTTAGAGATCCTTTACCTTTGCAAGAACCTAAGTTGGAACATTCTAAACTTGTTATGCATCAAAACCAGCCAATTGAAGAACCTTTTCCTCTTCAAGAAAATGGTTTTGAATGCAAACAGACTACTCAAAAAATCAAAATCCCATGTTTAAGAATTTTTTATTTTTATGAGGAGCCTGTGAGCATTCGAGACCAGTCCATTAGAAATCAGCCTCTTTTTCTCCAGGAAACTCTAGAGATTCCCCAAGTTTCCCAACTAGATAAATTTGATTGTCCTGCCACTATTTTCCTTTATGAGGATAGACCTATTTTCTTGGAAAATGACTCATCATTCACCATGGAAGAAGCCAGAAATGTAAATTTATTGCATATAGCTATGGAGGAATATTGGTTAGAACAACAAAAGATTGATCAAGAGAAGCCTTCCCCTGATGAATCCTTTCATGCTTTCAGTTAATGGATATACCATGAAGAGCCTGAGCCTTCACCCCCTCTTAAGAATTTTTTTGAAGAGACTTATGCTCATGCATCTAAGTTGGCTGAAAAGAATAATTATCAAGGGGGAGGCCTTGGTGTAGAAGAACAAGGAAGACGATAACCTGTTGATACTCCTATGCAATTGGGAAATTTAGGCTTAGGCTATGACACAAAGCAAAAGGGTCCTACACTATCAACTAGTACCTCCAATAACGTTAGTATGGGTAATGGTCTCCTTGAGGACATACCCAAGGAAGAGTCCATCATAGTCGCATACGATGACGTAGATCTCTCATCCATGTTTGACTGCCTATCCATCTTTTCCACTAGCCTTTCCCTTTTTCATCCTAAACTCATTGATTAGGACTTACAAGGTAGTGCACCCATCAATACCTTTCTTTCAGAGGACACCTATGTGGGTGCTACCACAATAGTGGTTTACACTTTCTGGGAGATCCTGATTTTTTCCGAAATCACATCTTTTTTGAAAATATAGATATTTAAGCCTTGAAAATTTCCATTTAAAGGATTCCAATTGAAGAGGGTTTGATCAAACCACCTTAGACCAAGCCCCGTTGGATAGAACCCCACTAGTTTTAAATCATACCTATAATAGAGTCTCCTTTACACCTATCAAAATGCTGATAAAAAACCACTTTTGATTTATCTTTTGGGGGATCAAATGAATTCATTTAAAATTTATTTTTTGAAAGCATTTAGTCCTTATTATAATCTTCCAAAAAGTATAATTTTAATTAAATTTAATTTGATTATTAAATTTATTTTTTATTTCTTGTTAATGTTGATTTTTCACTGAAAATTAAGCTCCCTGTTCTACACATGTGGAAAAATAGAATATTATCAATTTTTTTTTTTGAAAAAAATGAGTGCACTAGATATTGAAATCCTTGATCCAACAAAAAAAAATAATTTGAATTTTGATACATAAAAAAAAAATTAAGTGTTATACAGTCTGCCTATGTCTGAATTGTAATTGGTTTGAATTTGAAACTTGATTAAGGAAAAAATATTCAATAAAAAATATGAAACCAATTGGAAGCACTATATATTGTAGTTACAAGTCTAAATTCAAAAAAATAGAATTTTATCCTTCATGGAAAAAAAGTGATGTGTTATACGGTGAGCGTCACTCCTTAAAAATGGTGTTTACTGAAAAAAACTAGTTTTTGAAGGAGATGGAAAAAGAAGTGTAATCTGATTCCAAATTTTTTGAAAAAAATATATTTAGAATCTATAGGAAAGATGTCACAAATCACTAGTTTGCAACATCTTCAAATTCCTCATGGTTTAGTTGCTATAGGTATCCGAAAGTGAAGATTTAGTTAGAAAAAAATAGTTCAGTGTCCAGTTTGGCCAAAAATTGTAAACTAGTATTGTGAGATCACCCATGTGTATTTCATGGGATTGGGGGAAGATGAGCACCCTAACCGCAAAAATAAAAGGAAACAAAATAAAAAAGGGTCATCTAGTGAAAACCTCTTTGAGGCATTTCTTGACTCAACAAAAATCAAAATAGAGGGTGTATTTGACAGTGAAAACCTCGATGAGGCACTGGAGGATGGGGATAATCATCATCCCCTTATTGGAGCTTAGTTATCCGAACGGTCCTCTATCTTGATCGAAGAAACATAGGTAGTTAATTTGGGAACAAAAGAAGACCCTAAGATCACATACGTAGCCAAATCATTATCAGAGGAAGAGCATTCTATCATTGTCAAAATGCTAAAAGATGAAATTATCAATTTCACATGGACTTATTTAGACATGCCAGGTCTAGATCCTATGTTAGTGGTACGCCATTTGGATGTTCATCTGGATGCCAAACTTGTTAAGCAGAAAATGAGAAAGATGCATCCCTAGGTGGCTTTTCTTTTCAAGAAAGAGTTGGAGAAACTATTAGAGGCTGGATTCATAAGGCCTATCGACTATTCTGACTAGATATCCAACATAGTGTTTGTGGCCAAACCAAATGGAAACATCAAAATTTGTACAAATTTTTGGGATCTCAATAAAGCTTTTCCTAAGGATGATTTCCCACTTCCAAATATTGACATGTTGGTCGACCTCACAGTAGGGCATGAGATTCTATCCCTTATGGATGGTTTCTCTGGCTATAATGAGATCAGGATTGCACTAGAAGATCAACATAAAACTACCTTCACCACTCCTTGGGGCACCTTCTGCTACAATTTCAAGCCCTTTGGACTAAAAAATGGGGCAACCTATCAACATGCCATGACTATCATCTTCCATGACCTCATTCATATCATAATGAAATACTATGTTGATGACTTATTATGGAAGTCCAGGACCAGAGAAGGGCATCCTGTGATCCTAAAGAAAATATTTGAGCAATTAGAGTATTATAAGTTGCATCTGAATCTAAAGAACCATGTATTTGGAGTTATATTTGGAAAGATTTTGGGCTTCATAGTCTCCAGAAGAGGCATAAAGGTAGATCTAGCAAAGGTCAAAGCCATAATGGAAATGGCCCCATCACATAATTTGAAGCAGCTAAGAAGTCTTCAAGGGAAGCTATAGTCCATCATATGCTTCATAGCTCAACTAGTTGAAAAGTGCCAATCATTCACACATCTCCTACATAAATATACCACCTTCAAGTGGGATCCAAAATGTTAGTAAGGCTTTAACAAGATTAAGGAATACTTGGATCATCCACCCATCCTAATGCCTCCCATTCCAGGAAAAGCACTCTTGTTGTACATCTCAGCTACATCAGTTGCACTAGGGGCATTATTAGCACAACATGATGAGTCCTCTAAAGAGTGCACAATTTATTACATTAGTCGAACATTGGTGGGATATGAACTCAATTACTCTCTAATGGAAAATGCTTGTCTGGTAGTGGTCTTCAGTTCATAGAGGCTTCGTCATTACATGCTCAGTCATCCTGTCAAGATGATATCAAAAGTTGATCCACTTAAATATTTGTTGTCCAAAACTTCTTTGATTGGCCACATGGCCAAGTGGGTCATTTTATTGAGCAAATTTGATATAGAGTACGTGGACCATAGGGAGATTAAGGGATAATTCATAGTAGATCAAATGGTTGATGCTCCTTTGGTCGATGCATACTCGCTGGTAGCTGAATTTATTGATGAAGAGGTCCTTACCGTCATAGAAGTAGATACATGGACATTCTACTTTGATGGGTCATATACACATAATGGAGCTGGTGCAAGTGTCTTATTTATCACCCCACAAGGTGAATACATCCCAAAGTCATTCCAATTAGAATTTCCATGCACCAACAATATCCCAAAATATGAAGCTCTTATCACTAGTCTTAGAATCACCATCCAATGGAACATCACCTATCTACGAGTCTTCGGCGATTCCCAATTGATTATCAAAAAAGTCAATGATGAGTTTCAGACTAAGGATGACAAGTTGTTACCCTAAAAATGCATGGTGGAGTACTTCAAAAATTATTTCACCTTTATCTAGTTTGAATAGATCCCCAGAGTTTAGAACAAGGCAACATATGTGATGGCTACAATCGGTTCCATCATTGATATGCCCAAAGATTGAACGGACTGTGAGTTCCTCATCAAAAAAATTTTAATCCTGGCATATGATGTCCCTAATGGTGAGATGGTGTGTGATATCGTAGGTACTGAATCACCCTTGTACCATGACATTTACACCTATGGGTATGTGTAGGATCATCATGGAAAAAACAACCCCTTAAGTGGTGAAAAATTCAAAAAAATAAGAGTTAGGGAAATTGACAAAAAAATTTGAATAAGTTATCTATATTATTTCAAAAATATGTAAGAATAGAATTTGTATCAAATTAAATGTAGTTTCTTGACTACTAGGTTTATTTAAGAAAAAAATCTATTTGGTGAAAATTTGAAATTTTAATGTAGTTTAAATTTTAGAGAAAAAATAAGAAGTAGGTGTCCGTCCCCCACCCTAACCACAATAAAATGATAATATTTTTTTATAAGATTTTAGATATAAGTAGAGGGCTCATGTCTAGATGTGATGCATATTTTTTTGTAATTTTTTTCCAAGTAAATAATTAATTATGAATTTTTTATTACAACTTTTAAAAAATATAAAAAATTGTATGTCTAACCACCTTAACTTGGTCAAAACTTCATGAAATTATTATTTTTTAATCCTATAGTATGTGAAGCATATAATGTGGCACATGTTTCAGATTCAAAAAATGTGATATTGTTTGAAAGCTATAGATGTTTTTCAATTAGCCTATCAATCAGGACTTTAGTCGTAATTCAAATAGATAATGAATAATAATTATTTACTAAATTCAAAGTAAAGCATAATTTATATTGGTGGAAAGCTGAGAATCTCCTTTAAAAACCCTTTTTGTTTCATCAATGTTGGGTAAGAAAAATTCATCAGCCACATACCCTACACATACCCATCATATCACCACTTTTTGGCCCATCATGATCCTACACATACCCCTTAGATCTCCATAATAATATCCTACCACCTAACCTTACATGAAATCAATGCAAATCCTTTATCCAACGTACTTACCGCTATACCATTGTGGGAGATACACTTTATCATCATGGGTATGATGGCACTCTTCTTAGGTGTTTGAATGAATCTGAAGTTCACACTACATTAAATGCGGTACATAGTGGTGTCCGTGGGGCCCATTCTAATGGAATGGCCTTGGAAAAAAGGATTCTCAGAGCTGGTTATTATTGGCCTACAATGGAGCATGACTCATGCAAGTTCATGAAGAAATTTCTACCTTATCAGCAACATGTAGATTTAATCCATGCTCCCGCACAAGATTTGCAGCCCATCATAGCACCATGGCCTTTTCCCAATGGAGTTTTTACTTGATTGGAAAGATTTACCCTCCATCCTCTCACAACCATACTTTCATCAACACAACCACTAAATACTTTACCAAGTGGGTGGAAGCAATTCCACTCTCCCAAATCACAAGTATTCAGATCTCAAAATTCATCCTTTTCCATATTCTCTATAGATATGGAATCCCTTCCACCATCATCATCAACAATGGAAATCCCTTTAAAAATCATTTTATGAAACAAATTTGTGAGACATATCATATCCAGCATTGCTTTTCCACGCCCTATTACCCACAAGGTAATGGTCAAGCGGAGGCAACCAACAAGACATTTATCAAAATCATTAAAAAGGTGGTTAATAATATTGGTCAAGATTGGAATCTCCATCTCTATCCCACCCTTTGGGCTTATCATACATCCATCCACACTCCCACTAGCACCACTCCATATTCCCTTGTATATGGTGCCGATGTAATCCTGTCAATCGAAGTTGAGATCCCCTCACTCTGGATATCTATGAAGAACCTCATCAGTGATGAGGGCACCCAGGTTGCACGCTTAAGTCAGCTTGAACTCCTAGATGAAAAGAGTATCAAGGCCTACAATCATCTCAAAGCATACCAACATTGTCATCGGAGGAGCTACAAAAAGAAAGTTCATCCTCGCCAATTTAATGTTGGTGATCTAGTCCTCAAGGAGAATTAGCATACCCAACAAGATCGAGACAAGAAAGGGAATTTTGAGGCTAATTGTCTAGGTCCTTATGTTGTCACAGCTAAATATGCTTCTGGGGTGTACAAAATTGATACACTTGAAGGAGAACCTTTAGAGGAGCCTATCAACATCATGCACCTGAAACAATTTTATACCTAAGTCAGCTGGGTTATCCTATCCTGAAAAATACAAAAAAAATGAAAAAATCATAAAAAAAAAATCAAAAAAGTCAAAAATAAAAATAAAAATTCAAAAATAGTAAAGAGAAATAATCTATCCTATGGTGAAAACAACCCTTGGTGGCACCTTGGATAAGTATGTTTGGTGAAAACCAGGCAACATGCGCCATTTGTAGAGGGCTTAATCATTATCTACCTTGTGTCCTAGTTACTTTATGCTTCCATCATATCCTCGCATCCTATCCCTACATCCTATCCATCTATTCCTTTCATCTGAATTCGCTTATCTACCACTTGGTATATTTTGGTTTAGCATTGGATGATCCACATTGGCTATCTACAATCCTAAGCTTTTATTCTAAGACTGAGCTTGTGTTGTTTGTCTATCGTTGTTTTTTATCGGTCTTGTGTCCTCATCTAGGATCATCTCATCATGTCGGTCATCGTTAGGTCTCATCTTGTATTTTCTCCTTTTGTTGAACTACGTTGCCCCTGCGCTTTTAGATAGGCAAGGTCGATCATTTGATCAACCCTAAGGGAATTTTTCTGTTCGGTCTTTGTTATCCATCATTGTCTCCATTTTCCTCTTTCTACTTTTATCCATGGTCAGTCGTTAGTCTTTTATCAAACTATGAGGACTCTGTGCTTTCACATAGGCAAGGCTAATCTTTGATAGGCCCCCAAGCCCCTAGGTATTTAGGGTGTGTCTTGTCATTGTCACATTGTGTCATCAAGTATGTCCCTATCCTAGCTGGTTCTTAACAAAAAAAATATGTTAGTATAAGGAGATGCAATCAGTTTCTAATATCCTACATCATGTCGATCATCTAGTCTCTCCTCCATCTTTGGTCTTAACAGGATTCATTCTTCCTAATCAGAGTGCATCAATCCCATCCACCTTTTTGAGCCTATGGAAAAGGACATTTGAGATTTATTATGATCTTTGGATTCTTTTGGATTTTTTTTATCATTTCAGCTTCCTATTATACATCATCAAGGTCGCCACGATCCATCATATCATGGTGCGCTTTGACTGGTAAACATAGGGGCATATCTTAATCTTTTGTTTGTTTCTATCTTTTTAGTTGTCCTACATAGTACCCACCAAGATCCCTACAGTCTTGTGTTACATTGGGGCATCCTTTTGTGCTTGTGGTTATCCCAATACCTAGCTCGACCAAATCCATTGTAGCTTTGGGGTGTTGGGACAACCTTCTTATCTGTTGTCTTTTTTTTATGCATTAGACACTAATCTACCTTGGTTCCTCATACCCTGGCGTATCGTGTCTTATGCTATAACAAAAATTAGTTCTCCTAAAATGGAAAAATAGTATTAGGATTGCATTTCATTTATCATCCTATTGCATTGCATTTATCCTTTGTCCCTTCTTTCCTTAGTCTATGGTTAGTGGTTTTAGTTGTGCAAACCCTCCTCCTTTCATCTTCTCACCTTCTCAGGATTCCTATAGTTTTGACAAGTGCAGTATCACACCCATCATTTCTCATCTTGATATGTGATACATTATCACACCCATCATTCACATAGGTTTCCTTTATCATTAGGCCGATAGTACTAAGGTCATCTCTGTTGTCAAATCCCCGGTCTATGACATGTAAAATGAGCAAAGAAAATGAGATTGATACATGACTATAAGGGAAAACATGGATGTCATAGAAATAGGTGAATCCAATCATTCATTAATCTTGATTGATGTCATATTAAACATAGAGAGTACAATTCGATCCCAATAGTCTGGTTCATCTTGAGTTGTTTAGAGTAATCTCGATTGGTTATTCTAAGCATCTTAAGTTCACTTCATATCATTTCATCTCATTTTTATTTATTATGATCATATTCATCTTAAGATGTTTAGGATAATATAGATTGGTTACTCTCGACATCTTAGGTTCATTTCATCTCATTTTGCATTTATCATTATCATGTTCATTTTAAGTTGTTTAGATTGATCTTGATTGGTTATTCTAAGTATCTTAAGTTCATTCCATTATCATTTCATTGCATTATATTTTTTAGGTTGTTTAGAGTTATCATTCTAAAAATATTAGTCCATCTCATTATCATCTATCCATAACATTATTACATATGCATGCACCACATTTTTCATTCATTGCATCACATTACATTTTCATATCATAATCAAATTATAATAATATGCCTAGAAAATTTTCCCACTATAATTAAAGGAAAATTGGTTGTGTAGTGTACACATGCATCGCCACCTGCATCACAAATTATTAGTCTCATGTCCATAGCATATAAAATCATAAATCATCCATCACATCCTCCATCATGAAATGTTAGGAATAATGCATTTCATTCATATCATCTATGTAGACATAAACATAAACCATCATAGTCACATGCATATATCATAATCATCATCATCATAACCATTTGCATACCTCATAATAAACACCATCATATGCATGCACATAATAGGAATCCATCACATAATAAACACATAGTGTCGATAATGTCCATCACATATCATATAAATATCAAAATCACATGTCCACCATAATCCATAATAAAACCATAAAAAATCCATAACCAGTCCACAAAAAGTCCATCATAAAAGCATAAAAAACATGTCTCTCATGTCCGTCGAAACCCATCGAATAACATACAGGTACAAAGCTCTGATCAAATATAGAGACAACATCTCCTAAATGATTAAGGAATAAAGAATAAAGTAATCAATGAATGAAAGAATATCTAATCTATACTAAGAAGTATGTAGTCTATATCTCTATATGTTGCTCATCCACCCTACACCTGTCAAAAAATAGGATCTTACCCCCCTGTCCTCTCTATCCTGAGCTTCCCTCATTTGATCTTTGAGGAGAGCCTGCCCTTGATCCTCTACCCTTGGGAGGTGTCTGAGCACAGAAGCTATTGTACCCACATGTGTGTGTGGATCTTGAGTGGGATGGTGCTAGCATCTAAGGTACTCATCTGACATACAGAGATACCCTCTGTGTGACATTCAAGACTGCCTGATGGTATGCAAACATATAATAGGCCATGTCTATCCTAGCATTTGTTACCTCTGCCACCTGTACCCTGGCTAGATCCCTCTCAATCCTATATTTGTCCCTCAGCCCTGAGATGTATTTCCTCTCACTCTCCCATGCCTCCTAAGCCATCTGTATCTAATCTACTTGTGCCTATAGTCAGGACATCTATTGTACAACCACATCTCTCTCACCCTGTAGGGGCTGCACCCATGCCTTTGCTGCCTTTGCTCTCTCTAACATAGTCCCTACATCCCCCACTGTAACCTCTACACACTTTACCTTGTCCTGGAGCTCATCCCACTCCCTCCACAACTCGTCCCTCTCCCTCCTCATCTCCTCCAGCCCCCTCTGCATCTCTGATATCTATCTCATAAGGTCATCTCTCTCCATGTGGGCCTTCCATACATTCCTCAATGCCTCCTCTGCTAGGGCCACATAGTCCCTATCTCTCTCCCTCCAAAGCTCATCTTTCTTTGCATGTAATCTATCTCTATCCTCCTCAAACTCCTTGAGTTTATGCTATACAATCCTCAGTCAGGCCATGGCCCCTGTAAGCAGTACTGTGGGATCCTCAAGTGGTGGCGGAACATAAGGTACTATCACCAGTAGATGTACATCTGGAGTGTCCACCTCCATCACATGCCCCTCTCCTCTCACCTCTTCCTCTCCATTAGCCTCCTCCATCTCCACATATCCATCACCTCCTATCCTCTGTCATCCTCCTCTCCTCCTCCTCCTTTGTTGTGTTGCCAGTCTCCTCTCATCATCTGACCCATATCCCAGTGCCCCTACAATCAGATGCATTGTCATGATCCATCTTGGCCTCCCCTTTGCCCACCATGTTGCATATCACACTATAGTCCCCATGTGTATTGGACCTCCCCTCCATAGGTACTATGTCAGTTGGACCTGATGCCACATCAACCGCACATAATCAACTGTAATAAGCTCACCCCATAGTGTTACGGGCTCCCTAGTAATCCTCTGAAATCTCTATGGCTCTGTGGGGATATCCTGTTGAATCCCAAACTATCCCGCCACCCTGTCAGGTCTGTTCAACTCAAAAATGAATGGATCTTGGCCAATCAGACAACAAACAAAAAAGAAATAACCCCTGTACCTCCTATCATCATCCCTCCATCCTACAAACCACCGAGCCAAGTATGGCCTCTAGGTGATCTGATCCTCCCTCAAAGTGTCCAGTTTCTACCTCCATCCCTCCAAGTCCCCAACTAACTAATAGTGTAGTTAGAAACTGTACTCAATCCCCCACTAGTACACTACTGGCAGCGTCTCATCTTTGGCCCTTGTAGTCAAAATATCCAGTATGACTAGACTAATATGCTCCCATGCCCACACCTAAAGTAGTGTCACTGGGTGATGCTCAAAGCTCACCTGTAGTAGACATGCATATCCCTATAAAGTTGTGCTAGTACGCACACTCCCCATGCAAACTCCCCCTCTCTCCTCTCAACAATGTGTTTAACAACCTCAATAATCTTGAGGCTATAAAAGCATCCACTCCTATCTGGTAATAGGATCTTGCTAACCAATCCACAAAGGTATAATGGTAGTGCTAGGAGACATAATCCCAAGCATGCATCCGAATTTAACTCTCTCCCCTGAACCGACAGATCCACTGGTTTGAACACTGCTTGTAGACTCTCCTCTTGTGGTCAGGTACAAACCTAGTTGATTAAATGCCCTTTGATAGGTAGTTGCAAAATCCTTCAAATGTCCTCTAACCTCACCATCATATCCCCTGTTGGGAGATGGAATTTCAATTTCTTCAAGTTCCATCTCTCCATCAGTGCTGTCAGGAGTGCCCGGTGTGCTCTAATGTTGGGATACCCCAATGTGTGCAACAATCCTACCTGCACCAATGATCTATGGTTGTGGATTATCATCACCCTACATGTCACCTCTAGTACTAATGAGTGCCTCTCTCGTGTCCTCAGTGACTCAAAGTTATGCATCCATATAGAACGACTTGTTAGCTTTTCATCATATTTCACTTATTTTCTGTCATTTTCATCCCCACCCTGGGTTTGGCGAATTTTCCTTTGCATAAGGAAAATTCTCCCTTCTCCCTTTCCTAGTACATTCACCCATCTAGCTAGCACGCTTTCCCCTTTATCATTTTCTAGTGAATTCACCCATTTTTTTGGCGAATCCACCCCTTTCTTGTCTGGGCACGAACTCACCCATTTTTCCCTCAAAGGAAAAGTTGCATTCACCTTTTCTCCCTGAGAGGTGATTTCATTTTTTTCCCTTAAGCCTTTTCTTCTCAAGTGGCGAATTCACCCTCACCTTTTTCCCCAATGGGTGGATTCACATTCATCTATTTCTCTTCTTGGGTGAAATCAATTTCTCCCCTTTTCTAGTTTTGGCGAATTCGCATTCGCCTATCCCTAGAGCATACACCCTTGCATTGCACGACCCCATCCTTTTTCTTGGAGAGGTGATTTCATAATCACCCCTCTCTGGAAAATTCACCCCTATGTCATGCACGTCTGCCCCTTTCCTTGGAGAGGCAATTTTGCAATTACCCCTCCCCCAACTTATCCACCCTTGTGTTGCACAACCTCACCCCTCCTCCTGAATGGGAGAATTTTCCTTATGGACAAGCGAATGCGTCTATCCATGGTGAACCCACGCCCTAAATCTACCTGAATCCCCAAATTAAATTATGCATACAAATTTAAATTCAAATCACAAAGTGGGATCTGAATCCTACCTGGCATGGCACTACTCAGTAGCAATAGTATTGTTGTAGCTCCTCGCCTTGGTGGATGAACTCATCATCCATGAATCCCTCATCCTCACCTGACCCGTCAACCATCATCATCACTCTCTCTCTCTCTCTCTCTCTCTCTCTCTCTCTCTCTCTCTCTCTCTCTCTCTCTCTCTCTCTCTCTCTCTCTTGTCTAGTCAACTGCCAAGTGTGCATAAGGTAAATAATAATTTTTCAAATTTACTATTTATAATTTTGAAATTTTTGCACCTATTTAGCCTTTTTAAATTTTGGGTAATTTCTACCCTTTATTTAGCCCTCTATTAATTCATTCACCCCTTTTCTTTCACGGGCTACCATCCGAACCCTTTTTGTCTATTTCCTTCCATTCAAAACCCACTCTTCATGATTTTTCACGCTCTATCACGTGGTACCCTTCATTTCTCCATATCGAGAAGTCACCTGAGGCCCCTTTTCTTCCCCATCCACCCTCTCAAGGGGGAATGCCCTGCTATTTTTCTCCATTCTTTTGTCTTGTCCATCTCCCTATGACATTGGGGCATCCTCCATCTTTTATGATTAGACAGCCTACACAACTTTTCCTGCACTCGGTTTTCCCTGACACTGGGCATCGTCTGGCAGTCCCTTTCTTCTATCAAGTCGGCTATATTTTTTTTCTTTGAAACACTATTATTCTAACAGTATTTCAAAGAGGGGAAAAATGTAGACACCTAAATTTGACCACCCCCATATGGTCAAATTCATCCCTTATTATTCCTCTATTTCACACCTTTTATCTACATTAATTAAATAATTTATTATTTAATTAATATTCCCCTTCTTCTAATATCCCTAAGGTATTTAATGAATTAATTATATACCTTATCACCTTTCCTCTCTAAATTAAATAAATACTCTAATTTATTTAATTTAGACATTTTTACTTTATGAATTTAAATCAATTTTTAAAGTCATTATTTCTCTCTCATTGTCCCATCCTCCATGATCTTTCTCTAATCCAGATTAATTTAATTAATCTATGATTAGGATGTGAACATTCCTAATCATAATTAGGTCCACATCCTTCGTAATCCCCCACTTGTCTCTAATTCTTCATTAACCTACATAATCTCACATTTTCACAACCATAATCACTTGATTAGGTCAACCTAATCCCCATGCCATTTATGGCATACGCCCAAAGTCAACTTCATTTATTGCTTTCTCCTTTTGGAGAAGGAAACCCCTTCCCCATGTGAATTTTTAATTCACATTTAATCCCCCCAGGCACTTGAAAGAATTTTTAATTCTTTCTCTCATCCCCATGTGGATATTTGAGGAACTTTTAATTCCTCACATATGGACCACCACCCACATGAGGACAATGACCTTCTTTATGAGGAGATCTTGTCCAAATCCCTAGGTACTATGAAGTACCTCCACCTCATCTCCCCTTTGACACCTCACCTGTCACATGTCAAGAAGTGAGGGCTTGTGAGTTCTCAACTCACCCTAGCCCTTGATCTTGTCCACCGTGGCTCAATCCTGGCCCTCCATTGTTTAGAGGCATTTCCCCTAAAAATGGATGAATTTTCACTCATTTATATCATCCAACAATCCATCACTATTGCAATCAAATCTAGCACTCAATCAACCAAGCATTCATCCAAGCAAATCCACCATTGTTGCAACACCCTTTGCATCTACATCTTGCATCCATTGCAATACCCACAATCACCATTGCATTCTCCATCTCTTTAGGATCATTTAGAGTTATATTTTATGTTGCTTTTCCATCAAAGGAATACACATTCAAATGATCAAAGGGCCAACCAAAGAAATTAACTCAACAAGGTAAAAATATCCATATTTCTTTCATTTTTTTTAGCTCACCTTAGGCCAATCCTGAGCGTTTGTCATATGCTTTTGATCTCTTGCATTAGTTTAGTTTTTACATTTTAGGTAGGTCAAATTCACTCGCACACACTATAAAATCAATTGTTAAATTTAAAGTTTGTATTATTTTTAATTTTATTTTTACCAACTTATTTTCCTTAAATTTATCCACAATTCAAATATGACTATTTCATTTAGTCATTATTCAAAATTACTACACTTTAAAATATCTCAAGTCTAACTTAGAGGTTTGAATTTTAGAAACTAATTGAGGTTGAATAATAAATATGACAGTTTTGATTAGATTGAAATTTGGAAGGACCTCTACCCTTTAACAAAAAAATTGTAGAGGCAAAATAGGGGAGATCATGAGATATGAGGCACCCATAAAGCAAAAGAAAAACAGTTACATAGAGAGTAGCAAAAGCAAGTAAAAATAAAAAATAAAGGAGAACCATCCAAGGACCGAACTAGCTACTGGTTGCCCAAAAGCTTGAGGCCATTAATGGCCTACCATTCATTCACCATATATTGTAGTTTTTCTTCAAAGGACATGGGCTTATTTTACACATGCTAGTCCTCCTGAGTATTGGGTGAAGTAAAACAACCACCTTTCTTTCCCTTCTTCTTTGAGTGCACGAATTCTTGACATTCATCACTAGCCTTTTCCCATGGGTATTGTGGAACTCCTACTAGAACACTTGAATGGTGATCACAACACTTTTCACCATTTTCTTGTTGTAGTCAATAATTTTCTACAAACACTTGAGGGTTTTTTCTTGATTTCTATGCATGGTAGCCACCTCTTCTTAAAACTTCTCCCTCTCTTCCACAGTACCAACCATAGCCTTGATCTCATCAACTTCATTTTCCCAATTGGCCCACTTGTTAAAAACTACTTGACAAGGGAAAACAAGAGGGCCCAATGACCTTCATCATCAACCTCATCCAGCTAGGTATCCTTCTGATTAATAAAATTCTCTTCCAAATATTGAATTTTTCCTTTGGCCATGATAATTTGGGTGAGAACTATTTAAAAATATCATTCTATAAATTCACATCCTTACTTAGGCCCTCAACTTTAAGCTTAAGGGGGTATAATTGAAACAAATAACACCATCCAATTGGGGGACTTCAGGGGCATTGTCTAGATTTGTACAAAGGGTAGGGGAATCCAAAGGGTAAGAAGGGTTAGTGGATAGGGGACTAAAACACTTCAAAGAATTCTTCATGAATAGGGGAACCAATAGAGGAGCCTTTCTATTGATGTTTTTTCAATACCCAAATTGATCTCTCATTAAATCTATGGAGTTTCCATTTCCAATGGTTAATTATATAGAGGGATTGGCCAACAAAGGGGTGGAAGTTTCTAAAATTTCCCTCTATACTTTGGGCTCTACAAAATTTGGGAGGGTGATCCCTACAATGTATCTTTAGATACCCTTACGCCAATTATCTCATACATTATACCTTTGATAGATATATTCTCCTAAGTGTTGCTTAATAAATAAAAAACATTAAAGATCTAGAAAACCTTACAACATTTATCAATCTAAAAAATGAGAATATGGTAGAACACCACTCAAACATACATTCTCAATAAAAAGTAAATACTTAATTTATTTTGAATGTATTTATTGTGAAAGATCAGGAAGATGTAACATATAGACAAAATTTATAATGATTTGTGTCTTATCCTAGGGTATGGAGTCTCAAACCATGCAATTAAAAATATATCAGTGCTCTATCTATTATAATAGAGCTACTTAATGATGCATTACACCATTAAACTCAGAAATCTAAACCAATAATACTAAAAATAATCCATGCATACTTTCACATAAACCCTTATTCCTATTAAATCAAATTTAACTCATTCTTTGAACAAGTGCATAATTAACAGTAAACAAACATTTAAAGGAAAGAAAATGAAGATGAATTGAATGATGTTTGATTCATTTCATTCATAATTCATGTGAAGTATACAATGGAGAACAATGGCCTTAGAAATATACCATTTGTATTCTAGAAATGATAGTACTGTTATACAACATTAGCAATCAAAAGACTCAAAACTTCAAAACCTAAAAAAAACTTAGATAAAATAGTATCTACACTCTATATTACAATAGCTCTTGAAAATCAATCAACAACAATATGTGTAAATAGATTTGAATTCTCTTTTATAAAACAAGGGAGCAATAAGCTTTGGGCCATTACACATGTCACATTTTCATTTTACATATAATTACATTTCAAATTTGCAAGAGTAACTACAAGCTCGTGGAGAGAATATTCTGAGTGCAAGGTAGTTACAAAAATTGTTACATCCATGATGCTTAAATTCCAAAATATCTGAAATGGTTGGTTGATGCCTTTTTGCTTCTTTTCTTCAATATTCATATTTTGGACCCAGGAAAGTTGAGTTGGTAGGCAAATACAAAATCTTGGTGTACAAGATGAAAAAATAACCCTATTGACACCCTTGAAAACTTTGAAGATTGTTGGATATGGCAAATAGATCGAAATTGTTGCTACATCACCATTGGATAAGATTACAAATCAGGAATATTATTATACTCATTACCCCAAATAGTATAGTCCTCTTCTATAGGCCAATTGGAGGCCATGAACTCATCCAAATTTTTCCTATAAGGACCATACTTTATCATTATTTTATTTCCATCCTTGTTAAACTCCTCCAAGAAAGTGCTGGTGACTGACAATTTATTTATGCTATCCTTTAACATAGCTATTTTAACATCTCCCTTTTCAGAAATTAGGGTGGCATCTACAGCAATAACATCCATATGAGCCCTCCATTTCTCATAAGTATTGATAGCTCTATCATGATGGAGCTCCCTAAAATTTACAATTTTTGAGTAGCCCATGGACTTAATTGGCATATAAAGCCCTTGTTCCCATGGTTTGGATAAGGTTTTGTCTTAGAAAAACCCTATACTCTTCTAATTCCATGTTGACTTACCCTGGTAGTTTCCCATTTTCCAAGTTGTCACTCGAGCCTTCATATGCGTTCGACCACCAACCCCTTTGGTTTAGAGTGTTGGTCATCCTATTGGTTGCTTGTTTTAATGTTTCCTAAAGTTGGGCTTTAATATTTTCCTAAATGACTTAAGCTTAAGTCATTCATCCATAAGGGTTAAATCACCATTAGCCTAACAATGGCCCCTTCTTTAATACTAACTTTGTCGTATGTACAGGCTTAGAGATCTTTGTCCGTGGGAAATGATCATGGCCATACCCCGCCAGCTCACGGGTGTTAAATGTCGGTCAGTTATGCAGTGCGAGGATAGCAAGATGAAGAAATGTATCCTTATATGGATGTGGGGCCCGGTCTCCACTATTGAGCTTACCACCCATGGTTCCTAACCGACGGTGAAGATCGAGTGTGGGGACTAACCTGTACCATTCCCTGCTAGCTCATAGAGGAAAGATGAATACTTGTTAAAGGTTGTGAGATTTGTGAGATATTGACAAGTGGATTAATTTTCCAACTTATGAAATGGGTAAAGCCTGTCAATGGGTGAGATATCGTCTGATTTGGACAAGTGCTATTGGCCAGAGATAAATGAACAAATAATTTCTGAATTCAAACCCAGTCAGCCCAATGTGAGTTGTTTGATCGACCATTTCATCAAAGGATTGATGGCTAACATTCAAAATCAAAAAACATGCACATGATAGATGTTTAGTTCTACAACCAGTGAGCATTAATGATATTCTCTTTGCAAGAGTGATCAAATTGATCTTTGTGTGTGTGGAGACTTAATTGTCGATAGTCATGAAGTATGATATGCATATTTCCATGCACTTGGGCAATAAATAGTGATATTATGCATGCCAAAAAATTGCCACCATTTTGTGCATGTGTTTTTTCTGAGCATTGATGGTTGTGATCATCACGTCACTTGATAAATACAGGATGGAATAACTGCTAATTGTATCATTTGCATTCAATAGTTGGAATTTTTTTGAATTGAAGCTGAGTGAATAGTATTCAATTGTGAGCTCAAGAGACCATCATACAGTGAAAATGAGCAAACTAGATGCTTTTGTAGGACCAGTTAGAAGGTCATCCAAACTAAATTTGCAAAGGCCCCATGACGATATTCCAGAATGTGCCTCGACTGTAGAGGACAAGGCTCATCTCAACAAACCTATGAGTGTGCCTTCAAGGTGTACTAGGAGGCTACAATTCCAGGGACCTACTACTAGAAAGATAGAGGATAAAGGCAAGGGACCAAAACAATTTGCTGTCAAAGTTGGTAGGAAGGTAAGATATGGACGCAGTTCCTTTGGACATCAAAACTCACCCATTGACATCACAAACAACCCATCTAAAAGGGAAACAAAGATAAACTCTAGCTATCGCCAATATCTCATGACCCTGGGCCAAGCTCCAGCCCTAGGAATGGAGGTATTATTTGTCCTTCCATTGGCTGTCAAGACTCCAAGTAGGTGGGATGGTTTTGTACTCAACAAAGACAAATACAAAGAGGGAGTTGAGGTCTCTTCTCCATATCTCATGACGACGCGAAGTGGGCGCATGTACTATGGATTGGCTGGTGGTGGTGGTAAGTCTTTTGGTCGGTGAAAAGGTGGTGTGTGGGATGGAATTTTTTTGTGTTGTCTGATAAATTTCTGTGGTGGTTTCCCTTTTTCTGCATGCATGGGTGGTACTTTTTGGGTGTTTGGTGCTAATAGTGTGCCTTCATGGTGATGTGGACATCAGATTCACTGCTTACCTAGTGGCTAAAGGGAAATTTTGGTGGCACTTTACATTTCCCTTTTGATGGCAATTATAATCTTGGTTTCCCTATTTTCAATGTGTTACTATAGGGTCAACATGTGGGGAATTTTGAAATGCAACTGAAATTTAAGTTGAAATGAAATTTTTGTAGTGTAATTGTATTTTGAGTTAGAAGCTTGTTTGATCCATGTGCTATAAAAAGAATTCATGGCTCATTTGCAAGGGGTTTTGGTCTTAATTTTTGAGTCGGGTATATGTCGGGGTAGATAATAGAGTATAGAAATGAATTAATGAATAGGGCGGATAACCTGTTTTGGCTCTCATGGCATGTATGTAGTAATCTTAAATGGTTTTATAGTAATGACTGATATCAAAACAAATATTTAATTCTAATGCATGTTCTCTCCTTCTATGGGTGGTTGCAAGTTTTGAATGAAATATCAAGGATATCTTTGTTCATCTTCAAATATTTTTTTGAATGTATGTCCCTGTTTCTGCTTTGATTCAAGGAGTTGATTAAAATGCATAAATAGAGTCATAAATTTGCAATAATTTACAAAGGATTTGATAAGCAGTCATGTCTTAGAAACTTTGAGCTCCATGATGCAATGTATTGTGAGAGTTGTCCATTATTATCATAATTAAATCATTTCTATATTACTGGTTGTTGTGTATGTGACTTTGATTCCTAATTTGACAAGACAATGACCTATTTGTTAAATATTTACACTAGAAGTGTGTTAATGGTCTATCTTGCCACCAATTTGAAATCATAACTCAAATTCATCAATCATGAGGCATGTGTGTGAAGTATTTTGAAATAACCCTTGGTTCCTAGTGAGTCATTGTTTGCTCAAAGATAAGCCAATCTTTTAGTAATTCATGTTTGTTTTCTCCTCAAAGGAATTGATCTGTGAGTTAATGTGTTCTATAATATATGAATCAAAATCAGCACATTGGGAACACCTTCCTAGGTCCCACAGAGCCTAAAGCATAGAAGATTTCATTCTTCGACTGAATCTTGTCTGTTGGCCATTCATTATAAGGGTCTTGAGTATAGGAGTTGGCTACTCTTTAGAGATTCCTTAGGTGCACTAGAGAAAAAACCAACAAAATGGTGACTCTGCTAGAGAAACCCTTATTCTCCAAATGCAGATATGAAATACAAATTCAAATGGCAATGTGAATTTGAATGTCCTATTCAGATGCTAAAAAATTCTTGAACCTGGTAGAAGATTTTGAGTGCAACAAAGATTGAAGGATTTGAACGTGACTCCATTGTGGAAGATAGCCCAAAAATTATTCCATCTTGTGAAGAAACTTCATCTCATTTGAAGTCCAGTCCTCTAAAAGGAGGTTGCGACTTTGATTCAAAGATCCTGATAAAAGCATACATTAGGTGGTTGGATCTCCAGTTTTAAGGACAAAGGATAGTCAATCATTACAAAATACCAAGTACTCTCCTAGAATTTGAAGAAAGTAGAGCATATTATGGGAAAACTAGGATAAATTTCTCATGCTTGAGATGTAAGTGATTCCCTAATAGGTGAATTATAACTAGATGAGGGAATATTAGTGATAATTTAGCATGCCTTTGCATATAAGCTGAAATTTGTGCATTATGATGAAAGGAGCATGTTATATTGTTAGATCTTAGGTAGCATTTTTAGGGAATATACGTGCTAGAGGCTTAGGATCACCATTACAAAAGGAATTGATGTAATATTGTATACTTGCATAGTAGATCTTAAATTCCTTTTCAAGAATTAAGGATAAGTGTCAATTTACACTAGCTGGTGTAAATAGTGATAAAAGCATGCAAGGTGAATAGTCCTTGTCCCACCAAGGAAATTTCAGTACCGATAGGTATAGGTCCCTCAACTTTGAAAATATTTGTGGTTACCCAAATATTGTACCACCTAAGATCAGGGAAAAAATACCAAAGTTCAGTGGTGAGAAGTCAGAATCAACAAGAATGTGAAAGAATTTGTTGATGTGATGGGAGATTATGAGATAGATTTTGAAGATGTAGTTATGAAACTATTTGTCCAATCCCTAAAGGAGACAGAAGAGACTGGTTCTCTTTCTTTCCTATATCTTCTATACATTGTTGGAGTGAACTCAAGGCAGTCTTCATGGAACATTTTGGTGAAAGAATACATCCAAGTGTGGCATGGAAGAATTTCATGGAGATCTCTAGAGGTAAGGAAGAGTTGATCCTTGCTTTCAACCTTAGATTTGCAAAGGTCATAAGAGATATCCCTAGACACATGAGGCCAAACAATGTAGAATGTTTGGTTGTGTATTTAGGAGAATTTGATAGTAAGATGGGCTTCTTGTTGAGAGATAAAGAGCATACTACCTTACAACAAGCTTACCAAGATGATGTGAATATTGAGAACAATTTGAAGTACTCAATCATGAGGGGACCTATGATTGCTAGTATGAATAGCTGTAATAGAATTCAAACTAGTGAGCCAAACAAATTAGGACATAAAATTCTTTGTCAAGAAAAGGAGCCCTTAGATGTTATATCTATATTACTTCCATGAGATGCAGAACAAGAGCAAGCATCAACCTCATATCGAAAAGGATTGGGAAGGGATGAATTAGTATTCTCTATCAGAGAGTTGTATGAAATGAAAAAACATGTAAATGAATCACCATATGACTTGTTTTCAAGATTCCTAGATGTTCTAATGAAGCTACCCAAGAGTGTCATACCTAATGACTTAATGTGCATTGATTTTTTTTGTGAAGTCTACAAATCAGGATTAAGCAAATTACCTAAGAATTTGAAGCCTCATAGTCTTGATCAGGTAGTGGATTGGATAAGCACTGTGGAAGAAATTGAGCATAGTTATATGCCATATTTTGTTTCCCGAAATGTGGTCAATAATTTCCATAGTGAGGAGAATCAAAGGCTAAGGTTGACAGATCAAGATGATGCATCAAAATATAAGCAATTAGTTGATGAATGTTGTTATTTCACAAGTAACCTAGATGTAGGCTTAGATAGTAGTGATGAAGATGAAGAGACAAAATATGAGGATAAGAAAATAGTACCTAATTTTATTCCTTGGGATTCCATAGTTTGTGAGAAAACACAAGGGGTATAGGGTGAAACCTTATATGTTGATCCAATCAGGAATAATGATGCACAAATCAGTGATGGAGATGCACCTGGTCTCAGCTATATGGCACAAATGAGGAAACAAAGAGATGAGATTGAGCTTGGTCAAACCTCTATTGAATACGATTCTTCTTATGAAATGGAGATGGAATCCTTTTCTTCAAGTAGGGGATATGTCAATAGTCTTGAGGGGGTGCATTTCTTAGGTAGTGAGAAATTCTCTTCATGTGAAATTTTTTCTGAATGCGGATCAATTGTCATGAATGAAAATGATGAAGATGATATTGAAAGTGTTTCTCTCTACTCTTCAAGTGATTACACTGATTTTGAGTGCAATGATGATCAAAGAGATTGGGATCTTGATATTGAAAAGGAAGGGGTACATGTGAAAATTATGAAGGTTTGAAAAAATCCCTTACTCAATGAAACCTTGTTGTTGGGTGAGGTTACCAATGATGACCCTTATTGGTGTAGAAGAAATCCACTTTTTTGGAAAATCCTGATGAGTCCCTAGCATACATTACTTGTGGACATACTGAAATTGATCCAAGTTAGATAGGAAGGGGTGAATTCTTGGATAGAACTGAGGTTCTTGATCTTCCCTTTGGAGACGGTAATGTTGAAGCATTAATACCCCATTCACATGGGGAATACAATGGTATAAATGTTGATGAACAAGGTGGTGATGCACATAATGGTAGCTCTAAAGTTGGGACTGTCATTTCCCATGATGATGAGTGTAGATACATTACTACTATTGAGGAAAATCTTAACCACAAGGAAGATACTGTTCATTATGATGAAACAAGGATTGATGAATATCTACATACCCCTATATCTTACTGTGATTTTGGTAAGGTGGCCACTTAAGTAATATCTGCACCTACAAAGGGAAATGAAGCACATATTAGTGAGGGAGAAGGCCTAGTTCCTGACCATAAGGATAAACAATTTGTAGAATTATCAAACCATATGGGTAGTGTAGAATTTGTTGATTGGTACAAAGAACTTTTGGATGATATAAAGAGCAATTTATATGCCAATGATCAATATGAGGTGAGTTTCAAGTGTTACTTTGTTGATGCCCCATATCTTCTTGATCTGATCATGGAACTATTTCCACCAAGTGGATATAACCCTAGTATTGAAGACAAATTCAATGTTCGTTCATTTGAGCAAAAAAAGGAAGACTCAGCCTTGGTTCCTGATTTCTAACTCATGCAAATTCTTGAATTTGAGTATTTTTATTTTGATATATTTAAGGATTTCTTGCATGATGTGGGGTACCAAGACAAGATTCATGATAAAGACAAAGAAATGGAATATGGATATTTCATTTTTCTAATACAATCAAAGGAAACCATGCCAGAATGGTACTATGGGCAAGATTGTTTCAAAAGAATGGTGGATCATATTGATTGTAATGAAGTTGATGGTGTAGAGGTACTTAGTGCAATGATAGATCCACTACTAGTAGAACATGACAAAATATTTGACAGAGGAAAGAAGTAGGCCTGAGTTTTGGGGGACATGAGCCTCCAATTTGAGGGGAACCAATTGTGAAAAGGCTTCTTAAGGAAACAAACTGCATTGTATATTTCATAAATAATGTATATAGGTTCGTGTGGTGTGTTTTCTTTCCTTTTCTGGGTAGGCTCCTAGGTTTTGGTGTTCTACCCTAGTCTGCTTCAACCCAAGATCTAGATTCTCACTACACCCACTAGGGGTATACATCCCCGAGCATGAGCCACTAATGGAACTCCCCAAAATTTGCAATTTCTGAGTGGCCCATGGACTTAATCAGCATATAAATCCCTTGTTCCCATGGTTTGGATAGGGTTTTGTCTTAGAAAAATCCTCTATTTTCTAATTCCACATTGACTTGCCCTGTTGTTTTCTCATTTTCCAAGTTGTCACTCGAGCCATCATATGCATTCAGCCACTAGCCCCTTTGGTTTAGAGTTTCGGTCATCCTATTCGTCGCCTACTTTAATGTTTCCTAAAGTTGGGCTTTAATATTTTCCTAAATGACTTAAGCTTAAGTCATTCATCCGTAAGGGTTAAATCATCGTTGGCCTAACAATGGTCCCTTCTTTAATGCTAACTTTGTGGTATGTATAGGTTTAGAGATTTGTGTCCATGGGAAATGATCCTGGCTATACCCTGCCAACTTGCGGGTGTGAAATGTTGGCCGATTATGCAGTGTGAGGATAGCAAGATGAGGATGTGTATCCTTATACAGACGTGGGGCCTAGTCTCCATTGTTGAGCTTACCGCCTGTGGTTCTTAACCGACGGTGGAGATCAAGTGTGGGGACTAATCTCTACTGTTCCTTGCTAGCTTGCGAAAGAAAGATGAACACTTGTTGAAGGTTGCGAGATCAACAAGATCTTGACACCTAGATTAATCTGCCAGCTTATAAAATGGGTAAAGCCCGCCGACGGGTGAGATGTCATCTGATTTGGAAAAGTGCTATTGGATAGAGATAAATAAATGAAGAATTACTAAAATTCAAACCCAGTCAACCCAATGTGAGCCATGATTTGATTGACCGTTTCATTAAAGGATCAATGGATAACATTCAAAATTGACATAAAGGCATGTGATAGCCATTTAGTTCTGCAACTAGCGAGCATTAATGATATGCTCTTTGCAAGAGTAATCAAATTGATCTTTGTGCATATGGAGACTTAATTTCCAGTAATCATGAAGTATGATATGCATATTTCCATGCACTTGGGCAATAAGCAGTGATAATATGCACACCAACAAATTGCCACCATTTCACATGCATGTTTTCTCTAAGCGTTGATGGTTCTAATCATCATGCCACTTGATAAATATAGGATGGAATAACTACTAATTGTATCATTTGCATTCAGTAGTTGGAAATTTTCTGAATTGAAGTTGAGTGAATAGTATTCAATTGTGAGATCGAGAGACCATCATATAGTGAAAATGAGCAAACTAGTTGCTTTTGCAAGACTAGTTAGAAGGTCATCTAGACTAAATTTATAGAGGCCCCATGACGATATTCCAAAATGTGCCTCAACTATAGAGGACAAGGCTCCTATCAACGAGCCCATGAGTGCGGCTTCAAGGTGTAGCAGGAGGCTACAATTCCAGGGACCTGCTACTGGAAAGATAGAGGATAAAGGCAAGGGACTAGCACAATTTGCTGCCAAAGCTGGCAAGAAGGTAAGATATGGACGCAGTTCCTTTGGATGTCAAAACTCACCCATTGATGTCATAGACAACCCATTTGAAAGTGAAATGGAGACGGACTCTGGCTATCACTAGTATCTCATGACCATGGGCTAAGCTCTGTCCTTAGGAATGGAGGTATTGTCTATCCCGCTATTGGCTATCAAGACTCCAAGCAGGCGGGATGGTTCTATGCTCAACAGAGACAAAGAAAAAGAGGGAGTTCAGGTCTCTTCTCCATCTCTCATGATAACACGAAGTGGGAACATGCACTATGGACTAGGTGGTGGTGGTGGTAAGTCTTCTGGTCAGTGAAAAGGTGGTGTGTGGGATGGAAATTTTTTGTGTAGTATGATATATTTATGTGGTGGTTGCTCTTTTTCTGTGTGTGTGGGTTGTACTTTTGGGGTGTTTGGTGCTGACTCTTTGCCTTCATGGTGATGTGGACATCAGATTCATTGCTTACCTAGTGGCTAAAGGGAAATTTTGGTGGCACTTTACCTTTCCTTTTTGATGGCGATTACAATCTTGGTTTCCCCATTTTCAACATGTTACTATAAGATCAACATGAGGGGAATTTTGAAATGCAACTAAAATTTGAGTTGAAATGAATTTTTTGTAGTGTAATTGCATTTCAAGCTAGAAGCTTGTTTGCTCCGTGTGCTATAAAAGGAATTCATGGCTCATTTGCAAGGGGTTTTGGTCTTAATTTTTGAGTTGGGTATATGTCTGGGTTGATAATAGAGTATAGAAAGGAATTAATGAATAGTGCAGATAACTTGTTTTGGATTTGATGGCATGTATGTAGTAATATTATATGGTTTTATAGTAATGACTAATATAAAAAAAAATCTATAATTCTAATGCATGTACTCTCCCTCTGTGGGTGGTTGCAAGTTTTGAATGAAATATCAAGGATATCTTTGTTCATCTTCAAATATTTGTTTGAATGTATGTCCCTGTTTCTACTTTGATTCAAGGAGCCGATTAAAATGCTTAAATAGAGTCATAAATTTGAAATAATTTACAAAGGATTTGATAAGAAATCATGTCTTAGAAATCGTGAGCTCCATGATGCAATGTATTGTGAGAGTTGTCCATTATTATCAGAATTAAATAATTTCTATATTACTGGTTGTTGTGTATGCGACTTCGATGCCCAATTTGACAAGACACTGGCCTATTCGTTAAATATTTACACTAGAAGTGTGTTAATGGTCTATATTGCCACTGATTTGAAATCAAAACAAAAATTCATTAATCATGAGGAATGTGTGTGAAGTATTTTGAAATAACCCTTGGTTCCGAGTGAGTGAGTCTTTGTTTGCTCAAAGATAAGCCAATCTTTCAATAATTCATGTATATTTGCTCCTCATAGGAATTGATCTATGAGTTAATGTGTTCTATAATGTATGAATCAAAATGAGCATAGTAGGGACACCCTCCTAGGTCCCACAGAGCCTAAAGCGTAGAAAATTTCATTCTTCAACTAAATCTTGTTAGTTGGCCATTCATTTTAAGGGTTTTGAGTATAAGAGTTGGCTACTCTTTAGAGATTCCTTAGGTGCATTGGAAAAAAAACAAACACATCATTATTAAGAAACATATCTGGAAGGAGGCCAAGATCACTCTCATCAAAATTCTTGAGCAATTCTTTGATCCTCTTTTCCAATGGATCCATTAATCCTTGATATTCAACAATTTCTTTCACTACTTTGTAAGTTGCAGCAATTTGCAGTGGTTTATTATGATCATGTGTGGATCCTATAACCATACTTTTTAATGCACCCAACCTTGGAATACATGTTTGAATTAGTGGGATAGAAATTGATTTATCCCTTTCAAACATACCTATTGAATTGAAAATTAAAGAATAATTAGAGTGAACACTTCACTCTTTTTATTTCCTTTAATAATTTTTTTTCCAAAACATTAGTAACAATAAAAATATTGTTGTCATTGTATAATGAAAACAATTCCTCATATACCTCCAGATGTTGAATCAATTCTTCTCTACTTTTATTTGAGGAGGTGCAGTTGATGTGCTTGGGCCCAGGTATGCTAAGGGTACATTTTCTTCATTATACACCACCATTTAAAGAGAAGGTGGAGGAGGTGATTATATAGAAGGGAGTGAATAGATAGGAAGAGGTGGTGGAGAGGATGGAACATCTTGTTGGACTTGTGGCACTAGTTTCCCTTCCCATATTGCTTGCAATGGTTGTTATAGCATTTCATTCTGTATTCCAACTCTCTTATTCTTTACTCATCCTTGTTGTAAGCATTCACCAAGTCATTGTACTTATTTTTAGCTTCATATTTGTCTTATAATGACTCAATATTAGCCTTAGTGAATTTTGCTACATTTACTACCATTGTGGTTGCTTCAACTACTGATGTTTTAGAATCTCTCTTTATAATTAGCCCTTCTCTCAAATATATAGAAGGTTCTACAACCTCAGGCTTGCTAGTGTTTGGGGCTAGTGACCATATTTCCAATGTTTTCGAATCAGGACTGAAGGTTGATCCCTACCGTCCACATGTACTACCTTACATATGTTTCAAAAACCCTCGATCCTTTCCTTCTAACTATGTCAAATTTTATGGCTAATGTCATATCCCATTCAAGCAATAGAAACAATCCATTTTTCCTTACTAGTTCCTTGCCTTCAGTAGGTGTCATATCCTTGTATTTTATCCTCATTTTAGTAAGTACTTTTGAGGCAATAATCTCCCTTGACAATTTTGGAGGATTAAGCATTCCTAGTCCTACTTTTTCATCAAATTCATTTATTTTCACTCTCCATACAAATTCCTCAAAAAAATTTGACTTTACAAGTGAATCATCATTCATGAATTCATTGCAAGCCTTCTCCCTAACAACATCAACATTATCAATTCATGTTAGAACAACCTTACTTAACCTTAGTTGTTGCATTGGAAAATTAACCTCACTAAGGGGTGATGGCATGTTTTGCATGACTTCATCTATAGTTATAACAATTTACTCATCTTAATCTATAGTAATCAACTAATCCTACCGTTGTAACCTTTCTCCTCTTAGGTGAGGGATCTCTTGGAGGTGAATCCAAATAAATAATATTTTGAGTTGGAGATGGAGGTGACATATGAGGTGGAGATAGTGGCATTTTTTTTACTAGGGAAGGTGCTCTTGACTCCTCTTAAAGAGTAGTAGTAGCAATGGTGTCTTCTTTTCTCACAACTTCCTTTTGTTTTCTTCTTGAGAAAACATACTGCTTCTTTGGTGCTTTAATAGGTTGGCCTCTCCTCAATCGCAAGAGACTTTCCTTATTCAACCACTTCCTTCTCTTCTTTTAGGCATCCAACCACCTTATCAAGAAATTTCAATATTTCCTCTACTCTAAAAATGTCATCATTGATATCCACATAGGTTCCCTTGAATTTAGGATCTTTCTACTTGTTTTCATGTTCTAATTCGGTTAATTCCAACCATTTCACCTTTCTATCTTCTTCATTTACCCAATCAAATACATTTCTAATTATATCCTCAAGGAAGAATTTTTTTTGCCAAAACTACCCACTTCTAATCTCATCCTTCAACGTTTCCATAAACCCTTTAGGATCATGGTTCCTTGCTCGACAGTTCTTCATACCATAAGGTGTGATCCTTTTAAGGATGTCTTTCAACCCATTCTTTTTCATAATAAAATAAAAAATGTAGTGCAAGCAAGGAAAAGAGTTCCTTTTTCATTCCTACTAGGTGTGAGTCTTAAACATTGCATAGCTACTACAAAAACCTCCAAAAAACCAACCCTTAATGGCACACCCCTTGGTAAAATATGTGGAGAAACATGTGCCCCATACACTATGATAATGGTGTAGTTTGGATAGGGGATGATATCACCCCAATTGTGATCAATGTGTAATTCTTGTGTCCTTTCCTTGTACCTCAAAATATCATGTAGTTGTGTTGGGATCTGTGGTGGATTCCTTACTAGAAACCCTCTCAACTTCTCACCAAACAAATTCGTGAAAGTTACAAAGTTGAAATTTGCATCATGTATGTCTAGGTGGTGTGTTCATGTTTGGACATTTAGGAGTTCATTCTTTTCATCTCTCATCTTCAGTGTCATGTCCTTCCCAAAATACTCAGCTCCCTTGAATAGAAACATGTGCATAACCAAGGAGTACCACAAAAACCTTACCCCTGTCTCAACTTTCTTTAAGTCCATTAGTGCCTTGTGAATTTCATCAAACAAATAGGTACCAAAGTCATATAGTTTGTTTACTAGTGCATACTAAATTTTTGATGTAATATACATAAAGGGCACAAACATCCTCTTGGGAGGGTCAAATCCTATAATTTGGCACAAAGTGAAATAAGACCTCTCAAAGTAATATTCAAAAATATCATATGTGAGGAACTCCTGATCAACTAATAATAGCCTTATCTTGCTCCTCCCCTTTCCTTTTCCCATGAAAATAGGCATAGTTGTTTCCTTGAAAGTGGATTTATTGTTCTCATACTCCTTCTTTAGGGAATTGAGGTTGATTGGCTCTTTTGCATCAGGGTTAAGGTTGAAAACCTCATTGATTCCCTCATGGGTGAGGTCAATCACTTTGAATCCAATATGTAACCTTACAACCTGAATGTTGGGTTCATAATTGTAAGCTAAAACTTTTAGAAGGTCAATGTCATAGTAAACATTCAGAATAGCAAGCTTCCCCATATCAAGTCTCCATCCATTGCAAGTAGGGACCTTAGAAAGTCTCTTCCCAAACCAGTATTTGACCAAGTCCCATCTAGTAATTGGCACCTCAACATCCTTGATGGCATGCTGTCTATCTACAAAACCCTTATCTGTTCCAAGGCCCTAAAACAAAATCTTGCGATCTATTTTGTTCATTGTCACATTTGAATCCTTTAATTGATCTAGTATATCATCATGAAGGCCTCTCTTTGGGGTAGATCCAAAAGCCTCAACCTTTGGGGGTGCCATTCTCAAGATTCTAAAAAACTAGGGTTTTCTAAGGCTTCAATTTAGGGTTTTTGGTAAGGTGGTTTAGGTATCCTAAAAAGGAACACATAAAATAAGGAAATTTTGAAGTATTTTGATGACAATTCAGTGAAAGTCAAACTTGAAAAGAAACCTAAATTGCAGTTTTTAGCTAAAAAATGAGAATGTACATAAATTCTCTTGAAATTGAGTATAAAATATGAAAGTTTACTTACTAGTGCTTTGATAGCTAAAAACCCTAATTCTAGACATGAGAAATCTTATACTCCATAGGAACAGTATTCAATTCTCTTCAAGATGCTTTGGTAACTCAAAATCTTCTTTAAATCTTGTTTTAATAGGGAAAATTCCCTTCAATTTGATATAAAAACATCAAGTCCACCCTTACTTCTCACTTGCATGAACCAAAATGGCTCCATCAACCCATTTTCATAATTTTAAAACAAAATCATAAATCTTGTGATGGTTTGGATCATCGAGCAACTCAGATCAAGTCAAATGATTTTGAAAATCATGACTCATATTGTTTTTACACTAGGCCAATGAGAACATGCCATGTGAGATGCCTTGGATCATCACGTCAGGCTCCACCATCCCTTTGGAAGCCTCAAAAAGTGCTACATGTCACCTGCCCACTATACCACATGAGTCTGCTCAGACATAGATTGATGGGTGCAAGCTAACAGTGATCGACTTAGATTGAATCCATATGCTCCAACTTGCACACCCTTTAACCTCCTAGGCCTACAACAACTCTTATAAATTTTTCAACACATGACTTAAAACACAACGAGATAGACGGTCTAGATTATAACATCTCAATTTCCTTTTAACCACAAGGGCATGAGGTCCTTTTAGTAGCATGAATTTTAACATTCCAAAGTCACCAGAAATTTTTCGACAAAATATTTCACCTTGTTCTATAGTTTCTTGAATGCCCAAGATGCTGCCATGTGTCAGCATCCCATTGTCTCACAAGCACCTTAGATTGACTTAAAAACTTAATGTGGGATGGCAGGGAATGGAAAGGATTAACTCAACATCTTTAATCTCCACTGTTCATCTGAAGGACCCACCACCATCAGATTTTAAAAGGCCTATGAGGCCCACCAAGGAAACAAGACACTTAGCACATGCCCACTATCTTGCAAGGAATTTCCTTGAATATTTTAATAGTTGTGGGTTTGCAAGGAGCCAATCAACATTGAGTAGTGGGGCCAAGCTGAGTCTCAAAGAATTTTTTACTACACATGCTTTAAGTTAAAAAATTAAAGCAGGGCTATCCCTAGGTATTTCAACTTAGGCATTTTTATGAAGTATTTTAGACCCATGCCTAAAGTGAAGAAATAAACATTAAAAATATTGACCTGCTTAGACTTAGGACTTTTAGGAGAATATTTTAAAATGAATGCAACAAGGTATTTGCTAGGATAAAGGGGTCGGTCAACCAATGAATTTAATGGCTCAAGTTGTGACTTAAAAAATTGGAAATGAGCAGACACAAGCCAATGACAAACTAGGAGAGAAGGTTAAGGATTTTACATTATTAGGGTTTGAGGAGGGTTTTAGCCCTAAATATGAACCCTAGCAGATGGAGAATGAAATCCTATCCCTTAGAAGGCCATTAGATGAAAAAAATTTGAAATGTAACCATAGAACCACTAAAACTATTCATAGCCCTATTAGTTTCTCTAGTTGGGGAGTTTTTTCAACATGAACAAAGCAAGATACCATAGTTTCTTGGTACAACAGACCACATAGAACATAGATAAACCCAAAACTAGAGGATTCCCAGACAAGGTGAAAAACCAATTCTATTTACAAACCTATGCATAAAAATATAGTGTACATGGAAAATAACATATCTCAAGTGAAGTATGTCATTAAGAGTTTTCCATATACCTGCAATTAATGAAGTTCACTGATCATATTCTACAAGTAATATGAGTTCTCCCCATGTGTATTGCTAATAAGATATAGTCCTAGCCAAAGATCATTAAATTTACCATGCTTCCCTTTTTCCCGTGCTCTTGCATTCCACATTAACACCATATCTTGAACTTCAAACTTCCTAGAGGAAGACTTCTTATCATACAGGGTTTTCACTTGTAGCTACATCTTTATGTTTTTATTTTGTGTTGATCTTCTAGTTTCATCAAGTTCAACTAGAGCATTGATCCTTATTTTCATTTCATTTGGGATGCCATCTTCATTACTCTTGGATGAATTAGTAAACTTACAACAAATATTTAGTAGGCATGCTAGCCTCAAGCACATAAACTAAATCATATGGAGATTTCCATGTTTCCTTCTTTAAGGTTACTCTATCAGCCCATAGAGATTGTTTTAACTTGGCATCCCAAGCCCTTTTGTTCTTCTCTATCACCCTTTTGATACTTGTGAGTGAATGAATGCAATACTTGTTGTAGAAGTCAAAAAATTTGTTTGACTGAAAGCACATAGCATTATCAATTACTAGTTTCTTAGGTACTCCAAACCTGGTTAGAATATTGTTCATCAAAAAATCAATAACCACTTTACTAGTTTCCCTCTTTGTGGGAATACCCTCAATCCATTTACTACAGTAATATGTGGCTACTAGTATCAATGAATGTCATCCATTTGAATTCTCTACAATTTCACCAATAAAGTCAATCCCCCATTGTTTGAATGGTGCTTGCACTAAAAATGGCCTAAGAGGTAAGTTTCTAGAAAATTTCAGCTTACGAGCAAACCTGTGGCATGCATCACATGCTCTTCCCAATTTTTCTGCATCCTTGAAGATTGTTGGCCACCAAAACCATGCCCTCAAAATATTACGAGCATTTTTTTTTGGCCATATAATGACCACCTCACACACCATTGTGCATTTCATACGAAAGTTCTTGGGCTTGTTGTCCATTTACACACTTGAGCAATACTCCATCCATATTTTTCCACATAGCTCATTATCAATAATTACATATTTGATGGCTTGGAGGTTTAATGTCCTTTTTCTCATTATTCGTCATCATGAAAAATTCTACAAATAGTGCACAATATGCCTATGCCACCCAAAAGTTTGCATACCACAAATAGGATGTACATCAACAACATCATCATTATTTATCTGATTGGCCTCTAAATTTTACTCAGCCATCACTTTTTCCAATTCTTGTCCTCTCACAAGCTTTGTAATCTCAATTTTAATGTTGAACTCTTAGATTTGGTTGATCCATCTGCACCTTTTGCCAATAACCTCTTGTTGAGTAAAAATATCCTTGACAATAGCTAAAGATACATATGCAACAATTTTTCCACCAACTAGATAGGTTCTAAAGCTTTTGATTTCCTTCACCAAAACATATGCTTGCTTCTCAGTCATGTCATACTTTAACTTTGTAGCTTGCAATTTTTTACTAAAAAAGGCAATTGGCTACTCATATCCCTCATCATTTTTCTATAGAAGCACTGTAGCAATAGTGTGAAACAAAGCAAAATAAAATAGTTGAAAGACTTAGAGAAATCAAGAAACTTAAAAAATTGTGCCTACTTAATATCCATTTTTATGCTTACAAAAGCCTTAGATGTCTATTCACTCCATGCCATCTTCTCATTCTTCTTGAACATATATGAAATAGGTAGATAGTGATTTCTTCAAAGTTTGTTACAAATCTCCTTAGAAAATTCACTTGACCAAAGAAAGATTGTATACCTTTCACACTTTTTAGCTGAGGAATTCTTTCAATTGCAACCACTCTTTCTAGATCAATCTTCACTCCTTTGGGAACTATATGTCCTAGTAATTTTCCTTTAGTAACCTCGAAAGAACACTTTTTAGGATTGAGGGATATTCCATACTCCAAGGCTTTGATGAATATCTTCTCTAATGTTCTTCTTCCTTCTTGGAGTAAGGAGTCAAGTCATCTTGGTAAACTACCATGAAGATGTCTATAAAATCCAAGAAAGCTACATCCATAACTCTTTGAAAAGTGGCACCGGAATTTTTTAAGTCAAAAGGAATTATGACATACACATAGGTGCCCCAAGGAGTTGTAAATGCAATCCTGTACTACTCAGACTCCTTAACCTTAACTTGGTTATATCCTCAAAATCAATCCATCATTGACAATAAATCTCAACCACTCACCTTTTGAAACATGGATTCCATATTTGGAAATGGATAATTTTACTATAAAGATGACACATTGAGATTTATGAAGTCAACACAAAATATAACATCACCATTTTTCTTTCTTATTGGCACAAGATTGGACACCTAGGTTGAGTGTCTAATGGGCTTCATAATACCTGCATCTCTTAGCTCCATTAGCTCCTCTTGTATTTTAGGTGCCACAATAGGGTTGCTAGGCCTTTTCTTTTTCCTAAAAGGATTAGCATATGATTTAAGAGGAATTACATGTTGAAACAAATCATCTTTGTAAACCTTCAGGTCATCATATGACTAGGAAAAAACATGCCTATATTTTTTGAGTAAAGCAATCAACATTGCTTTAACTCGGGGCTTCATCCTTTTTCCCACATACACCTTTTTTGGGGTATTTTTAGTACCCAAATTTATTTCCTCTAAATCCTCTTGAAGAATGGATGCTTTTTTTCAATTGCTTTTGTCAAGGCCATAAAAAACCCTTTCTAAGGCTACCAAACCCTTGGAGATCTTGTTAGTCTTGAGCTAGATTATTTCATTTCCAAATATAGTTTCCTTTCCATCCACCACTTCAACAAATGCCCCAAAATTAGTTTCCTAACTCTCATACTGATCTATACAATTCAAAAAATTAATATGTCCTCATCATCATTGAAGACTTGCCAATTTTGAATATTATTAGGAATTGATGGTCTTGTTTGCTTCTCAAATTTGGAGATTCCTACAAAGGTTATATCATCTGATCAAGGAGAAATGTTGGAAATCAAATTTTCCACTTGATTTTTTCTTCTCTCTAACCAGTCAATACTGAAAGCATCAAATTGTTCAATTAAATCCCAAACAACATTCCTATATTGTTTCAAGCTTTTATTTTTAGATGCAAATTTGGACTTGACTTGGGAAACAACCAATTTTGAGTCACCAATAACTCACAACTTCTTTATCCCATGCTTCTCACCTAACTTCAACCCTAGTAGAAAAGCTTCATACTCTGCTACATTATTTGTACATACAAATAATTGAGAAAATGAAAAATTAAATGTTTTTCCACTAGGAGAAATAAGTATCACTCCTGCACCTAATCCTTATTTTGAACAAGCACCATCAAAATACATAGTCCATAATTCATCATTGTTTTCTTGTTTCAACATTTCCTTTTCCAATGGTCCAGGTTGCTTGTCCTCCTCTTCTTGCAACTCTTCTATTATGAAATTGTCTATACCAGTATCAAAAAAATGAATCCCGTATTCCTTTGCAAGGTATTCTTCCATATGTGGAGCTCTTGGCTTGTTGATGATTTTGATGTCCTTTCCTTCAATGGGAAAAGTGGCATATGAAATGACACACTACATGCTATCTCCCATTGGTGCACTTCACTTCCTTGATAGTATCATCCCATAGTTAGGTGGAATGTCCACCACTGTAATACTCATGGTGAATTCTTTATTAGGAAAGGTAGCAAGTTAGAGAAAAACATCTTTATTAACTCCAATGATAGGTACTTCTCTAGAGTCCATGGAATAATAGTTTCCATATGCAATGTTTATCTTCAATCCCATTTCTTTTATTATTTCTACTGGCATAATATTGGTTGAAGCTCCTGAATCAATCATGCAGTTCTTCACCAAATTCCCATTAATAATAAGAGTTACATAAAAAGGATCTACCTAGCTTGGACAAGATATAATAGTGGAACCTAGGTAGATATAAGGGATATTAGTTAATACCCCTTCTACTTCCTCACTATTTGATTCATTTCTACTCACTTTAGGCTAAGTAGAAACCCTCTTTTCATCTTAGGTTGTAGTTACACCACTGATAAGGGTGACTTTCTTTTGTTTGTGTTCATCAATTCTCATCATTTCAAGTAAAGGGACTGTGAATTTAACTTGAGATAGCAACTAAAACATATCCATGCAAAAATATACTTAGGAAGATCACAAGATACTACACCTTGTTCACTAGCTCTATCCCTTTGTTGTTCACCCTTTTCCTCTATCCTTTTATAGTCATCCTTCTTTCCTTGTTCCATTTTCTGCTTATGATCCTTTGTTTTCATAGTTGAAGATACAACACCATCATCAACCTTTGTTTCTTCATTTTTCATGGCCCATATTTTATTTCATTTATTTTTCTTAACCTTGGGCCCATCCACTTTGACCTCCAGTTTAGTCCCCTTCTGTTCTACACTTTTCTCCTTGATGAATAAGCTACAAACCTTACCCTGATCACCATTCACAATTCTATTTCTTAAATGGTAAGTACTCTTGTGCAACAATGGTAGTTGCCATTCTCTCAATCTCTTCATTTGTTGGTCTTTTGAAAAGCACATTTAGCTCACCTATCTCTAAAGTGTACAAAAAATATGATCATTTTGATTCTCTTCACCAAAAAGAAGACTTCTTGGTGATAATAATTTGACTTATGTCTCTAATTATCAACATCTACTTCATGTGACTCCTCATCAAAGGAACATTCTTCACCAACAAAATTTGATCTATTCATGAGCACATTTATTTCTTCATCATTTCCATGGGATGAATCATAACCATCAGGTGCATTTTATTCTTCTTGTAAAGATTTTGCTACTACACATTGATTAGGAGAATGTGGCAATTGACAAGCAATACACCACGTGACTTCATTAACAAAATTTGTAGAGTTTTTTTGTAATGGATTTGAGGTAACTTTACCCTGTGTTCTTTTCATTGTTTAAGATTGTCTTCCTATTGTGCCAATTGGTATTGTATGGTTGATCATGTAATCTAGGAGGGCTTTCATTTCTTTGGAAGTTAGACTTGTCATTTCCCAACCCCTTTTCTTTCTTGGCTAGTGTATAGTTTAGATCCTTCATTATACTCATGATCTTATCTAGTTTCTTCTCAACAAAAGATCCTTTTTCTATTGATCCCTTATCTTTTTTTGGATTCTTCAGGATTTTTACATCATCTCTTCTTCCTACCTTTCCAGGAGCTCTTCTATTACTCTCTACATGCAATGCAATTTTGAAGGAATCCCTTAAATTTTTAGGGTCCTTATATCTTAAATGATAACTCATATTTGAGTCAAAGGTGCACTACAATAAGTGACTAAAAATAACTGATCATTTTTCCTCAAACCAATAGGTAGCATGTACATTTTTTCTGAAATGTGGTGTTGAAATCAAATACCATTTCATTTGATCCTTTAGAAATGTTATTAAAATTTTGCAACATTAATCTAGGATTAGTCCTATCACCATATTGTTCCCTGAATACTCTTTTGAATTCTTCCCATGACCCAATCCTTTCTACTAGCAAGCCTCTATACTAGTCTCTTGCATCTTTAGTGGGTGATTGCATACAAAGCTTCGTCATCACATCCTTGCTTTCCACCTCAAATTCATCCATCATGTTATTAAAAAACCTTAGTCTTCCCCACTTATATCACTATTTCTAGAGAATCTGACTATCACATTTCTTATGTCATTTGGGAGAGGATTTGGATAACCAGGTATCCCAACAAAGTATAGTTTCCTATATCTATCTAGCTTTATAGGTATTCTAGTGAATGGACCTCCTTGACCAGTATGAGATCCACCACAACCTTGACCACTAGTAGAACTGATTTCTAGATTGAGTATTCTTTCCTCCAATATGTTGATTTCCATTTCCACTAGGAATACTCCCACTAGATTGAGTAATTTGTGGTTGGGAAAGAGGAATGGATTGATTAGAATTGAAAGGAATGTGAATTACCAATAGTTTAGGTGGTTTGTAGTGTAAAGTGAGGTGGATTTTGAGAACTAGAAGGTTAGGGATCTAGAATTGACAATTTTAGGAAAGAAATTTTTCTTTTCATTTTTACATTTGCAATAAGAATTTGTACCCTATCCAATTCTCTTTGTGTCTCTTCATTTTCTAACTACAATTTTAGGGTTGTAGGGTCAAGACTTGTAGTTGCAAGGATGGTACTAGATGAGACATTCGTACTTGTAGTTGTGGTTGTTCCTTTAGGTTGACCTATAGGTCTTTTTCCTGTATCTATAGCTTGAGATTTCTTGGTGGTAGTGGAAGGATCTAAAACTGTGGTTGTAACAATGTAACTTGTGTATGTTCTTGTAGCAATTTATCTAACAAGGATATTCACTTTATGTTGTTCATTATTTGGGGTAATGACAAGCTGATAAGTAGTAGTGGGAGAGGGATCTTCATCAACCATCATTCTCATAATTCTTTCTACCCTTATCAGCTAATCTCTTTCATACGTGTCAGCCTTTAGCTTTTCCTCCTTTTCTTTTGCTTGTTTGGATCTCAGCTCGTCAAGACTTAATACTTCCTTCTAGAGTGCTTTCATATCCTTAATTAACTCATTTGCATTTTCTAGGGTAACATCTAAATAAAAACACCGTGGAGTATAATTTATGAGGTTCAACACTTCCATTTGTGAGAAAGGGTTATGGGTTCTACTATGAGATATTCTTCTTGGGTCAATACCCTAATCATTATGAATAGAAGTACTCCTAGGATTTGACCTCCTGGCTTCCAGTTTAGGATCAAAATGTCTATCCCAAAACTTCCATGGCTCAGGTTCTTTTGAGACCATGGGATTTGGAATTGGTTGACTAGTATTAGTAGACTCTTTTGTAATAATATTTTCTTCATCTAGGTGAGTGTAGGATCATGGTGGTCCAAAAAGTGGCAATATGACTAAAAAGTGGCTGATGACTTTTTTTTATCTAAATTTGATGAA
Source organism: Sequoia sempervirens (assembly GCA_007258455.2). NCBI lineage: Eukaryota > Viridiplantae > Streptophyta > Pinopsida > Cupressales > Cupressaceae > Sequoia > Sequoia sempervirens. The sequence goes on along the minus strand of VDFB02105785.1, from coordinate 161,112,709 downwards.
ATGAAAAGGGTTTATTGAGAAAATTTTCAAATTTCCACCAATATAAGATATGCCTTATTTCATTGGTGGGGGTGGAATGATGGCGTGTGTAGGTGGTTTGGCCTATATGCTGGGTGCCTGTGGCATCTATGCCCAACTCCATTGTTGCATGTGTCCTCCTTGTTGATGGGTTGAGTGAAGACTTTTGCTTGAGTGGGGGACATTTTTTGTTTTCAGGGGGGTGTTTTATTTTATCTGTCCACTTTCTACATTGTTTTGGCTATGATCGGCTGTGCTACACATCGGGGTCTAGTGTGGGGCTACCTCTTAAAGCCTTCTGCTGCATGGAAGCCCAGTCGGAGGGGCAGTGAAACTCTAATTTTGGTTTGTTGTGGTGCTTTTTGTGAGGCTTTGGGGATTGAAGTGTCAGGCTTTGGTGTGGGGCGGGGGTTTGTTTGAGGCACTTTGGTGTGGGTATCATGGCCTTACAAGATGGATTAGAGGAGATGAAGGGAGATTATTTTATGATGGAGGTTGGGGATGGGGTTTGCAATCCCTCTTCTTCTGGCGTGGGGTTGTCTAATATTAGTGGCTTTAAAGTGCAAAAGGTGAATGGTTGTCTAGAAAGGGCTCAAGCTTGCCCAATGGTGGTAATTCAAAAGGAAGTGGCTGTAGATGATTTAGAATACTTTAGTAAGCATGTTATAATCTAGAAGTTTTTGGGAATGAGGGTCTCTTTACCCTTCCTTGACCCTTGGATTCAAAAGCCATGGAATCCAGAGGGGGACTTTGAGATCCTGCTCGATGCAAACAATTTCTTCTTGGTGGACTTCTCATGCATATCAGATGGAAATAAGGCTTTTGAGGGTGGCCCATAATTTTACAATCAGCTTAGCTTGTTCATTAAAACATGGCATGCAAGTTTTATTTATATAGAGGAGTTTCCGAATGAAGTCTTGGTGTGGGTGCGTCTTCCTCAGCTGCCGCTTGAATGTTGGAGGAGTGATATTCTACAGTCTATTGCAATGGAACTAGGAAAGTCGATCGGTCCCTCTCAACAAACTCTAGAAAAGAGGATCTTTTCTTATGGTTGTGTCTGTGTGGAGATTGACTTTAGCCAACCTTTTCCTAACTCAATCGATTTGACAGTGGGATCCAGTTTGTGGACGTACCTATTTGATTATGAGACTTTGTCGTTTAGATTCCACCTATGTCGAGAGTATGGGCATCTTCAAAGAATGTGTCCACGTGCTTCTGGAGAGGGTAAATCAAGAGCTAGGATGACCACATCAACTTTAGGATCTGAAAAGGGTAATAAAACTAGGTGGGAACTGACCCCGGATAATGATGGGTTTGTGCTTGTTAGGCCATGAAATAAATTATGAGGGCACAAGAGGACTTTCTGAGACCACCAGGAGGAAGGGGTATCCAACAAGTTTAATGCGTTGAATGATTTAGTTCATGATGAAGGGGTATTTCCTAACATGCATGTGGATGATTCCCCTGTTAATTCTCCTAATCCTGAGCCTGAGGCTCTAAGGCTTTTGGTTGTTGGACCAGTGGAGACTCTAGGGGAAGTAAAGGAATATTTTTCTCTTTCCTCTAAAGTTGGGCTTAGAGACCCGTGTATGGTGGTAGGTACTTTTGTGGATCTTGCTAATGTAGATGCATGCTCTGCTGGAGGTTGGAGTACTAGAGGCTCTGGCAAGAGAAAAGCTCCTACTATTTCCCATATTATGGGTGTGCATCAAAAGCTCCTAAAAAGGGGTGCCCCTGATAAGCCCCAGAAAATGGGTAGGAAGAAGGATCAAGAGAAAGTCAAATTGGTTGGTGAGATGTTGGTTGAGTCTAGGTTGGTGAGGACTCTAGAATCTCACTTCTCTCAACCTGTGCGATGATTGTTCTCTCATGGAATGTGAGGGGTATGAATAGCATCCTTAAACAAAAGGCTATTCAGGACCTGGTCCATGCTCATTCTCCGGATTTGGTTTTTCTCCAGAAAATGAAGTTATGTTGATAGCATGATGCAAAGTGCTTCTAGGATTTGGAATAGAGGTTTATGCCAGTGTGTGGATGCGCAAGGGAGTTTCAAAGGTCTTGCTTACTTCTAGGATCAGTGGCGAATCTCTCCTATGTGGTGGTTCTCTAGTAGGTTTTCCATCTCTCTTGTTGCATTGAGTCTAGAGATGGGGGAAAGAGTCTTTCTATCCAATATTTATGCTTCGATGGATGTTCTTGGTAAGTTTCTTTTGTGGTCTCATATTATTTTTTTGAGATCCTTGGATCCCTTTCTTCCCTAGATTATGGTAGGTGATTTCAATGCAATTGTTTCTCTTGAGGAGAAAAGGGGGGGATGCCTCATCTAGACCCCTCATCTTATCTTCTTAGGGAGAATTTGGCCAGTCTTAGACTTGTGGATATCAAACCTTTGAATGGCATGTTTACTTGGAATAACATAAGGATTGGGGATGAAACTATCTCTGAAAGACTTGACAGGTTTCTTGTGTCCAATTTTTGGGTTGGTGACAACTGGATGACAAGGTCTGAAATCTTAGATTGGCGGGGATTAGATCATTGGCCAATCAAACTCTCTACCCAGCTAGCTGAGGGATCTAAGAAACAAAATTTTAAGTTTCATCTTATGTGGCTTAGGGAGGAGGGGCTTTTTGATGTAGTTACTAAATGGTGGGTTGAAGGTCAACTAGCTTTTGGTACTGCTATGTACACTTTATGAAGAGGCTTCAATTTGTGAAGTATAAATTAAGGCATTGGAATAAGTATTAGTTTGGTAATGTGTTTCAACAAAAAAGGGCTTCCCATGAATGCTTGAATTCTATAACTAGGAAAATTAGAGAGCATGGGCTTGATGCGGTCTTGAGTAGGTTAGAAGATGGTGCGGTCAAGGAACTTGAGGAATGGGAGCTCCAGGAGGAATTTTTTTGGAAGCAAAAGGCTCATATTGATTGGCTACAGGAAGGGGATATGAATACCTCCTTCCATAACTCGGTAAAGGCTATAAGACAGGGAAATATTATCTCTTCTCTTCGCTCTCTTGAGGGTTCTATTCTTTCTTCCTCTTTGGAGATTTCTAATGAGGTGGTCTGATTCTTCTTGACTCTCTTTTCCGAAGATACTCCACCTGCCAATGAGGAGGAGGACTCTATCTTGGCTTGCATCCCTTCGCTAGTAACTATGGAGATGAATACCTCTCTTCTTCAACCTATTTCTTTGAAGGAGTTAGAGGATGTGGTGTTCCAGCTAAAAAAGGGGAAGGCCCCTACTCCAGATGGGCTCCCGACCGAATTCTTTTAGGAATTTTTGGGTGTGATCAATCTTGACTTGTTGGAGGTTGTGTAGGAGTCCCTAGGGAATAAGCAAATGTTGAGATCCATGAATGCCACGTTCCTTACTCTTATTCCAAAGCGTGAGGGGGCCGATTCTTTGGATCTCTTTGGTCCAATTTCCTTGTGTAATGTGGTGTATAAAATCATTATGAAACTAATTGTGGAGCACTTGAAGCACTATTTGGATAAGCTAATCCGAGAGGAACAAGGGGGTTTCATAGCAGGCAGACAGATTCTGGATGGAGTTGTCATTGCGGCAGAGACTATTCATTCCATGGCCTCTTTGAGGGAAAAAGCTATGTTCATCAAGCTAGACATGGCCAAGGCTTATAAAAAAGTTAAATGGGTTTTCTAGTCAAAATTTTTGGAGCTTTTGGGTTCAGTAGTGAGTGGATTGATTGGATCATGGGTTGTGTGATGATGCCCTCCTTTTCTATCCTCATAAATAAAGAGTCCTTTGAGTTTTTTGGTGCCTCACGTGGTCTTAGACAGGGGGATCCCTTATCCCCATATTTGTTCATTTTGATGGTTGAGGTTTTGGGGAGGTTCATTAAGTCCCAAGTTGCAGCTAGGCACATTCAAGGTTGGAAATGGAATAACTCCCTCTCTCCTCAAACCCATCTTCAGTTTGGTGATGATTCAGCCTTGATGGGTGTTGCTAAGGTGGCTGAAGTAGTTGCTTTTAATCAGACTCTAGATTGTTACCTAGCTTCCTCAGGACAAAGCATTAATTAAAGGAAGTCATGCATTTATTTCTTTAATACCCCTAGGCTTATACAACATCATATTGCCAAGATCTTAAGGTTTCAGGTGGGAAAGTTTCCCTTTATATATCTAGATATCACTCTAGATGTGTGCCCACCTCCTAGGCAGTTTTGGTAGGAGGTAATTGATAAATTCTAAGGTCTGGTCTGTCATTGGACCTATCGATGGTTATCTACAGCTAGCAGAATCACTCTGTTGAAATCTGTCGTGTAGGCTTTACTAATTTACATATGTTTTGTGATGACAACACCCTCAAATTTCATCAAGTATTTCGAGGGGTTGTGTAGGCAATTTCTTTGGTTGGGTAATTTCCTCTCAAGGAAGTGGAGCTTAATTAAGTAGGAAGTTGTTTGTCAGCAGAAGCAAGATGGTGGTTTGGGATTGCATAAAGTAGACTAGAATGGGCAAGCTCTGGCTGCTAAGTTGTACTGGAGATGGTGTTCACACCAGCATCAGACCTAGGCTAAGATTATTACTTTTAAGTATCTCAGGGAGGTGGATGGTGATGAGGTTCCTCACTTTAGTCTTTTGGGGACAATCTCTATGATTTGGGAAACTCTTAAGAGGGGAGCTTCTTTGGTTAAACAAGGCCTATTTCTAATTTGCAATAGAGGTTTTGATGCTCTCTTTTGGCATGACTCTTGGGATGGTTTCCTACCTATCCTCTATTCACATCCTCACTTGGAGGATTTAAGATGGATTTTTGTTCAGGCCAGGTGGAGTAGAGTGATGGAATTCAAGGCCCCTTAGGTGGTGGGACAAAATTTTGTTTATAAGTGGAATGATATGTAGGAGTAGCATGTGGGTGAATCTTTGGAGGATAGGAGGGAGTTGTTCTCCATTTTAGCTGATAGAGTGTGTAGCTCTCTTCCAGAGAGGGATATGTTGGCTTGGAGTCTGTATCCTAAAGGGAAGTATTATGTGGCTTCTGGGTATCATGTTTTGGGAAGATAGGCTTTAGGCAGTGCTAAGGTTCCTTGATGGAAAAATATTTGGCACAAATTCTCCTAGCAAAAATGATTTTTTTTCTCCTTGCTAGTGATGTATGGCAGGTGTTTGACCTGGGACAATCTCTGCAAGCGGGGTTTCCAGTGTCCCTCATTATGTTTCCTTTGTCTCAAAGACATTGAGATTGTTTCCCAGATTTTCTTTCAGTGCCCCTTTGCTAAGAATATTTGGCATTTTTGGTGGGGGCGTGGAATATGCAGTGTAGACATCCTTCTTCCCTTGGCGAGCTCTAGTGGAATATTGGATCCACTCCAGCAAAAACTTCGTTTTTGCACACAACTTGGCCTATTGGCCCTAGTTTAATTATTTGGTAGATTTGGTTGGAATGCAACAAAAGGATGTTTCTAGATAAGAATCTTTTGGTGGGCCAATATTGGGCTCATATTCTTGGGGCTTTATAAGAGAATTTGTATGCGAAATGTGACTTGTCGGTAGCAGTGGACCTTGGGGACACTGGGGTAATATGTAATTTAAGGATTTCTATTGGTAGTATTGGGAGGCTTAAGGCTGGGCAGGGCGGATGCTCTAGAGGGAAGGTTTTTAGGGGAGGGCATTGGATGCTGCCCCCCACTAGGGTCTTGAAAATAAACACTGATGGGTCCACAAGGGGAAATCCTAGGCACGCAGGTGTTGGTGGGGTGGGCAGAGACAGTTCTGGGGTGGTTTTTTTCTTTTTCTCGGAGTATAAGGGGAAACACTCTAATAACCTCATGGAGGCCTTGGAAATTCTCTTAGCCTTGAGGAGGGCATATGCTCTTGTCTGGAAATAGATTATTTGTGAATCCGATTCTTCAGTAGTGATAGACTTGATTAATAACTGACATATTGATGATGTTAGCTAGCAACTTGCGGTGGCGATTAAACAAATCACTCATTTTTGAGATTTACTTGATTCTATCACCTTCTCCCATATCCCTTGGGAATGGAATAAGGTGGCTGATAGGTTGGCTAAATGGGCATCTGAGGAGAATGGGACTTGGTTGGTGGATGATTGGGACAATTTATTGAGGGACCTTGCCTAGGATTTGGAGGGCTAGGTTACTGAGGATGTGAAATGTTGCATTATCACTTCTTAATATCTTGCTTGTAGTTTCTTGGTCCTTTTGGGTTTTCTTTTGCTTTATGCTTTCTACTTATCCTGTTGATTAATAAAAAAATTTACCCCCTTTTTATTAAAAAAAAGATAAGATATGCCTTATTTGGAATTAAATAGATAATTATTATTGATTTTATACATGTATTTTCACTAAAGTATTAATTGATAGGCTAATTAAAAAACATCTATAATTCTTAAACAATTTCACATTTTTTGAATCTGAAAGTTGCAGAAAATTCTATGGTTCCCATACTATAGGATAGAAAAGAAAAATTTAATTTCATAAAATTTTGACCAAGTTATGGTGGTCAGAAAAACAAGTTTTAATATTTTTTAAAATTTCTAATAAAAAATTCATAAATAATTATATACTTGCAAAAAAATTATGGCACATCCAGACATGTGTCCTCTACTTATATTGAAAGTTTCAAAAAAATATATTATTTATTTATTGTACTTAGGTTGGTCAGACATACACTTTCTTTTTATTTTTTCTTAAAAATTTAGTACTACTACATTGGAATTTTAAATTTTCACCAAATATATTTAATTTTTTGAAAAAGGGACTAGTATCTTAGAAACTACACTCAATTTGCTACAAATTCTATTCTTAGATATTTTTCAAATTATAATAGTAAATTATTCAATTTTTTATGTCAAGTTTCATAACTCTGTTCTTTTTGAATCTTCATTTCCACTTAAGGGCCTAGTTTGGACCCCCATGATCCTACACTGACCCATCTTCAATGGGAAATACCATATTCACACAAATTATTTTGAACAACTTCATTACAATTTGAAGATCCTATTATAGGAGTTTGATTGAAAAACTTAGTTGTTTCTGCATTCTTTTATTTCCAGGATGACTTTGTGTTATGCGACAACTCTCCTTCCAACATCTATTTAGGATGTTTCTTCAAAATAATCGTGGTTCCTCTCATGGCTTCAAATGCCACTTACAACTTTCTCTCTCTCTCCAGAATTAAAAATGCATTGGCACAAGAGACTTCAAAGTCACCACCCACTTAATTGGATATTGACAATGTATGATAAGCTTTGAGAGAATTTTGTAAATACTAAGAGAATTTGAACACAACCTAACAGGAAATAGAAAAGAGACCTAGAACCTTGACTTATGGAATGCAAACTTAACTTATGATGAGAATTTGTATGAAATTATTCTTCATACTATAAACAACAATGAATTTAATGACTTTGACTGTGTATGATCTAGAACTAGAGATGTTATACTAGCTTTGTCCCCAATGGAGTCGCCAATTTGTTGTTATTTTTAAATACCCAAACTGATCTCTCATAAAATCTATAGAGTTTCCATTTCCAATGGTTAATTATATGGAGGGACTGGCCAACGAAAAAGTGAAAGTTTGCTAAATTTTCCCTCCATACTTTGTGCTTTGCAAAACTTGAGAGGTTTATCCCTACAATATATCTTTAGATACACTTGTGCCAATTATCTCATACATTGTAACATTAACAGATATATTCTCCTACTTGTGTTGCTTAATAGATGAAAACCTTAAAGATCTAGAAAACCTCACATTTATCAATCTAAAACCTGATTAGTGTCTTATCCTAGGGTATGGAGCCTCAAACCATGCAATTGAAAATATATAACAACATTCCATCTATCATAACAAAGCTACTTAATGATGCATTACACCATTAAACTCATAAATCTAAACCAATAATACTTAAATAATCTATGCATAATTTCACATAAACCCTTATTCTTATTAAAGAAAATTTATCTCATTCTTTATACAAGTGCCTTAACAGTAAACAAACATTCAAAGGAAAGAAAATGAGGATGAATTGAATGATGTTTGATTCATTTCATTTATAACTCATGTGAAGTATGCAATGGAGAACACTGGCTTTAGAAATATGCCATTTGTATTCCAAAAATGATAGTACTATTATACAACATTAACAATCAAAAGACTCAAAACTTCAAAACGTAGAAAAGACTTAGAAAAAATAGTATCTATACTTTCTATTGCAATAGATCTTCAAAATCAATCAACAACAACCCATGTAAATAGCCTTGATTTCCATTTTATAAAACAATAGAGTAACAAGCTTTGGAACATTACACATGTCACATTTCCATTTGACATATAATTACATTTAAAAAATACAAGAGTAACTGCAAGCTCGTGGAGAGAATATTCTGAGTGCGAGGTAGTTACAAAATTTGTTACATCCATGATGCTTTCCCAAAATATCTAAAATGGTTAGTTGATGCCTTTTCTGCTTCTTTTCTTCACTCTTCTTGTTGTGGACCCAAGAAAGCTGAGCTAGAAGGTGAATGAAAAATCTAGGTGTACAAGATGACAAAATAACCCTACTGAAGCCCTTCAAAACTTTGAAGATCGCTAGATATGCCAAAGAGATAAAAATTGTTGCCACATCACCATCGGAGAAGATTACAAATCAAGAATATTATTATAGTTATTATCCCAAGTAGCATAGTCCTCTTTTGTAGGCCAATTAAAGGCCATGGACTCATCTAACTTTGTCCTATAAGGACCATACTTTCTCATTACTTGATTTCCATCTTTGTGAAAATCATCCAAGAAAGTGTTGGTGACTGAAAAATTATTCATAGTATCCTTTAGCATAGCTATTTTAACATCTCCCTCTTCAAAAATTAGGGTGGCCTCTAGAGTAATAACAACATCCATATGAGCCCTCCATTACTCATGTCTTGATAGCTCCATCATTATTAACAATGTTTGGAAGGAGGCCAAGATCACTCTCATCAAATTGCTTGAGCAATTCTTTGATCCTCTTTTCCAATGGATCCACTAATCCTTGATATTTAACAATTTCTTTCACTACTTTGTAAGTTAGAGAAATTTTTAGTGGTTTATTCAAATCATGTGTGGATCCTATAACCATACTTTTTAATGGACCCAACCTTGGAATCCATGTTTTTATTAGTGGGATAGAAATTGATCTATCCCTTTCAAACATACTTATTGAATTGAACATTAAAGAATAATTGGAGTGAAAATTTCTCACTCCTTTAATTTCATTTGATAAACAAAGATCCAAAACATTAGTAACAATAAAAATATTATTGTTATTATATAATGCAAACAATTCCTCATATACCTCAATTTGTTGAATCAATTCTTCTCTACTTCTTTTATTTGAGGAGGCACATTTGATGTACTTGGGACCAGGTATACTAATGGTACATTTCCTTCATTATACACCACCATTTTAAGAGAAGGTGAAGAAGGTGATTGTACAAGAGGAGGTGGTGGAGATGATGGAACATCTTGCTATACTTGTGGTACTAGTTTCCCTACCTCTATTGCTTAAAATTGTTGTTTTAGTATTTCATTCTGTAATTTTAGCTCTCTTATTCTCTACTCATCCATGTTGTAAGTAATCACCAAGTCATTGTACTTCTAATTTTCAGCTTCACATTTCTCTTGCAATGACTCAATGGTAGCCTTAGTGAATTATGCTATATTTACTGCCATTATAGCTACTTCAACTACTGGGGTTTTAGAAACTCTCTTTATAATCAACCCTCCTCTCAAATCTATAGAAGGTTTTGCAACCTTAGGCTTGTTGGTGTTTGGGGCTAGTTCCCATATTTCCAATATTTTCTAAGTAGGACTGAAGACTGATCCCTGTAGTGCACATACCACCTCATCATATTTTTCAAAAACCCTCAATCCTTTCCTTCTGACCATTTCAAATGCTATGGTTAATTCCATATCGCATTTAGGAAATAGAAACACTCCACTTTTGCTTACTAGTTCCTTGCCTTCAGTAGGTGTCATCTCCTTGTTTTTTCCCCTCATTTCAGCAAGTACTTTTGAGACAGTAACCTTCCTTGGAAATTCTAGAGAATTAACTATTCCTAGTTGCACTTTTTCATCATATTCATCTCTTTTTACTCTTCATACAAATTCCTCAAAAAATTTTGACTTTACAAATGAGTCATCATTCATGAATTCATTACAAGCCTTCTCCCTGACATCATCAACATTATCAATTCTTGTTAGAACATCCTTACTTAGCCTTAGTTTTTGCATTCACAAATTCACCTCCCTAGGAGGTGATGGCATGTTTTGCATGACTTCATTTGTAGTGATCATAATTTCCTCATTTGATTATAGGGATTAATCAACTAACCCTACCGATGTAACCTTTCTCCTCTTAGGCGAGGGCTCTCTTGGAGGTGAATCCAAATCAATAAATTTTTTTGTTGGAGATGGAGGTGAAATATGATTTGGATATGGTGGAATTTGATGTACTGGGGAAGGTGCTCTTGACTCCTCTGAATGAGTAGGTGTAGAAATGGTGTCTTCTTTTCTCACAACTTCCTTTTGTTTTCTTCTTGAGAAAACATATAGCTTCTTTCTCCTCAATCACATGAGACTTTCCTTTTTCAACCACTTCCTTCTCTTCTTTTAGGTGTCCAATCACCTTATCAAATATTTGCAATATTGCCTTTTCTCTCAAAATGTCATTATTGATATCCACATAGGTTCCCCTGAGTTTAGGATTTTTCACCTTTTCCTCCTCTAATTTGGTGAATGCCAACCATTTCACCTTTATGTCCTTTTCCTTTACCCAATCAAATACATTTCTAATTATATCCTTGAGGAAGAAAAAACTATACCAAAACTACCCAGTTCTAATCATTTCCTTCAATGCTACCATAAACCCTTCAAGATCATGGTTCCTTTCTCGATATTTCTTCATAGAATAAGGCGTGATCATTTTAAGGATGCCATTCCACCCATTCTTTATCATTAAAAAATTAAAAAATGCAGTGTAAGCAAGGAAAATAGTTCCTTTTTTCAATCATGCTAGGTGTGAGTCTTTAAGATTTCCTAGCTACCAAATAACCTCTAGAAAACCAAGCCTTAATGGCACACTCCTTGGGAACATATGTGGAGAAATATGTATCCCATACAATCATATAATGGTGTATAGTGTGGATAGGGGATGATATCATGCCAATTGGGATCAATGTGTAATTCTATCCCCCTTTCCTTGGGCCTCAAAGAATCATGTAGCTGTCTTGGGATCCTTGGTTGATTCCTTACTAGAAACCATCTCAAATTATCACCATAAAAGTTCATGAAAGTAACAAAGATAGAACTGGCATCATGTATTTCCTAGTGGTGTGTCCATGTTTCGACAGGGAGGAGTTCATTCTTTACATCTTTCATCTTCAGTGTTATGTCCTTCCCAAAATACTTAACTCCCTTGAATAGAAACATGTTGATAACCAAGGAGTACCACCAAAACCTTACCCCTATCTCACATTTCTTTAAGGCCATTAGTTCCTTTTCAATCTCATCAAACATATAGGTGCCAAAATCATATGGTTTATTTACTAATAGATGTTGAATGTTTGCTGCCATATACATAAAGGCCACAAGCATCCTGTTGGGAGTGTTAAACCCTATAATTTGGAACAAAATGAAATAGGACCTCCCAAATCAATAGTCAAACATATAAGATGGGAAGGGCTCTTGATCAACTACTGATAGTCTTATCTTGCTCCTCCCCTTTCCTCTTCCCATGAAACTAGGAATAGTTGTGACCTTGAAAGTGGATTTTATTGTTCTTATACTCCTCTTTTAGGGCATTGAGGTTGATTGAATCTTTTACATCAGGGTTGAGGTTGAAAACCTCACTGATTCCCTTATGGGTGAGGTCAATCATTTTGACTCTAGTTTGTGACCTTACAAGCCAAATTATGTTGTGGTCATGATTTGAAGCTATAGGTTTCAGAAGGTCAATGTGAAGGTAAAGATTCAACGTTACAAGCTTCCCCATATCAAGTCTCCATCCATTGCAAATAGGGACCTTAAAAAATCTCTTCCCAAACTACTATTTGAACAAGTCCCATCTAGTAGCTAGCACCTCACCATCCTTGATGGCATGTTGTTTGTCTAAAAAACCCTTATCTATCCTAGGGCCTTGAAATAAAATCTTTCCATCCATTTTGTTCATTTTCACACTTGAATACTTCAATTGATTCAGTATATCATCATGAAGGAATCTCTTTGGGGTAGAACCAAAAGCCTTGGCCTTTGGGGGTGTCATTCTTAAGATTCTAACAAACTAGGGTTTTTTAAAGCTTCAATTTAGGGTTTTTGGTAAGGTCGTTTAGGTGTCCTAAAAAGGAACACATAAACTAAGGAAAATTTAATGTAGTTTGATGACAACTCAGTGAACGTCAAACCTTAAAAGAAACCTAAATTATATTTTTCAGCTCAAAAAAGGAGAATGCACACAAATTTTCTTTAAATTGAATATAAAAGATGAGAGTTTACTTACTGGTGCTTCGTTAGTTGAAAACCCTAATAATGGATGTAAGAAATCTTGTATTGTGTAGGAATAATCTTCAATTATCTTTAGGATGCTTTGGTAACTCAAAATCTATTCAAAATATTTCTTTTATGGTGAAAATGTCCTTCAATTCAATAAAAAATAATCATGTCCACCATTACTACTCACGCGCGTGAACCAAAATAGCTCCATCAACCCATTTTCATAATTTTAAAACACAATCATCGATCTTGTGATGATTTGGATTATCAAGCAACTCAACTCAAGTTAAATGAGTTTGAAAATCATGACTCAGATTATTTTTACATTGGGTCAACGACAAAATGCCATTTGATACATCCTGTATCATCACCTTGGGCTCCACCATCCCCATGGAAGTCTTGAAAAGTGCTACATCTCACTTGCTCACTATACCGTATGAGTCTGTTAAGGAACAAATTGATAAGTGTGGGTTGGTGGTGAATGGCTCATGTTGAATCTGTACACTCCAACTTGCACACCCTTTAACCTCCCAGGTCTACACCCACTCTTATAATTTTTTTAGCACATGACTTAAAACATAGTGAGATGGACAGTCCAGATTATAAAATCTCATTTTCATTTTAACCATGAGGGCATTAAGTCCTTGTAGTAGCACAACTTTTAAATTTCCAAAGTTGCCAGAAAGTATTTGGAAAAATATTTCACCTTGTTCTATATTTCCTTCAATGCTCAGTATGGTGCCACATGTCAACAACCCACTATCCTACAAGCACCTCAGATTGGCTTAAAAACTTGATGTGAGACGACAGGCAATTTCCAAGATTAACTCAACATCTTTAATCTCCATCGTTGATCTAAAGGGACCATCGATATCGACTTTTAAAAGGCTTGCAAGGCCCACCAAAGAAACAAGACATGTGACACATGCCTACTATCCCACAAGGTATTTTCCCTGAATATTTTAATAGTTATGGGTTGGTAGGGAACCAATCAGTGTTGAGTGGTCAGGCCAGGACAAGTCTTTAAGCATTTTTTACTGCACATGCTTTAAGTTAGCAACTTAAAGTGGGGTCATCCCTAGGTATTTTGACTTAGGAATTTTTATGAAGTATTTCAAACCCACACCTAAAGTGCATAAATAAACATTTAAAATATTGCCCCACTCAGACTTAGGACTTTTAGGAAAATATTTTAAAATGAATGTGACCAAGTATTTTCTAGGATAAAGGGGTTAGTCAACCAATGAATTTAATGGCTCAAGTTGTGACTTAAAAGTATGGAAACAGGAAAACATAGGTCAATGAAAAATTAGGAGAAAAGGTTAAGGCTTTTACATTATTAGTTTTTTAGCCTTGAAGATGAACCCTAGTAGATGGAAAACAGAACCCTAATCCTCAGAACACTAGTGGATGACAATTTTTTTTAAATGTAACCATAGAACCACTAATTTTTTTTAAAGTCCTATCACTTTCATGGTGGAGCTCTAGGATTCATCATCAAAATTATCATAAATTATTTTTTTTTAATTTTTTAATTTTTTTTATAAAAAGGGGGTAAAAAATTTATTGAAAATTAGAAGAGAACATTACAACCAAGAAAAAGGGAGCAAGCCCCAGAAATACAAAGAAGAAACAAAGCAAGTACATAAACAAAATCAACTATCTTCCAGTATCCTTCTATCCTCTTCAAGGAATCTATCCAAATCATGGCGTAACTCAGGGGAGACCTGCATCAAATCCTCAATCTTCCAGCCAGTATCATGCTCAAAAGCCCATTTAGCCAAGCAGTTAGCAACCTGATTCCACTCCCTCGGGATATGAACAAATGAAACCGCCTCCATCCTAGAGGTAACCTGAAGAATACGTTGAACAACTAAAGCCAACTGCCAATTAATACTAGACATCTTTCTCTCATTCAACAGATTAATCAAGATCTATGAATCAGCTTCACAAATAACCTTATGCCATCCCAAAGCAAGGGCCCGCTCCACAACATAAAGAATCGCCAAGCCCTCCATGAGATTAATAGTCTTCTCCCCCTCATGAATAGAGAAAATAAATATCACTAAACCCCCTCAATCCCTGCCTACCCCACCAATCCCAGCAGGCCTAGGATTACCTCTAGAAGATCCATCAGAATTGATCTTCAAGACTCCAACCAGAGGAGGTAGCCACCTACCCTGTCATTGCACTCTCTTGGTCCCATGCCTGCATCTCTTGGAACCACCAGAAGGAGAATGTATCCCCTGAAGACCCAATCTATCCACCAAATCAACATCCCTTTCCCCAGGGGGAAAAACACTTCACTCTTAGCCACAAACGACTCCTGTATCATACCTAATATATGCATCCACACCTACTGTCCCACCAATTTAACACCGTGGAATATTTTGTGATTCCGCTCCAACCAGGTCTTCCAAAGAAGAAAAGTAGGTCCAACATACCATCATAAATGGATATTTGAGTGGGGTAAAAAAAACACATTTTTAGAGCCCAGGTTGGGGACCTCATAGGCATGGGATTTACCTTTAGCCCTAGTAACCCTTTTAGAATTAGATCCTATGACATCAATTCAGGGCGATAGGTAGAAGGGGGGGGGGGCTCTACGAGTTTAACAAAATTTCTAACCATGAGATAGTTTTTCTTAATAGAGGCTAGGGAAGGGGAAAGGTCCACCTTAAAATAGAACAATCGATAAATCAATCCTTGGTGGAGGGTTAAATTCTTCCCTTTATCCTAAACAACCTTAATATATTGTTTGAGGGAGGACATAATCTAGAAAGAAAAGTTTATTTTAACATTGTAACAAAAATGATTAAGCATGGGAAAGAGGTGGGAATAGAATCACTTCAACCTATCTTTTTAGCTCTATAATAGTAACCTCATTCTCTCTATCATAAATATAATTGATTCTTCCACTCATCTTTTAAATTAAACAAATTATTTAGTGGTTTTATATTTGTAACATTTATTTATCATTTGATTTAGATAAATATAGTTTAAAAATATTTTTTAATATTCCATAATTTAATAGTAAATTTTAATATATATATTATATTTTTATTCCCTCTCTATGTAGGTATTATAGTTTTGATTTTTTCTTCATTTCCTATTAGATCTAGGAAACATTGTGACTATAGTTATTATAATGACATTGCACCAAGGTATAACAAGTGTGATTTTTTCTTATTTAGAACTTTGGTTTGTGTTTATCACTTTTATTTCCAAAATTCGTTTTTTACTAGTTCAAGCATTTTACATTATATTAGTAGTTAGTTAATATATTTTATTTTTCTATGACACATTATATTTAATTTTCCTAAAAACATAAAGGTAAGAAAATAATCACATGAAATATTATTTTTTCAAAATAGATCATATTGTTAGGATTGTATCATTAGAGAATTGGAGATATTATAATTTAGTTTTGTTTCTCATTTTAAGTAGTTAACTTGATCTTTCATTTTGATGAACTCGGTATGCTCCCTATAAGAACATTCCTTTTTATCTACTTGAACTCTTTTATCTCTTTAATTTATAAGTTTTAATGCACTTTTAGCATGTTATTCAATCCCTATTTATAATAGATTATATACAAATATTGGTAATCTATATTTTTATAGTATCAATTAACTATTATTATATATTTATATCATGCACACTACTTATCCCCCTCTACTTACTACTTTTATGGAGTTACCTCCCTTTGAGGAATAATATTTTGAAAATGAGGGAGCCTTAGAATTTTTTTCTTGTTAAATTATTAAATATGTAGATAAAAACTATTCTTCTTGTAGACTCATATTAATAGTAAAAAGTCTGATCTTACTATGAATAATCCCTTTCAATGCTTCCCTACGAATATTTTTTGTTAAATAATAAGTATCTATATTTCATGCAATCTATAGGACATATTACTCATATTCATACACCCTTTAACAAGATACTATTAATCCTTCATGTTAGTGTAACTCTAATTTATCATATAAAAAAATTTACATGTCTATCAAAACCTCTACTTTTGATAACCATAAGTCTGAAAAATTGCTAAATAAATCGCCCCCTCCTAGAAATAAATACTCTTCTTCTTATTGTACTATATGATATTCCACCAAATTAGACTTGGGAATTGGTGCTAAGGCTTGCAAATAAAAATGTGAGAGGGATAAATGGGTGTTAAAACTAAACTGAATGAAGATGGAGAGCTAGTGAGAAAGAAATCAAGGCTAGTGTGTAAAGTCCATTCACAAGTGGAATGGATTGAATTCAACGAGATATTGGCTCTAGTGGAAAGAATGAAGGAAATTATAATGTTTCTTTCATTTTCCATTCAAAAGGAATTTAAGGTACATCAAATAGATGTTAAATTCTCCTTCTTGAATGGTGGCCTAGAGGAAGAATTTTACATAGAGCAGGTTGATGGATTTCAGTTGTCAAGGGATACAAACATGGTATACAATCTTAAGAATGATTTATATGGTCTCAAACAAGCCCTTAGGCCTTGGCATTCAAGGTTGGACAAGCACTTACTCCAGCAGGGCTTCAAGAAAGGTACTACAAATAGCAATCTTTACATCAAAATTGAGGATGAGTAAATTATAATTACTGTTGTATATGTTGATGATATAATCTTTGGTGGAAATGATAAAATTTGTAAGAAGTTTGTAGAAAATATGTAGAAGTATTTTTAAATGTATATGACAGGTGAGTTATCATTCTTTCAAGGACTCCAAATTGCTTATTCATATGATGCTATTTTTATCTCTCAAGTAAAGTATGCCAAGTAGATGTTGAATAAGTTTGGTATGGAATTTTGCAATCCACTAAGTACTGCTATGGTAATAGGTTGTCATGTCAGAAAATATGATGAGTCGCCTTAAAGGTTGATCAGACTCTCTACAAGTATATGATTTGGGGCATGTTGTACTTAACAACATGAAGGCTCAAAGTGACATCATTTAAGTTATCTACTTGGTTGCAAGATTTCAAGATGATCCAAGAGAAAATCATGTGAAGGTAGTCAAGAGGATTTTTAGATATTTAAAGAGAACTATAGATTATGGATTTTGGTATAAAAAATGTGATGACTTTTCCCTGAGTGCATATATTGATGTAGATTGGTCTGGTAGTGTTGGTGATAGAAGAAGCACTAGTGGTGGAGCTTTCTTTTTGGGAGATAGATTGGTCCCATGGTTTAGTAAGAAGTAGGATTTAGTTTCCTTATCAATATCAAAAGAAAAGTATATTGTTATAACATCCTCCTACATCAAGTTTTGTGGATGAAGAAAACATTAAAGGATATCAAGGTAATGTATGATGAGCCCATTCCTATTCTATGTTACAATAAAAGTGCTATCAATATTTCAAAGAATCTATTTATCCATTATAGAACCAAACACATATCTATCAAAAATCAATTTTTAACAGAGAAGGTTGCAAATCAAGAAGTGAAATTGAAATATGTACCTACAAAGGATTAGGTTGTAGACATATTTATAAAGGAATTTTCTATGGACAAATTTGAGTATCTTACATAAAAGTTAGGCTTTTTTTCCCCTCTTTCTAACTAGATGTTGTTGGCCCACAGTTGTTGTTGCACCAAAAGATTGACCTATTAATGCCCGATACAATTGGTAGAGTTAATGGATCCATGGGAGGCAGTTATTCCATGTCACAATCCCGAGGGGAGCATTGACCATCTACCAAAAAACTCCCCCTCAATGTTACCTAAGGGGATTCTAACCTGACACCTTTGGCTCTTATCCCAATTGTTGGCCCACAATTTTCGTTGCACCAAAAGATCAATTTTTCAATTCCTGATACAACTTCCAGATCTAATGGATCTACAGGAGGTGGTTAGTCCATGTCATGAATCCTGAGGGGAGCACTAACCATCTACCAACAAATGCATAAATATCACATCCAAGGGGAGTAGTTCAAGACATATTTTAATCCCTGGATTGATGAGGGCTACCTCTCAAGGGGATATGGTAGCAATAATATAAGAAGGATGACAAGGTCTATGTAGATAGGGGGTGCAAGAACAAAGGAAGACCACTAGTCTTTTTCCCTTGATGTCAAAGTGAGAGAAATTGCATATCAAGTTAGTGTTTCCATCAATGCCAAAGAGGAAGATTATTACATGTGTTGTCATTGATGTGAACAGAGTGGTATTGTAAAGGTTGCATGTGATACTTAGAAGATTTGTGAGGTAAAGGACATGGAAATGAATGTCATGAGTATGTTTTTTGATCAATTTCTTGATTTTGATAAAAATAGTTTTAATTTTTGTATATAGTGTTACGAATGTTTTATTCACTATCCATTGATGCAAAGCATTGAATAATATTTCAAAGGAATTATGTAACGATTCAAAATATCAAAGGAACATGAAGTTGTAGTGAAGAGTCTCATAAGAATGATCTATAATCCTCCACATTTGAAGATATGGCCTTGTGGTTTAGAATTTAAATAGTGGTAGGTGTGTTGTATGTATGTTCCTGATTTAAAAGAATAGAAGTCACCATTGAAGATTCAATAGCTAGCAGAGTGAACATAGTAGTACAATGGTATTGTAGTTACTAAGGGTCAAAGGAATGCTCCCCATCTCTCTACATTTGGGGATGTGATTTCGTGGTTTGGATAAAAAGTTTAGATTGTCTATAGATATGTTTTCTCATTTTAAGTTTTAGGTGTTGAGTACTTTAAGTCTACTTTCTAATGTTCTATTTCAATATTGTATTTAGAGTTTGCAAGATATGTTGGGTTCAATATCTATTTGTTAGAGCTAGCATGATGTAGCATGCAGTTGAAAAAATAGTATATGAGAATGTTCTTGAATGTCATATAATGTTTTTAAAGTGATCCACATGATGTTATTAATTCTCTCTAGTACCACTTTTGTTTTGGAGCTAATGTATAGGAGGTTAAGTGTTTGCGACATCGACTTGGTATGTTGAGATGATTATACCAAGTGTTTGGAAGTGTGTTCCAATGTGGAGATGTGTGATAAGGTAAAATAGGTATTGATTATCTCTTGGTTTAAATTGCATTTTATTTCTTTTACCATGGATGTGTTGGGAGCTGACTTGTTGTGGCCATTGCACATTTCATGCTACACATTTCATATTGGCTGACAAGGAGAAATTTTTTGAAGCTTGTAGAGGGTATAAATAAAAGATCAAGTTTGTTGCAAGATGTTTGAGTGTGTGTGAGTATTTGAGGAGGTATGTGCAAGTATAGGTATGTGTGGAAGGGAATTGAAGATAACAGAGGTTGCTAAGAAGAGGTGTTGAAGAAACATGTGAGTGTGAAGGGTGTTTATGTTGTGATGGTGATTGATCAGTAGATTGTGTCAAAAAAATTTGTATTGAGGTTGTATCCTATTTTTGTAAGTGTTGTAATCTATAAGAAGTCGTAGCTTCTTTTGGTTGAAGCCATAAAAACTATGTTTCAGGGAATTGTACATTCCTTCAAGTTGTAGCTAATAAAACTTATTGTAAAAATTAGTTTTATTTTTTAGGCTAGATTTAGATAGTAGTTCCAAGAAGCTTTCTCACCATGGTTTTTCCTTCCAAGGTTTTCCATGTAAATTTGGTGTTATTTTTTTGTGCTTGTTATTTTGAATTACATAGTCTAATACTTTATTTGTTTAAGATAGAAGTTTTGTTTGAAAAAGTTGAATTGGATTAATTGTGGTATATACTGATTCAATGCCCACCTCTTAGTATATCATTTTTCTAATAATCCAACCATCTTGTCCCATCCAAATAGATAGGTTCCAAACAAGACTTCTAGAACTCTATTATGTATAGATCTTTAGGATAGAAAATATTGAGTTCATTTAACCCAACAATCTATATCTTTATTTCTATCAAAAAAAATTCCTTCTACTTAAGGCATCTACAACTCTATTGGAATTCCCACTATTTTTTTCAAAATAAATGTTTAACTTTAAAAAACTAAACCCATTTTAAGTTTTATTGGTTCAACTTCCCTTGATTGGTAAGGTACTATATAGCTTGATGATCTTTATATAAAATAAATTATTTTGGCAATAAATAGTGCCTCCATTTCTTTAAAGCTTGAACTATTGCATAAAACTCTTTATCATAGCCAAAATATTTTCTCTTTGTACCATTAAATTTCACACTAAAATAGGAAAAATTCTTACCTTCTTGACTCAAAACATCTCCTATGGAACTACCACAAGCACCACAATCTACCTCAAACACCTTATTGAAACCTAAAAGTGTCAAAACTAGTTTCTCTATAACTTTCTTCTTTAACAAATTAAAACTCTTAGCTTCTCCTACAACCCATTTAAACCATTTTTTATCCCCTCTCATTGTCCCTATTAGGGGTGCACATATACCACTGAAGTTCTTAATAAATTTTCTATAAGAACTTGCAAGGCCATGAAATGATCTTACCTTTGTAACACTCCTTGGTGTGGGCCACACAATGATAGCCTTTAATTTATCTAGGTCCATCTTAATACTCTCAAATGAGAGTACAAGTCTAAGATATATCAACTCATTCTTTACAAAACTACATTTCTTGAGGTTAATCAACATTTTATCTTACCTCATCTTCTCAAAAAATTGATGAATATACAAAAATTGCTCCTCTAATGTCTTACTAAAAATTAAAATGTCATCCAAGTAAACAATGACAAGTTTAGACAAAAGTTCTTTTAATACCTCGTTAATGAGCTGCATCAATGTTTTTGGTGCATTGGTTAGCCGAAATGGCATGAATAACCACTCATATATTCACTCCTTGGTTTTGAAGATTGTCTTCCATTCATCTCCCTCTTAGAGTTGGATCTGATGATAGCTGCTTTTCAAGTCAATCTTTGTGAAGTACTCATCTCCACACAAACAATCTATAATATCATCCATTTTTAGTAAGGTAAATTTGTGCTTGATTGTAATCTTGTTAATGGAACAAAATTTTGTACACATTCTCCATTCTCCATCCATTTTTAGTGCTAGTATTGTAGGTACTGCACAACAACTCATGGACCTATCTATTTAGTTTCTCATTGCTTTTAGGAGTCATTCTATGGGCTGCATTATTTGGAAAACTAGCTCCTTGTATCAAATCCATCAAGTGACTAATCTTCCTCATTAGTGGCAAAGCTTCAAGTACATTATCTATTACAATGTCCTAGAATTATCTCAACATATCTAAGACATCTATTCATACATCTTCATCTTCTTTGTTGACTCTAGGAATCAGTGTAAATCACACATTCTCATGCTTTATACCATCTACCAAACAAACTCTTGCATTATTACATACCTTTTCTCATGCCTCTTTTAGGGGATTCAACTTATGATGAAATCTATCCTTTATCAGGGAATATGTGTTAGCATGGACATCATAGACATTACATTGATCAAATTTCCATGGCCTCCCCAATAATAAATGACATGCATCCATATGCATGATGTCACATAGTACCTCATCATGGTAATTAACAATATTAAAATTCACTAAATATTGTTCATTGAGGAAAACTCTATGGTCTTTCTATAATCGTACAATCTAATATGGATGTAGGTTCCTCTTCCTTTCCAACTAAAACTTGTTAGTTCCATCTCTTCTGAAACAAGATTATTTGTGCTACCCCTATCAATGATAACATTACAACATTTACCTCTACCTTTGCACCTTGTACATAATAATATCTTCCTTTGAATTGGTTCCTTTTCTTCATTCAACAATGCTCTTCTAATGCTCAAATTTAGCTTCATCATATATTTGTGCAACTCATGGATTACCTTTAGGCCTCCTATTTTTCCTTCCTTGATGTTGTGGAAACTCATAGGAAAAATGTCCTTCTCCACATTATAAATAGGTTACTATGAAGCCTCCTCTCCTAGGACCTCGTCTAAGACTTCATCTTCCTCTTTCTTCACCATTGTTTTATTCATGAGGGCAATAATAATTATCTCCACTTTGGTTTTGATTGGGACAAGCTTCTCCATTATTTTATTGTGTTGGAAGAATGGAGAAGAATGGCCTACTATACAATTTTTGTTTTCATTGATGTCACCAGGATATATGAGTTGCAGCTGCAAGACTAAGTGCTTGATCTTGTATTTTGGTCTGGTATCTAAACCAGTATACAAGCTACTCCCTCTGGTATTTTGGTCTACAATCCTTCATGGTTGATAGTTGTTGCTAGTGGTTTTGGGAATCATTTTATGAGTGTTAAATGAACGTATGTTCAAAATCTCTCGTGCTCTGGTGCTTGTATGGTGTATCGGCATTATTTTATTCATTACTTTTTGCAATTAAATTTATTTCTAGCCGACTTCATGAATAATTGTGATATGGTGAATCAATTTTTGTTATGCGGATATATGTGCAACCTATCATAGGTCTATACCGACATGATCTAGTGTACTGAGCGTTTTTGAATTATTGTTGGAAGATTTTGTGAATTCTTGAGGTTGACAGTTGGCATTTTTGATAAACATGGATTGCATCTAAGTAGTACAACCTAATTGATGCTTGTAGATGGATCGAGTATATATGTTGGATAGATTTGAAGATTGAGATGTGAAAAAGAAGTTGTGTCTACAAAGCTGTGAATGCAATTTTTTTGAAGATGATGAAGTGAATCAAGTCTGTTTATTGAGCATCATTGGAATTGTATCAACACTTGTTAGGTGCACTCTCTTCAATTCATGAACTGGTTGTGAAGCCAATTTTGTTTTGTAATTTTTTTGTAGGCAGTAAGCCTCCTTGTAAGTAGTGAGCTTTTGTATTCAGACAGTGAGCCTTATACATTTAGTTTTGGAACTACTTTATATTATGAGTTAAACTTCACCGTGGTTTTTCCCTCATTGGGTTTTCCATGTAAAATATGGTGTTCTTTGAGTTGATTTTTCTTTCTGTTATCTGCATTTCATGTTCATACTTAATAACAAAACAGTGTGGTTGTGAAGTTAATAAGTGTTTGAAGTTTTGTATTTAATTTGGTGACAATTGATTCACCTCCCCTCTCAATTGTCTCGGGCCTTTTAACATAATGATCTTCATTTTGTGCTCCATAGGATCTTCCACCAGTCCTTCCACCACAAAATCTTCCTCTTTTTTGGCTTTCAAATCTTCTATTTAGCTTCTCTTCTACCTTTAGGGCCAATTGAATATAATATTCTATTGTGGTCATTCTGATCAAACTCAAATCTTCTTGAATACTTGGTTTCAACCCATTTATATAATAGGTTACCCTTTCCTTTTTGACATTTGAATGCCTTGTTCTAATTTTAACCTTATAGAACTCTTCTATGTACTCCTTCATAGATTTATAAATTTTCTTCAAAATTTACATCTTTTTAGTAGAGCTAATTCATAATTGATAGGAATAAATTGTCTCTTTAACTTCTTCACCATTTGATCTTATCTAGTCATTTTCTCTTTACCCCTCTATTTCTTTCTAGTTGCACTTCTTTCCACCAAATGTTGGCATGACCTTTCACTTTGGTATTTGCAAATTCAACCCTCTTAGGATCTTCTATCTCTTTTTACTTGAAGCACTCTTCCATTTCATTGAATAAAATCATATGTAATTAAGCTATCTATTCACAAGACCACTATTACAAAAATTTGAGCTGCAAATATGTTTAGAAAATTAGACATGTAAGTCTATAAATGGCAATAATGGCCATTGAAACCCAAACCTTCATTTTGTGTTGAAAAGAAAGAATTTTGTTTATCTTATCATCTAGAATGAATCCATTTTCATTTATAACCATTTTATATGATATTTTCCACTTTCCAATGAACTATCACTTCTATTTTTGGAAACAAATAGATTCAATTACCCCTTTTTTGGCCTTAGAAAATTCCTAAATTTTAGTCAAACTTCTAAGAGCCATAACTTTTGACTCAAGCATCAGATTAAAAAACTGTCTACACTAATGAAAGTATCTCATAGAGTGCAAGGTGAACAATAGTATACCTTTAGGTATAATATTATTTTCAACCATTTTTCATGCCCATTCGAAACCTCTAGGTACCTCAAAATTGACTTCAAATATTTTTAAAGGGATATTTTAGAAAAATGTAATTAATATCTCACAAATGAAAAATGGTATTGAAGTGATTTCTTCACCATTCTATAGCTCTATGTAATATTTCATTTCCATACATGCACAAATGTAAACTTACTAAAAATGAAAACTTGCCACTTTTAACCAATCCAACTTACTAAAAATAGTAACACTAACAAAAATCAAAATAAACATCTCTTTTGGGATGTGAGATTAGTATTAAACCTTGGGTGCTCTTGCATCACATCATCATTAGAGGCATTTTTATCTAAGACTTCACATACTTTCCCAAGACCTAACATAGGGCATAATAGTTTTTTATGAGATAAACTTCAAATAAATCATCATTGAAGGGGTCTAATTTTGTAGGGGTGAACCTTACATGCTTTCTATATACACCTCTTATTCTATTCTTTAGAAACCAATTTAACCTATAAATTCCTCTATAATTATAATACTCTTTTTTCAATACATTAAAATTGAGAGCCTTATTGATTTTTGAATTTAGTTTAACTACCTCTACAATGTAAACCTTGTCAATTTTGTTTGGCTCACACCATTCACAACTATTATAAACCTAGCATTGGCATCATGATTTTTTATCATCTCTTTGATGATGTCCACATTAATGAACACGTTTGGGACTGGTAACATTCCCAAGTCAAAGTCCCAAACATGTGAAATGGGCCTCTTCAAAAGCTTCCTCTTATACTTGTGTTCAAATAATAACCACCCTTTTATTGGAATTGTTGCATCTCTACAATACCTAATTTTATCTCTAAAATTGTCTTATAATATTATTTTCCCTTATGTGTGTCTATCCTTTTAATATGACCTAGGGAACTTGACCACAAGTTCTTCATCAAATTGTTATTTTTATTTCATGGGTTAAGCACTAGTTTGACTCATCTTAGGGTTTTTTGCAACAAACTAGGGATTTTGAAATCTAATGTTGGTTTTAAAATAAAAGAAATTATATGAAATTTTTAGGCTATCAATGCAAAATTAACAAATTTAACATTAAACATGTAATTTTTTCAATTTAGGGTAACATTAAGGACATTTTTTTTGGAAGG